>ONZH01030367.1:0-192764 GCA_900303285.1 Rhinella marina | reverse complement strand
CAGCCACTATTTTCTAGCACTGGAGAACCCCTTTAGAAATGAAGACAATGAATGTTACAACTGGTGTTGAGCGAAGTGAGCTTTAGATGATTCATCCGAAGTCGCTTTGTTCAAAATTTCGGAATAATTCTGTATAGAGATTTGTCTCCGTACAGTATTACAATGCATCGGCTTCGACGACCCCAAATTAGTTATTTGCGAAGTCGCGATTGACTTAGTTGAATAACTTCGGTAGTTGATTTTTAAAGCGGAAAACCACTTTAAAACTTGAAACCAAACTCTGCTGCGGATTCCGAGGTACTAGTCGGAACCGAAGCCGAGTTTCATTTTAAGTTTTAAAGTGGTTTTTCACTTTAAAAATCAACTACTGAATTTATTCAAAGAAAGTCACGCGCAACTTCATGAATAACTAATTTCAGCTCATCGGAGCCCATACATTCTAATACTGCACGGAGACAAATCTCTATACAGTATTATTCTGAAGTTTTGAACAAAGCGACTTTCGGATGAAGCATCTAAAGTAACACTAGTTATAACACAGTAAAACAACAACTATCTTTAAAGAAGAACTCCCGACAAAAATGTTATTCCATGTCCTGCTAGAAATGTACATGATATAATCTGTAGTGAATGTCATTTTCTTACCAGAAATGTGGTAATGTGATTTCCATAGGGATTTGTGACTAACGTTTCATACGTGTACGTCTCCAAACCCTTGTGGCATGGTTGACATTTTATGACCATTACCATACTTGTTTAAAGAAGAACTCCTGCCAAAAATTGTATTCCATGTCCTGCTAGAAATGTACATGATGTAATCTGTAGTGAATGTCATTTTCTTACCAGTGTCTGAATTTTTGACTTATATCATCCTGAAGTTTCTTATCTGTGTCATGTGACCAGCAATTAGACCCACCAACTCACACATAGACTTATGTGTGGACAGGAAGTCTAATTCTCTATGTATTCCTATGAGACTGAAAGTGAGGCTCCCATAGGAATGTAATAGAGCAGTTACTGGCTTCCTGTCCTGGGTCAGTTGGAGGTCAGGGAGTTGGTCACATGACCCAGCTACAATAAGAAGAGAGGTTTTTACTCACAGAAACAGTCACTGATAAGAAAATGACATTCACTATAGATTATATCATGCACCTTTCTAACAGGTCAGAGAATAAAAATTTTTGTGGGAGTTCTTCTTTAACCACCTAAAGACCGAGCCAATTTTTGCGTTTTATTTTTTTTTTTCGTTTCTACAAGCCACAACTTTTTAAATGTTTTCATTCACATAGCCATATGAGGGCTTGTTTTTTGCAAGAGAACTTGTATTTTTTTAATTGTGCCATTTAATTTACCATATGTTGTATTGAAAAATGGTAAAAAAATGGTTTGTAAAGTGAGATTGAAAAAAAAAAACCCCCACAATTCTGCCAAGGTTTTTTGGAGTTTGGTATTACGGTGTGCACTATACACTGAAAATGACATGGTGTGCTTATTCTGCGGGTCTGTACAATTATAGCGATGGCAAATTTGTATAGTTTTTATTATGTTTTACTTCTTAAAAAAAACAAAAACATTTTCAATACCTTTAGGCTTCATTCACACGTCCGTATTTTTCTTTTCCAGATTTTCGGTCCGTTTTTTGCGGATCAGTGTTTCCGTTTTTACCAATTGTACATCCGCATCCGTTCCGTTTTTCCGCAAAAAAAAAAAAAAAGGAGGAGGAATATATGTTGGTAGGGTATTTCTTTCTATTTCCTGGAAACGGATCCGCAATTGCGGATGATATGCGGATGACATATTGATGCATTCCGCATATCATCCGCATTTTTTTTGCGGACCCATTGACTATAATGGGACCACGGACCGCATATGCGGACAAAAGTATGACAAGCTCTATCTTATTTACGGATCCGCATAACGGAACGGAACAACGGATATGGACACTATACGGAGTGCTGTCCGCATTTTTTCAGGACCCATTGAAATGAATGGATCCACATCCTATCCGCATGATTTGCGGATCGGATCAGGAAAGAAAAACAGGACATGTGAATGGACCCTTATATTGTATATTTATATATGTGAAATCGGAAAAGGGGGTGACTTAAACTTTTAATATTTTTGTGTCTTTTTTTAAACATTTTCATTTTCTATAGTAGCTTTAGTCCCCCTAGGGGACTTAAACATGCAATCTTCTGATCATTTCTCCCATAGACTGCAATAGAATATTATTACATGCTAACGCCATACATGAACAGCATCATAGGTTAAAGTTAAAAGGGTTTTCTAAGATTTTTTTTTTTACTGTATCCTGTGGTTAGGTCACCACTATCTGATCGGTGGGGGTCCGATACATGGAACCCCTGCCCATCAGTTGTTTTGAGAAGGTACTCCTGTGAGCGCTGCTGCCTTCTCACAGCGCCGTACATTGTATAGTGGCTGTGCTTGATACTGCAGCTCAGCCCCATTCACTTCTATCGGGCTGAGCTGCTCCTAGGCCACATGATCGATGAATGTGTCATCACTGGCCTAGGAAAAGCAGAAAGAAGGCTGCACCACTGCCTTCTCACACAGCTGATCGGAGGAGGTCCCGGGTGTTGGATCCACACAGGTCCTTTGATTTTTTGAATATTTTGAAAAACTTTTTTTTTTACTTTCATTTTTTGTCCCCTTTTCACTAGTCCTAAATAATTCCTGCAAGGTACCACACATTGAGCTGCAGGAGCCAGTCACCAGCCAGTCAGTAATGTGACCGGCCTCCCTAATAAGATGTGTTTTTAGGGCACATTTAAAATTGAAGATGTTGGAAATTAATCTGTTTTTCCAGAGGCGTCGGTGCAGCCACCGGTGCGGGGCCAGAGGCGTCGGTGCAGCCACCGGTGCGGGGCCAGAGGCGTCGGTGCAGCCACCGGTGCGGGCCAGAGGCGTCGGTGCAGCCACCGGCGCGGGGCCAGAGGCGTCGGTGCAGCCACCGGCGCGGGGCCAGAGGCGTCGGTGCAGCCACCGGCGCGGGGCCAGAGGCGTCGGTGCAGCCACCGGCGCGGGGCCAGAGGCGTCGGTGCAGCCACCGGCGCGGGGCCAGAGGCGTCGGTGCAGCCACCGGCGCGGGCCAGAGGCGTCGGTGCAGCCACCGGCGCGGGGCCAGAGGCGTCGGTGCAGCCACCGGCGCGGGGCCAGAGGCGTCGGTGCAGCCACCGGCGCGGGCCAGAGGCGTCGGTGCAGCCACCGGCGCGGGGCCAGAGGCGTCGGTGCAGCCACCGGCGCGGGGCCAGAGGCGTCGGTGCAGCCACCGGCGCGGGGCCAGAGGCGTCGGTGCAGCCACCGGCGCGGGGCCAGAGGCGTCGGTGCAGCCACCGGCGCGGGGCCAGAGGCGTCGGTGCAGCCACCGGCGCGGGGCCAGAGGCGTCGGTGCAGCCACCGGCGCGGGGCCAGAGGCGTCGGTGCAGCCACCGGCACGGGGCCAGAGGCGTCGGTGCAGCCACCGGCACTGTTCAGCTCAGACCTCCAGGAGACCTGGGTAAGAGGACCTTTACTAAAAGTATCCTATTAGAGGAAATAAACACAAGTCACCTTTAACAACAGCTCGTGTTGCATTTTCCTGCAGATCAGATCGGAAAGTGCTAAATCCAAAAACTTTCTTCAGGGTGGAGAGAACTCTGCATTTAGAGCTTGCTGATGAGGAGGAGGAGGAAGCCTGGGCGCTCATCTCTCTGGAGGACACAGGAAAGTCCTGTAACAAACAGAGCAGCCGTCAGTATCGATCAGAATATTCCAAGTGTTGAATCATAGGAATATGTCAAGTCTACCCACTTTTCGGTCATCTTCCAGTCCTATAATGGTACCAGATTCTAGTGACAACCACTAAGGCCATGCACAGATGTGGAACATTCATCAATACTGGGGACAGAGATTACAACCCCATCTGTAGCTGAGCTGGATGGCTCCAAAGTTAGCTGTGGGACTGTACTCTGCAAGATCTTTGGGGCCCATTACTCATTGTGGGCCCCAACGGGAGGGGGGGAGGCCTCACTTACCACACCACCTCTACAGGAAAGTGGCGAAGGCGGTGGAGAAACAGCACTTGTGCAAAAATGTTTACACAAGTGGTGCTAAAAATAGAACTGTCGTACATTATATGATGTGTTAGGCCCGTTATGTCTGTGAGACAACCTCTCTATCAATACTGACACGTTGATGTGATTTTAAATTTTTTATATTGATGACCTATTCTCAGGATAGCTCATCAATATAAAAAAGAGGAGAACCCCCTTAACCCCCTAACTGTTTTGCCCGAGTCCAGCTCGGGCAGTGTGAAAAGTAGCTAACTGGAGGGGGGAGGGCTGCTTTAGATGGTGATATCTCCTCAATGGTAGCAGCTAGGAACTTGCAACTGGTCTTGTCTGAAAGCTGAAGTCCAAGCAACCAGTGATATCTTCCTCTGTCCTGAACATATTGCTGTCATATTGCTTTTGGTATTGTCTGGAAGCTTGGAATGTCTGCTTTCAAACAAGATCAGTTGCATGTTTCTAGCTGCTACCATTCAGGAAGTAGCAGCATCTAAAGGTTAAAGGGGTTTTCCGAGTTATATACTGTATATTGTTGACCTATCCTCAGGATAGGTCATCAATATCAGATCGGCGGGGGTCCAACACCCGGCACCCCCGCCGATCAGCTGTTTGAAGAGGAGGCGCGTACCGTATCAGCGCTGCCTCCTCTTCACTGTTTACATGCTGGCCGACATGGGGGTAGTGGTGAGTAGGTGTAATTACACCTCACCACCCCATTCGTTTCTATGGGAAGAATCGCTTCCATACAAGTCTACCCCACTCACCACTACCCCCGTTACGGCCAGCATGTAAACAGTGAAGAGGAGGCAGCGCTGATACGGCGCGCGCCTCCTCTTCAAACAGCTGATCGCGGGGGTGCCAGGTGTCGGACCCCCGCCGATCTGATATTGATGATCTATCCTGAGGATAGGTCATCAATATATATAACTCGGAAAACCCCTTTAATGGTGTATCCTCAGGAAACACCATCAGATCGGTGGGGGAAGGGTGGTGTCCAACCACCTGCTCTACTGCCGATCAGCTGGTGTCTTATAGCTCCGGCGCTGGAAATCGCCAATGGAACTACAAAATTCAGGCCCAGATTTACTAATGTGTCTATGCCAAAAATTCAAAAAACAGAGCAACTTGGCGCCTCTAGGGTTTCTACACTTTTTTTCCCAACATGCTCAATAAGAGTTGAGGCTTAGTCTGAAAGGGACCAGGCCTAAGATGTGCCATTTTGCACCATAATTATGTAAAATTGGTGTAAAGATCTGTCTCAAAGTCAACCAATATTTGGTATAGAGTCAGAGAAGAGTGTCCTGCACATCTATCCTCCAGCCTGAGCCCCCATGATAAATCTGCTTAAGCTTCCGCTATTTATAGGATTAGTAAATCTGGGCCACTGTCATCGCTGCTCTCATTCGGTTCAGTGGAGAAGCCTTCAGTAACCAGCTCTGTTCGATACACAATACAAGGACCTGCATAGTTCTGGAAACGCTGATCGGTGGGTGTGCAGGGCATCGGACTCCTACGTATCCTATATTGATGGCCTATCCTCAGGACAGCCCATCAATATCCTGGACAAACCCTTTAAAGGGGTTGGCCCATCATAGAGAATGGGGGCATTTCACTAGGATATGCCCTCATTGTTTGATAGGTGCGGGTCCCAGAGGTGCAGAATGGAGCGGGGAAAGTTGCGGAGGGTGCACTGCGCAGCCGCCCTCCATTCATTTCTATGGAGCCATCGAAAAAAAGGCAGAGCGCTGGCTCGGCTATTTCCGTTGGCTCCATAGAAATGAAGTGGAGTAGTGGCCACGCTACCTCACATATAAAGATACCTTGAAAGGGATTATGCGGAGTCACAAAGTACAATCTCAATAAGAATAAACCATTAACGTGGTGGCCACACATACGTGGTGCGCTCCCATTCACTTCTATGGGAGCAGTGGGGAGCTGCGCCTGGTGGTGGACAGACCCCAGGAAACCTAGGGTCCTCCAGCCACAGCGCTCCCCGCTCCGTTCTCGATATAGGTGTGGGTCCCAGAGGTGGGACCCGCACCTATCAGACAATGGGGGCATATCCTAGTGATATACCCCCATTGTCTATGATGGGACAACCCCTTTAAAGGGTTTGTCCAGGATATTGATGGGCTGTCCTGAGGATAGGGACAACCCCTTTAGGAATTCACATGTCAATTCGTCCTGCAGATTTGCACCATTTTGGACCACTTTCCAACGTAGAGGATGAAATTGGAGACAAATCTGAGGCAAAAATAAAAAATTATCCATATGAAAGACGATAAATGTCAGATGGCGAGGACCCCCAGCAATCTATAGAATAAGGTTTCCCAAGTTCCCTGTCTGACCAGAGGTCTGCACTGTGGGTACGTGGGGGAGGGGGAAATTGGACCCCCAACAATCCAACAGTTATCACTCCCGTCAACAGATATTTATTTGAGGAAACTTCCCTTTAACTACTCTTGCGCACTAGCGTTTAACCCTTTTACTACCCCGCCTGAGCCAAAAGATATTTCAGAATAAATTTAAAAAAGCCCAACATCACAACTTATTTTGTGGAATAGGTGGTAACTGTAACAGAGGATTAAACTATAAACCTAAATACACTAACAACGCCTCACTTAAAGGGATAACCCGACAACAGAGAGAGCCATGTCACAGTTACCAACCAAAGCTCAAAACAATTCTCAATTGAAGCAGTGGTATTTAGGGCATTGCTACTGATGCCAGCTGTTACCACACTGACTGTCATGTGTGACCTGACAGCCATAAGAGGCCTCCAGCACAGTGCACCACAGAGTCAGGCCTCATGAAAGTCACCTAGCAACAGCTGCACACATCGACGAATCAGATTCCAGCTTTCATTTTATCACAGCAGGTTGGAGAATAAAAGCTGTCATCTGATTGGCTGCTCCTCTTTTCACTCCAGCTAGTAAGGCATGACGCCCCCCATGTCTGTCGCGTGTCTGGCACAGGCCTGGAGGACGGGCTGTGTGCCCCTGACCCGCCGTCAGTGTACCCCCCGGCTCTACACATCGATCTCAATACAAGCACTAACGTTCAACCCAGTACCAGCTCCCCGCAAACTTCCTCCGAACTTCCGCCGGTCCTGGCGCGCACTGATGACGTCACCAGACCTCGGCACGGTTACTATGGTGATTACGGCTCACCTTCCTTCCGGGGCCTGGAGAACGTCACAGCGACAACAGGAGTGATGGCGGCGAGCAGGAAGAATGTGCTGTCTTCTCTGGCTGTGTATGCCGGGGACTCGGAGCCGGAGCCCGATAGTGAAGGGGAAGTGGAAGGTGAGACTCTAAAAATGGCGGGGCCTAGTATATAGAGGATTGATGTGTGGGGTGTACGGTAGGTAGGTCCTTGCTACACAGGTATGGCTCACAGCCCATCATCTGCAGTGGTACAACCTCTGGGGGGTTCTCCCATAATCCCCAGGAGAGGTGATGAATGTCTGATCGCTGGTGGTCCCCACAGACTACTATAAAGGGGGCCCTGAGCCCCATCCTGTGAGGTGGCGAAGTACAGCTCTGCAGTCCCATAGAGCAGTGATTTTCAACCAGTGTGCCTCCAGCTGTTGCAAAACTACAACTCCCACCATGCCCTTCTGTAGGCTGATAGCTGTAGGCTGCCTGGGCATGATGGGAGATGTAGTTTTGCAACAGCTGGAGGCACACTGGTTGAAAATCACTGCCATAGAGAATAAATGAAGCAGTCGTGCCCAACCTCTCGCTCTGTCAGGACAGGGGAATGAGAATCCATTCTGGGGATCAGTGGGGTTCCCACCGCTGTGAATAGCAGACAACTTTAAAGGGGGGTTATCCAAGTTAACCCTTAGGATACTGGAGGGTTTTTTTATTTTTGCGTTTCTATTTTTCTTCCCTATCTTTCTTGAGCCATAACTTTTATATTTTTCCTTTCACATATTTTACAGGACAAGTTGTACTTTCTAATGCCACCATTTCATGTGGCATACAATGTAGTGGGAAGCGGTGGAAAAATTCCAAATGGAATTGGGGGGGGAAAGAACGCAATTCCTCCACCGTTTTAAGGGTTTTGTTCCCACGGCATTCCGTTTGCGGCAAAACTGACCTGTGCCCTTCATTCTCTGGGTCAGTACGATTACAATGATACCCCATACGTATAGGTTTTTTTATGTCCAAATAGTGCAAAAATAAATTCAAACTTTGACATCACCATATTCTGATCCTCATAACTTTTATAGTTGTATCTACTGAGTTTTGTGGGGGCCCATTTTTTGCTGGACAGTCTGTAGTCTTTTTTTTTAAACCATTTTGGAGTCTGTGTGACTTTTTGATCACATTTTATTACATTTTTTTGGGTAAGAGAAGCAATGAAAAAATGGCAAATTGGCCATTTTGACCCTTAATTCTGAGCCCTCATGGGTCTTTTAGACCCATGATATGAGGAGAATTTATCATTTCTTATGTTGACCTGCCACCTGCTGGCCAAAATAAGAATTGCAGCTTCAATACCCTGGGTCTCTTCATAGAACCAGCGTATTGAATTCAATTACAGACATCCTCATTGGCCGCAGAGGATGCCGGTAAGAAGGTCTTTCACACTTTGGATGCCATGATAACACTTGATCACGGCAACTAAAGGCTTTAATGACCATGATTGGCATTATTGCCAGTCGCGGTCATTAGCTGCAGGTCTCTGCTGTTTGAAACAGCGGAGACCCGCCAGCCATGTCGCCCTGTGCACGTGCGAGTGGGCGCCACAAATGGGGGTTGTCTCTTCAGCAAATGGCATTTGAAAGGGCGCCGATGTGACTTTGTAATACATGACCATACTGGGTCCTCTGGAGCTGATCCTCTTTTTGGGAGCTGACTCCCAAAAAGAGGATCAGTATGCTGGCAGAGGACATAGGGCTTTATTGGAGCAGTACTCCTATATCACACATGCAGAACAGTGGTGCGTCTTGATTTCAGGGTTTGGTAGGTTTAACCATCTGTCAGAACGGTCAGAACCGCTGCCGCTTTTTGTGTGCGCGCAAATGATATATTAATCTAGATGCTCTACTGTAATAACCAGCTTTTTGTATGTTCAGTGATTTAACCCCTTCCCGACCAGCGCCGCACTAGTAGGCTCATGTCTGCAACTGGCGATAATGCTGGTCGTGGACATTTAAAACTTCAGATGCCCTGCTCAAACCTGACCACGGCATCTGAGCACGTGTATTACCGGAAGCGTGAGCTTCGGCTCCCCCTTGAGGTGATCAGAGGAGTCGGAGCTTATATGCGGCAGTCCCTGTCATAGAGAATAACAGGAGGCTGCTGCATAGTGTTTCCTATTGGGCCCCGGTCTGTAGCCGAGATCCATAGGAAACTAGTAATTTCTCATAGACTCCAATGATAATGCCTCATAGTTTATGAGAGTAGCAATGTAATGATTGTAAAAGTGTAAAAAAAAAATATATATATATATATATATATATATATGTAAAAATTCAAATTGCCCTGCTTTTCCCAAAATAAAAATAAAAAAATACGCATCATGGGTATCACCACGTGCGAAAAAACGCCCATAATATTTTTTTTTTTTTTAAAAAAAGTCTTCCTCATATGGCAAACGGTGAAACGGGGAAAAAACATCAAAATGGCTGATTCACCGTTTCTGGTTGCTTCATTTCCCACAAAAGAATTAGCTAAAAAGTGATCAAAAAGGTGTACAAAGCCCATATCGATGAAAAGTACGGATCGCCACCAAAAAAAAAAAAAAAAAATGAACGCACACATAACTACAGAAATGTTATAGGGGTCAGAATATGGTGACTATCAAATCAAACTGAAAAAAGGATGGGTCAGAGGGGTGAAAGAGGCGTGGTTTTCTGGGCACATCGCTGAGGGGCCTTGGCACTTGCAGCAATAATGCCGCCCCTGGGCACTTGCTGACGCTCATGTGCATACATTTACAACGAGGGACAGAGACGAGAGCGATACCATTGTAATGGGGGCCAAACAGTCTATAACCTGATCTGAGCGGTCTGAAATGCTCAGATCAGGTGACAGGCTTCCTTTAACGTTTTCCTACTGTCCGGATATTTAAAGAAGAACTCCCGACAAAAATTTATTCCATGTCCTGCTAGAAATGTACATGATATAATCTGTAGTGAATGACATTTTCTTACCAGTGTCTGAATTTTTGATTTCTATCATCCTGAAGTTTCTTATCTGTGTCATGTGACCAGCAATTAGACCCACCAACTCACACAGCACCTTATGTGTGGACAGGAAGTCTAATTCTCTATGTATTCCTATGAGACTGAAAGTGAGGCTCCCATAGGAATGAATAGAGCAGTTACTGGCTTTCTGTCCTGGGTCAGTTGGAGGTCAGGGAGTTGGTCACATGACCCAGCTACAATAAGAAGAGAGGTTTTTACTCACAGAAACAGTCACTGATAAGAAAATGACAATCACTACAGATTATATCATGCACCTTTCTAACAGGTCAGAGAGTAAAAATTTTCCTGGGAGTTCTTCTTTAATAAAGACATTTTATATTCCTGAAATGCTGGACTTTCAACCCAATTTTGTCAAATTCTGTCATGAATTGAAACCTTGTACCCGTTTATGCACTGGGCGGGGGGCGTTATTATTTTCTGTGTTATTCTTCTGTCAAACATTTAGTTTTCGGTTTCAGATGAGAATGGAGGCCTAGTGTCCAGGTCGTATGGACTGGGTGACATATCGCGGGTGGAAGAGGATCGATCCATCAAAGAAGATGACGAGTCAAGTCTGCATTCTGTAAGTAGTTTAGGGTAAGGGGGCGAGGCTGTACCCCGACCTGCCGTCTGTCATTACCCCCATCAGCTGCCCGTCTTTTCAATCAGTAACTTGATGTCTCCGTGTTTTGGGCGAATAGCTGAGTTCAGGCATTGTGCAAAAGTTTTTTTAAGAAATTAATCTGGCGGCGGGAAATCTCATGAAATATAGAAATCAGATGTTACCCTCTTCTTAAGGCTTCATTCACACGTCCGCAAGTGTTTTTATCCGCACAATGCCGGCTCTATAATAGAAATGCCTGTTCTTGTCCGTTGCTGCGGACGAGAATAGGACATGTTTTATTTTTTTGTGGGGCCGCGGACCGGAAGTACGGAGGCGGACAGCACTCTGTTTGCCGTCCGCATGTTTTGCGGCTCCATTGATGCGGATCCATTTTCAGGACGTGTGAATGGACCTTAAAGGGGTTGTTTAAGTTTTTTTTTTTGTTAACTAAGTGCAGAGGACTGTATGAAAAGAAAAAAAAAAAAAACGACACACCTATCATGTCCCGCTGCTTCCAAGCCTCCGCTGTAATCCCGTCAGGGCCTGCAGTGGCGACATGCGGTTCATCATTCACGTGACCACTGCCTCCAGTTAATCAGTCTCAGCGGTCATGAGTGGTAGGACAATGAAAAGGTGAGTGGGGTTTTTCTTTATTTTATACAGCCACCTGCTCTTTGGCGCTTTTTAAAATTTTAGGACAACCCCTTCTCTTTGAAGAGAATTACCACCGTAAACACTCATTTCACATCTAATCCATCGCTCCATGTTTTTGGAGGATAAGAAGTACGGAAGTATGGCGATATAACTAGTTCTGAGATACAAGAGGCGGAAAGTTTATTAATATCTAATAAGCATACCTGTTATCCCATGAATAATGTAACAAATCAGACATCATATAGTACATGATCATAATGATCACAAAGCTAGAACTAGCCCTGTACCTCACATGGATCCAGAGATCTCCACAGTCATAGTTCTGCTAGATTTATATCAAGCTGGAAGCTCAGGGAAGTGTCCTTTTATCAGAGGGTGTGTCCTGTCTGCTGCAGCTGGTGGCAGTTGAAGGATGGAACTGAGCATGTGCTTCCATCTCAGTGAGCAGGACAGAGAAATTAGAAAAAGAGAAAACAGCAGGTGGCGCTATACAGATAGATTTAAAGGGGTTGTCCGAGTTATTTTTTTGTTTTTTATATGTTTCTAACTTGTCAGGTATAACAACTTTCCCATATACTTTGTGTTTCTAAAGCTGCTGGTTTCTCAGAGTTGACTGAGGGTCACATGACCTGTGATGTCACCTTATCTCCCTGGTCTGTGATGTTTTGTGTACAAGCCTCAGAGTTCAGATAACAGTCTGTACAGGAGACGTCACTGGCCACGCCCCCTTTCTTTGGCGGCTCCTGCTATCTGCTCTCTCCCTGGATTCCTTCAGATAAAACATTAACCCCTTCAGCCAGAACACACTGAGGGCTCAAGGCTTTACAACAAACAGTAGCTGCAGCAGTGAGAGGAGACAAATGCTGGGCAAGGAGCTATAGAGGAATTGTACAAGAACAGGTAGGGAGAATTTCCTGTGTGTATCAGCAGTGTCATTGTACAGCTGGGACTTGTAGTCCTACACATACAACATGCTGCTGAGTATCCCAGCAGGCAGACATGTACTCACAGCACTTATATTCACTGCCTTTGCAGAGAAGGGGGGATGGGGGAGGGGCAGAGATTGTTATTACTGCATGTAAACAAAGGCCAGAAGAGAACCAGGGAAATGAGGAAATAGAGATTTTCTTTTTTGCCTAAAACTTGCTGAACTTAGTTATATATTGCTGCCCATCAGATATACAGTGCTATATTTTTTTTTCCATAACTTGGACAACCCCTTTAATTGAATAACTCAGTGGTTATACTAAATGTTTGAAGAAGAACTCCCGCAAAAACTTTTATTCCATGTCCTGCTAGAAATGTACATGATATAATCTGTAGTAAATGTCATTTTCTTACCAGTAGCTGAATTTTTGAGTTATGTCATCCTGAAGTTTCTTATCTGTGTCATGTGACTAGGAATTAGACCCACCAACTCACACAGCATCTTATGTGTGGACAGGAAGTCTAATTCTCTATGCATTCCTATGGGAGCCTCACTTTCAGTCTCATAGGAATGAATAGAGAAGTGACTGGCTTGCTGTCCTGGGTCAGTTGGAGGTCAAGGAGTTGGTCCCATGACCCAGCTACAATAAGAAGAGAGTGGAAACTCTCAATTTCAGCCTCTGATAAGAAAATGACAATCACTACAGATTATATCATGCACCTTTCTAACAGGTCAGAGAGTAAAAATTTTTGCGGGAGTTCTTCTTTAATTACATGCAGTTACAAAAGTGTTCAGATCCAGGTGCTGGTTTGAAAACTGTAGACAGTCATGAGACAACGCCTTTAACCGTGCCGCATCACTTGAATACCTAGGAACCAGTCCAATTACACTTTTTTTAGTAGATTTCTTATAACTAGATAAGAAATAGATGTAAACTTTTTCTAGTATAAGGAGAAGATATTGGTGCAGTATGGAGCGTCAGTTTGCGACCAGTCTTTTATATGAATATATATCAGGGAGTGAAGTGTGACTACTAGTGCTCCCTACCATCGCATTCATATACTATTATATGGTGTTGATTGACTATATATATATATATATATATATATATACCGTATAATCAGGTGTAATTATCTGTCTTTTTATTTTTGTATCTTTTTTTATATATTTTTTTTAATAAATTACTTTTTAACCACATTACAATGATACTACTCACAAAAAGTTGGGGATATTTGGCTTTTGGGTGAAATTTATGGAAAACGTATCACGCTCCAGTGATACTATATATTGAAAGTCGGGCATTTAAGTAGAATCAGCAATGGTGTTTACCTCATATCAAACAATTTACTGAAACAAAAGCCGACCCCAGTGCTGGGTATACCGCCACATAATGTCAGTGTCTCAATAACTTGTCATGTTGGCCTGAGCATCAATTACAGCTTGACAACGACGTCTCATGCGGTTCACAAGTTGACTTATTGTCTGCTGAGGCATGGCATCCCACTCTTCTTGAAGGGTGGCCCTCAGGTCATTGAGGTTCTGGGGTACACAGTTACGAGCCTCTACACAGCGATTCGGCTGATCCCATAGGTCTTCAATGGGGTTCAGGTCTAGAGAAAGTGCAGCCCGCTCCATTTGAGGTCCCTCAGTCTCCAGCAGCCGTTCCCTAATGATGCGACCTCGATGAGCTGGAGCATTGTCCTCCATGAAGATGACATTAGGCCTGTGTTGTTCATGCAGAGACACAATGACTGGATTAATGTTATACAAGTAGTATGGGCTTGTTACTGTACCAGTCACAAAGAGTAGGTAATTTCTGTGTTGACTAGACATACCTGCCCACACTGTAAGACCACCACCACCAAAGGCTCGTCTGGTGACAACCGTGGCTGATACATAGCGCTCTCCTTGATGTCTCCAACATTGTTGGCGGCCATTATTTCTACTCAGCGTGAACAGCACTGAGGCCCACTGGTCCCTCGTGTAGCATAGATGCTCCCTGGCCCATGCAAGACGATGATGCCCGTGTCTGGTGGTGTGGTCAGGTATCCTTGCAGATCGTCTAGCACAGAGACCACACTGATGTAAACGGTTTTGAATGGTCTGATGTGACACTTGTCCCTTAAATGTGCTTGGAATCGTGTGGCATTCATCATCCGGTTCCGCAGGGCATTGTTCACAATGAAGCGGTCATCAGTGTGGGATGTGGCCAAGGACGTCCACTTCTATGTCTTTCTGTGACTTTCAGTCTCTGTCACTGTTATAACCTACTGATGACACTCTGTGACACTATAAGCTCAGTGGCCACTTCCATCTGAGAACATTCTGTTTGAAGCCTCAATTGTTAGGTGTTGTGTCGTCTTGGTCTCATGATGTCATACTGTGAACAGCGTGATGAGGAGGACTGTTTAAATACTAATTCTAATTGAACCAGGAAACTTATTGGGTGATTCATGGATCAAACACCTGTTGTGAATTTTGCCGTTAAGCTCCTTGTTAGAAAACAGCAAGTTGTGCAAAAAGTACTGAAACACTGAACAGCTGGACATGTGCATTCAGAAGTATAGAGAAGGTCACATTAAGTTCAGCTGTAGAGGTTAGAGTGCATTTTAGGTTCATCCTGAAATTTCACCCACAAGCCAAATATCACTAACTTTTTGTGAGTCGTGTAAGTGTCTGATTACTAGTGAGGCAGTAAGGCTAGTTTCATACTAGCGGCAGCACGGATCCGGTGGGTGAAGGGGCCCGCCAGATCTGTGCTGCCGCAGGTGCACGAGTGGGGCCGGAACATGTATTTTCGTTCCGGCCACCTATCCGCAGGGGTTAACGTGCTGTGGCCGGATCAGCAGCCCGCCCCCATTACAGTGAATGGGGCCGGATCACAGTTCCGGCCCCACACATGCACCTGTGGCAGCACGGATCTGGCGGGCCCCTTCACCCACCGGATCCGTGCTGCCGCTAGTGTGAAACTTGCCTAAGTTATTAAGTCTATCATTTTTTTTCTTTGGAGATGGGGATCTCCTTTTACTGTGCACTCATAACTGGGCAATTCCATTATCTGTCGGGGACACACGTCCATAATATAACATATTGTTTAACTAGCCCAGTTCTTTTTTTTTTCTCATTGGAGATTACATTGTCAGAGGTATTTGGTAGCGGCTTCTCCCTGTTCAGAAGATACACGCTGAGCTGAGAATGCATGTGGTGGTGGGGGGGAGGGGGTTCTGGTCGGGAGGAATAGCCAAGTTTTCGATCTGGGATGTTGTAGTGAAATGGACTAATTCAAGACGACAGCCTCCTTGGTGTTTTCAACAGATGCCTAGAATATATGTGCCAGGCTTGATGCACGTGGTTTTTTTGTTTTTATTTTGTACATTAAAGGGTTTGTCTCACTTCAGTAAGTTGCATTTATCATGTAGAGGAAGTTCAAAGGCACTTACTAATGTATTGTGATTGTCCATATTGCCTCCTTTGCTGTCTTAATGCATTTTTCCATTATGCATTGCTCGTTTCCATGGTTACAACCAATCCAGCAGCGGTGGTCGTGCTTGCACACTGTAGGAAAAAGCACTAGCTTAGGTTCGCTCCCATGGTCCCGGCTGCCAGAGAGACTGGCACGGTTTCCTGTTGGCTGCAAGCACGACCACCACTGATGGATTGCAGGGTGGTCGTGACAATGGAAACGAGCAGTGAATAATGTGATGGAAAAATGAATCCAGCCAGCAAAGGAAGCAATATGGACAACCACAATACATTAGTAAGTGCCTTGTATTAACTTTCTCTACATGATAAATGCCATTTGCTGAAGTGAGACAACCTATTTAAAGCTGTAGTAGGAACCAAAAACCGAAAAGATGAGGCTGGATACGAAACAGCCTGGAATGGATGTTAAAGGGAATGTGTGATCAAAAAATGACCTATTATTGAAATAGTTTTTCTGTCAGTAGTCAGTTATGTCCAAGTCAATATCTGTATTTAAACAAAAACCATAAAATCCTGCAGGTTTCGCACTGGCCACTAAGCCTAATAATTGGCGCCACTTCTTGGTCTGTACGGATCACTTTACTGCAGTTATCTGCATATCTATACACAGAGGTGATATCATTACCGGTAGGATTAGAATGACAGATAAGACAGGATCCATAATTCACAATAGGTGATATCACAGCTTATCTGCTCCCTCCTGACCTCTGCACAGGTCACAGAACATGCCTAGAAAACTCTTCCATAGAAGTCAATGAGGTCCCTCCTGACCATTGTGTCTATGGCCTTGGTGGCTGCCGTAAAGCAATTTACTTAATGCTTTCTAAATGCTGTTAATAACAGCTCAGGCAAGATGGCCGTCCCCATAATTATGTTCAGGAAATGGAATTTTAATAAAAAATCTACAATCAGAAAATAAAAACAGATTAGAAAAAAGATGTATTGCTTTTTTGTTTTAAGTGAGGGATGTTTCTTTTGTGATCTCATGTTCAGTATTTGGCCTATGCAGAGAGCTACCGTATGTTCTAGAGAAGGAAAAAACATCTCACTAGTGCCACCTATTGGCATTAACAAGCTTTGGAACGCGGGAAAGTAGCCGTATATCCATCCATGGTTTCAAGGTGCTTGTGAAAGACATATCACTGAGGCTACTTTCACACTAGCGTTTTATAATTCCGGTATTGAGTTCCGTCATAGGGGCTCAGTACCGGAAACAAATGCTTCAGTTTTGTCTCCATTCATTGTCAATGGGGACAAAACAACGGAAGAGAACGGAATGCTCCTAAATGTATTCCATTCAGTTTAGTGGCATCCCGAGAGCAAACCGCAACATGTTGTATTTTGGGATCCGGAGCAAGACGGATCCGTCATGACCTCCAATGCAAGTCAATGTGGACGGATCCGTTTGGTGTGACACAATAAAAAACTGATCCGTCCCCCATTGACTTTCAGTGGAGTTCATGACGGATCCATCTTGGCTATGTTAAATATAATACAACCGGATCCGTACATAACGGATGCAGACGGCTGTATTATCAGTAACGGAAGCGTTATTGCTGAACCCTGCCGGATCCAGCAAAAACTCTAGTGTGAAAGTAGCCTGAGCCAGCCAGAGTCCTGCTCCATACTGGTGAGGAGCAAGCCCCCCGGGACAGCAGCCTGCAGATGGATATTTGGCTTGGTTATTTTCCCTTGTCATTTTCCATGGCTTCTCAAAAAGTTTGACACGTTGACTTATAGGGATCCCCTTCCAATAGATTGCACTAGTGAGACACTATGGGGGGTCATTTACTATCAGATTTACGCCCGTTTGCTGCGCACGAGTTATTTGCGCAACTTTCTGTGACCTTTCCCCACCCATACCAGTTGTAAAAACAGGGGGTGGCAGGGAAGAGACAGGCTCATCTCATCATTTTCTACGCCAGTTTTAGACGTAGAAAATGGTGTAAATTGAAGCCAGCAGGGAATTTGTCTTACATTTAAACAGGCGCTGGATGCGCCAAAGTTATGTAGAGGCCAGCTCACGGTTTGACGTCTGCATCTTTTGCTGCCCCATTGAAATGAATGGGTCTACATCCGTTCCACAAAATTGCATTCATGCGGACGTGTGAATGGACCCTATGGCTGCTTTCGCATCTCCGTTGTGAGTTCCAGCAGAGAACAGCCTTCCGGAATCCTCTGCTGCTGGATACAAACGGAAAGCCCGCCAGCCCCATTATGTCCGAAAACTGCAGGATTTTATGGTTTTTGTTTAAATATAGATATCAACATGGAAAATTTAAAATGCTTCACATGAAAATGCGATTTAAACAGTAGGTCATTTTTTCTGATGACGCGTTCCCTACCCCTTCTACCCCGGAGGTTTTTTCGGTTATGCATTTTCGTTTTGCGCTCCCTGCCTTCAAACAGCCATAACTGTTTTATTTTTCTGTTCACATAGCTGTATGAGGGCTTCTTTTTTGCGGGACAAGTTGTACTTTCCAACGCCACCATTTAATATTGCATACGGTGTAGTGGGAAGCGGGAAAAAAATTCCAAATCGGGTGAAATTGCAAAAAAAAACGCTATTACGCTACAGTTCTACGGGTTTCTTATTTACAGCGTTCGATGTTCATTAAAACTGACCAGTTACTTTCATTCTACTGGTCAGTACGAATCCGGCGATACCTAATATGTATAGTTTTTTTCTGCGTTTAGATGGTGATAAAATAATTATAAAGTTGGCCTTTTTTTTTTTTTTTTCCTTGTTATATCTTGACCCCTATAACTTTTTGGTATTTATGTGTACGGAGCTGTATGGGGGCTCATTTTTTGCGGGGCGATCTGAAGTTTTTATTGATACCATTCTGGGGTGTATATGACTTTTTGATCACTTTTTATTTAATTTTTTTTAGAAAAAAAAGCGACAAAAAAACTGCAAATTGGACGCTTTTTTCCGCCACACAATTCACCGTATTGGAATTTTTTTTTTATATTTTAAAAGTACGGGCGTTTTCGGTCACGGTGATACCCATGATGTCTATGTTTATTGTTATTTAGGTATTTATTTTTTAATTATACGGAAAGGGGGGTGATTTGAACTTTTATATATTTTTTTATTTTTTATATATTTTTTTTACATTTTTTAAAAGTTTTTTTTTGTGATTATTTTAAAGCTCAAATATGGGCTAATATATTGTTTTGTTTTTTTTCTTTATGAGCAATCAGGGATTTACTAGATTGAGTTAAATCCCAAAATTGCTAATTTCTTATCCTGGCCTGCCATCTAGTGGCCAGAATAAGAATTGCAGTTTGAAAACTGTAATCCTCACCAGCGAGGATTACAGTTTTCATATGGTGTACAGACACCCCGATTGGCCACTCGTACCGCGTACGCTTCCGGATTCAGACGCACCCTGATGCCGTGATCACGGCATCAGAAAGCCCAGGAAGACGCCGCCGATGGCGGTAAGTAGCAGCAAGTCTCTGCTGTTAGAAACAGCAGAGACTTGCCGGCCATGACGCCCGCCGTACCCGCGAGCGGGCGTCATGTCCCCGCACCAGCACCGTACATGTACGGCGCTGGTCGGGAAAGGGTTTTAAATGTGAAGAAGAGACACAGAACTCCATTGTATGAATGGAGGAAGGATTGAGACCGTGCTGATGACGTTCCTGCCAGCACCTCCATGAGCAGGTAATGCGGTGGTGACATTGTTGTGTTGGTAGATGCGGAGACGTTGGTTCCTATAAAAGAGGTTGTCCTATCAGGAGAACCCCTGTTCATATGCCTCCGGTTAGCAGTGGCTCATTCAGTTTAATGGCTGCCATGTAATACGTTTCCCCTAGAGTGGCTGCTGCAGAAAAAACGGTCACAACTTCTCCAGCAGTTACAGCTTCAGTCTTAAAACAGTGAGGATATGTGAATAAGGGCTCATGCACACGAACGTATTTTCTTTCCGTGTCTGTTCCATTTTTTTTTTTGCAGACCGAACGTTGCAGACGTTCATTTCAATGGGTCTGCAAAAAAAACGGAAGTTACTCTGTGTGCATTCCATTTCCGTATGTCCACTCCGCAAGTACATAGAACATGTACTGTTATTGTCTGCATTACGGACAAAGATAGGACTGTTCTATTAGGGGCCGGCTGTTCCGTTCTGCAAAATACGGAATGCACGTGCACATCATCCATATTTTTTACGGACCGTAAAATACATACAGTCGCGTGCATGAGCCCTTACCCAGAGGGGAAATTCACATAATAGACATATATTCTGTATTGTACTGGTCCTATTAAAAAAAGATCCAGTGAACAGTTGTAGCATTTACATAATATAGCGCCATCTGGTGTTCACTGTGTATAGCTATGTGCATGTCCGTCCCTTATGAGCTGATGCTGGTGGACATGCGTGCTCAGTCCCCACAGCCAGATTTCTCCACATAGTGATCCCAATAGAAATAGGGGGAGATTTATCAAACTGGTGTAAAGTAGAACTGTATATCTGACTTGGTGCGCTCACCCTTAATTGGGGCTGGCCCTGCTCGCTACCAACAAGCACAGAACTTAAAGAAGAACTCCCGCAAAAAAATTTATTCAATGTCCTGCTAGAAATGTACATGATGTAATCTGTAGTGAATGTCATTTTCTTACCAGTAGCTGAATTTTTGAGTTATATCATCCTGAAGTTTCTTATCTGTGTCATGTGACTAGGAATCAGACCCACCAACTCACACAGAGACTTATGTGTGGACAGGAAGTCTAATTCTCTACGCATTCCTATGGGAGCCTCACTTTCAGTCTCATAGGAATGAATAGAGAAGTGACTGGCTTCCTGTCCTGGGTCAGTTGGAGGTCAGGGAGTTGGTCACATGACCCAGCTACAATAAGAAGAGAGTGGAAACTCTCAATTTCAGCCTCTGATAAGAAAATGACAATCACTACAGATTATATCATGCACCTTTCTAATAGGTCAGAGAATAAACATTTTTGCGGGTTTTTCTTTAATCATATAATGTAATATACAAGGGCCGCTCACAATTAGACTACACATTAAAGGCTCTTTCACACGAGCGGATTCAGTCCGATAATTCCGCAGCGTGCAGAAGAGCCAAGCCCCGTTCTGGACAGAAGAGGCACGGAGCAGTAACATGATTGATGATGCTCCTTGCCTCTCTGTGATCTTTTTCTACAAAATCACAGTAAGATAAAGTTGTCACTGTGATTTTGTAGAAAAAGATCAGAGAGGCACAGAGCATTATCAATCATGTTAATGCTCCGTGCCTCTTCTACACGCTGCGGGTTTCTCGGACTGATTCCGCTCTTGTGAAAGAGCCCTAATAGCTCTATTTCATGTAACATATGGGTTTCTGTCACCAAGTTTGACCATATTAAAGGGAGTCTGTCACCTCCTAGGCCCCTATAAAGTACATAAAGATGCCCATAGCACATGTTGTAACAAAAGTAATGTTACCTTTGGCAGCCAGCTCGCGGCTGCCAGCAATCTCTGTCAAATATGATACACCCCAACTAAGCAAATCAGGCAAAACAAACACACTGCTAATTTTAAACAGGGTTGTTTATTAAATAATTTTAGGTGTAACGTAAAATAAAAGTTATGTCTTAATGGAATAAAGGTGACATAGGTGCAAGATAGGCTTCTTGGGTCTTAGACTATATGTCTTAGACCATTTGTAAATAGAATATATGTGAAAGCCTTCACCAATGTTAAGGGTTCATTGAAACTGAACTTTTTAAGATGTGTCCCTGTTTTCTTAAAAAAATATGCAATATGCAAATTACCTTCACTAGGTGCAAGGGGCGGTAACCCTGCACCTAGTAGCGCCATTTTCCCCACCTTCTATATTACGTCATAAGCGTAGATAGACAGGGCCAGGCAGCTCACTTTGTCTACTGCTGGCCCTGTCAGCGCTGCAAATCCCGCGCCTGCGCCGTGGGTTCGGACCAGGTGCAGTGATCGCAGCTGGCTTGCCGGGCTCCCGGCTTCCTCACTGCGCCGCCTTCTCTTCCAGGTGAAGTGTGACGTCATTGGCGCAGGCGCAGTGAGGAAGCCGGAGCTCACTCTGGTGTGTTACACCGGTTATGGTGTTGCAGACTACCTGTACACCCTATTGTTTTCGTTTTATGTCCCAGATCTGAGTTCACTGTCTTGGAATCGACTCAGACTTGATGTGAATGCGCAATTCGCGCTTATGTAATCGATGGTATCACTTTTGATGTTTAATATATTTATCAGTCACCCCTTTTATGTCTCTATAATGCAGTATTAATCCTTCAGGTTACATTGGGATAATTTTCTCTTTTAATTTTCTCCGGTGGCCGGACAAAAACCGCAGCATGTTGTAGTTTTTGTCCGGCCACCTCTCTGCATGTTTGCCGTGCTGCGGCCGGACCTCCAGCCTGCCCCCATTATAGTGAATGGGGCCGGAGCGGACTTCCAGCGGCACAGTGGACTTGCGGTAGCACGGATCTAGCGGGATGTTCCGGCGGGGGGAAAAGGGTACTGCAAGTATGAAAGTAACCTTGAACGGTTCATGGATAACCACTTTAAATTGTAGGGTAGGTAAGTGGTTAAACTGGATTCTAGCAGTGATCATGACCCGGATGTATACTTGGGACGTAACGCTTTGTAACCCCTCCATATCATCCAATGAGGCCTATGTAGCTCTATAGGGGTGCCAGTTTTATGGCATAATTGCAGTGTAAAGTATGGCGTTCAGTAGTTCATGTGAACTCTTCCCCCTTTGACTTCAGGATCGGACTCCTGTTTCCTAAACCCTGTAAATTCTTCTTTTTGTAGGAAGAGGACGTTTCAGAGAATGAGAATCAGGAGACTGATGAAACCAAGGTATTTTGGGAGAGGGTTAGACGGCATGGCTAACTCCTGTGTGTCCTCTGCCCTGCTAACACCCTTTCCTGTCTCCTGAGCGAGCTGCTCTGTAATCTTCTGTATACACGCTGGTCTGAGGATTTCATGGCCTCGCTTGCCTGTCTCTGCTCTGTGTGTGTAGTTAAAGAAGAACTCCCACAAAAAGTTTTATTCCATGTCCTGCTAGAAATGTACATGATATAATCTGTAGTGAATGTCATTTTCTTACCCGTGTCTGAATTTTTGACTTCTATCATCCTGAAGTTTCTTATCTGTGTCATGTGACTAGGAATTAGACCCACCAACTCACACAGCACCTTATGTGTGGACAGGAAGTCTAATTCTCTATGTATTCCTATGAGACTGAAAGTGAGGCTCCCATAGGAATGAATAGAGCAGTTACTGGCTTTCTGTCCTGGGTCAGTTGGAGGTCAGGGAGTTGGTCACATGACCCAGCTACAATAAGAAGAGAGGTTATTACTCACAATTGCATTCTCTGATAAGAAGATGACATTCACTATAGATTATATCATGCACCTTTCTAACAGGTCAGCGAAAAAATTTTTTGCGGGAGTTCTTCTTTAATAGTCTTCACCCTTGCTGCTTTGTCTTTTTATTCCTGATATGTTAGTATTGTGTCTACCAGATCATCTTCTGTCATGTACCTGATGTGTGCAGCATCAAAGGCCATGGCTTGTCTTCTTCCCAATACAAATGAATTGATTTCATTTAAAGAGGACCTGTCCCCTCTCCTGACATGTCTGTTTTAATAGCTTCATACATTCCCCAATGTAATAACAATTCTGGAACATCTATTCTTATGTCTCTATGTTGTGCCATTCCTTTATTATTCCTGTTAGAAGTTAGGAATGAATTGTTAGCAGCCTGCAGTAAGGGTACAGAGGGGTGGTAACAAGTTGGGGGTGTGTAACTCCACAGTCTGAAAACGGCAGCACTGATTGGATAGAGGGAGATTGTCCAGGTACACACCCCCAACTGGTTACCTCCCCTCTGTACCCTTACTGCAGACCATTGTAATTCATTCATAACTTCTAGCAGGAATAATAAAGGAATGGGGAATGCAAGAAGCTATTAAATAGGAATGTCAGGAGAGGTGACAGGACCTCTCTAAACTTGCGCCTTCCACAGATATTTATGAATTAGGCCATATTCACACGTCCGTGTATCATCCGTGAAGAATCCATGTTTGATCCGTGTGTCTGTTTTTTGCTCTCCATGTGTCACTGCTAGGCTGAAAATTACTTTTCAGAGCACCTCCTTTAAATGATCTGTGAAACACGTGTGGCGTAAAAAAAACACGGATCCTTAGACTATAGTGGGCGTGGTTGGATCCATAAACACATCCATAAAATAGGGTATGGGTTCATGCTAAAACACAGACGTGTGAATACATGCATTAAGGTGAATTGCTACATGTGCTGTCCGTGAAGTACTGACGTGTGAATAAGGCCTTAACCCCTTCCCACATTGTCATGTACATGTACGTGAGCAAATGCGGCTAATTGCCGTATCCTCACGTGCATGTACATGACATGATCGGCAGCACGGGCCTGGCTGTTGCCAATAGCCGGGCCCCTGCTGCATCCGCCGGCATTGATGTGCACAGTGATGCTGGCGGATTAACCCTTCACACGTCGCGGGCAGTGCTTCCCCCAGCCCCCCCCCCCCCCCCGCACTGGCAGGGGGCCGATGGTTGCCATGGCAGCGCCGATGGCTTACACAGGCATTGGAGTCTGCCATGTACGGAAGCCTAGGGGATCCATCCTGCAGGCTGGGTCTCCTAGGCAACCTGTCAGCGTCTTACACAGTGAGACGCTGACAGTTCAATTCAGTACAATACAGAAAGTAATGTACTGAATTGAACAGGGATCAAACCCTGAAAACGTGAAGTCCCACAGTGGGACAAATGTAAAAAGTAAAAAAAAGTGTTTTTTTAATAACAAATAAAAAAAAGTTTCAAGTAAAAAAAAAAAAGAAAAACGCCCCCTCACCATAAAATAATGTTTTTTTTTTAAAAAAAATAAATAAAAAACACACATATTAGGTATCGCCGCATCCGGCACAAAGTGGTCTATAAAAATATCACATCTACCACCACAGGTGAACGCCGTAAATAAAAACTGAGCAAAAATGCAATTTTTTGGTCACCTTACATCACAAAAAGTGTAATTCCAAGCGATCAAAAAGATGTATGTACCCCAATATAGTGCCAATCAAACCGTCATCTTTTCCTGCAAAAAATGAGACCCTACCTAAGACAATCGTCCAAAAGATTAAAAAATATGGCTTTCAGAAAATGGAGCCCCTAAAACCTGATTTTTTTTTTTTTTTTTTTTTCCTTCAAAAATGCTTTTATTGTGTAAAACTGAAATAAATGTAAAAAAAAGTGTACATGTTAGGTATCGCCACGTCCGTAATAACCTGCTCTATAAGAATATTATATGATCTATGCCCTCAGGTGAACGCCATTAAAAAAAAAAAAACTGTGCCAAAAATGCAATTTTTTTTTTTTTTGTCATCTTCATCACAAAAAGTGTAATTCCAAGTGATCAAAAAGTCATACCCCAAAATGGTACCAATGAAACCGTCATCTCTTCCCGCAAAAAAATGATACCCTATTTAAGACAATTGTCCAAAAAATAAAAAAAATATGGCTTTCAGAAAATGGAGACACTAAGACCTGTTTTTTTTTTTTTTCCCCCTTCAAAAATGGTTTTCGTGTGTAAAACTGAAATAACTTTTTAAAAAGTACACCTATTGGGTATCGCCACATCCGTAACAACCTGCTCTATAAAAATATAACATGACCTAACCCCTCAGGTGAACACCATAAAAAAAAAAAAAATACCAAAAATGCAATTTTTTTACAATACATCACAAAATGTGTAATTCAAAGCGATCAAAACAACATATGTAACCCAAAATGGTACCAATCAAACCGTCATCTCTTCCCGCAAGAAATGAGACCCTACCTAAGACAATCGCCCAAAAGATTAAAAAATATGGCTTTCAAAAAATGGAGACACTAAAACATTATTTCTTTTTCTTCAAAAAAGCTTTTATTGTGTAAAACTGAAATAAATGTAAAAAAGTAGACATATTAGGTATCTCCACGTCCGTAATGACTTCCGCTATAAAAATATTAAATGACTTACCCCCTAGGGTGAACACCATAAAAAAAATAAAAATAAAACTGTGCAAAAAATGCAATTTTTTTTGTCACCTTTCATCACAAAAACTGTTATAACAAGCTATGAAAAAGTCAAACACGCCTCAAAATGGTAGCAATCAAACCGTCATCTCTTCCGGCAAAAAATGAGCTCCTACATAAGATAATCGGCAAAAAAATATAGCTTTCGGAAAATGGAGATGCTAAAACATGATTTTTTTTTTTTAATGCTTTTATTGTGTAAAACTAAAATACATAAAGTATACATATTAGGTATCGCCGCGTCCATACAAAACTGCTCTATAAAATATCACATGATCTAACCCCTAAGGTGAATTTCATAAAAAAAATAAACTGTCAAAACGACCATTTTTTTTTTTTGTGACTTTGCCACATAAAGTGTAATATTGAGTAATCAAAAAATAGTGTACCCAAAAATGCTACCTATAAAAACGTCAACTCTTTCTGCAAAAAATGAGCCCCTACACAAGACGATCGGCAGAAAAATAAGAAATGTAGCTTTTAGAAAATGAAGACACAAAAACATAATTTTTGTTTTGAAAAATGCTTTATCATGTAGAACTGAAACAACAGAAAAAATACACATATTTGGTATTGTCGCGTCTGTAGCAACCTGCTCTATAAAAGTAGCACATGATTTATCCTGTCAGGAGAACTCAGTAAAAAACAAAAAATAAAAACTGTGCCACAACAGCCATTTTTTTGTTACCTTGCCTCACAAAAAGCGTAATACTGAGCAATCAAAAATCATCTGTACCACAAAATAGTACAAATAAAACTGTCACCTCATCTTGTAGTTTACAAAATGGGGTCACTTTTTGGGAGTTTCTACTCTAGGGGTGCATCAGGGGGTCTTCAAATGTGACATGGCTACTGAAAATTATCCCAGCGACATCTGCCCTCCAAAATCCATATGGCGTTCCTTTCCCTCTGCGCCCTGCCATGTTCCCCTACAGCAGTTTACCACCACATGTGGGGTGTTTCTGTAAACTGCAGAATCAGGGTAATAAATATTGAGTTTTCTTTGGCTGTTAAAGGGGTATTCTCATCTTGGACAATGGGGGCATATCGCTAGGATATGCCCCCATTGTCCTATAGGTGCGGGTCCCGCCGCTGGGACCCGCACCTATATCGAGAACGGGGCCCCCGAAGTGAAGAAGTGCGCACCGCGCAAGCGCGGCCCGCTCTCCATTCACTTCTATGGGGCCACCGCAAATAGCCGAGCGCTGGCTCGGCTATCTCCGTCGGCTCCATAGAAATGAATGGGAGCGCACTGCGCATGCACGGCCACTGCTCCCATTCATTTCTATGGAGCCGACGGAGATAGCCGAGCCAGCGCTCGGCTATTTCCGGCGGCCCCATAGAAGTGAATGGAGAGCGGGCCGCGCTTGCGCGGTGCGCACTTCTTCACTTTGGGGGCCCCGTTCTCGTTATAGGTGCGGGTCCCAGCGGCGGGACCCGCACCTATAGGACAATGGGGGCATATCCTAGCGATATGCCCCCATTGTCCAAGATGAGAATACCCCTTTAACCCTTGCTGTGTTACAGGAACAATAGATTAAAATGGAAAATCTGCAAAAAAGGTGATTTTTTTTTTTTTTTTTTTTTTTTTTTGAAATTTCACCTCCATTTTCCTTTCACTCTTGTGGAACACCTAAAGGGTTAACAAAGTTTGTAAAATCAGTTTTGATTAACTTGATGGGTGTAGTTTCTAAAATTGGGTCATTTATGGGTGGTTTCTATTATGTAAGCGCCACAAAGTGACTTGATAACTGAACTGGTCCTTGAAAAGTGGGTTTTGGAAATTTTCTTAAAAATTTTAAAAATTGCTGCTAAAATTCTAAACCTTCTAACTTCCTGAAAAATAAAATGATGCTTACAAAATGATGCCAACACGAAGTAGACATCTGGGAAATGTACAGTAACAACTATTTTATGAGGTTTCACAATCTGCTTTAAAAGCAGAGACATTCAAATATTATGAATTTTTTTCCAAATTTTCTGTACATTTTGAAATTTTTTATAAATAAAGGTGAAACATATTGGCTCAAATTTACCACTAACATGAAGTACAATATGTCACGAGAAAACAATCTCAGAATCGCTTAGATAAGTAAAAGCGTTCTAGAGTTATTACCACATAAAGTGAAACATGTCAGATTTGAAAAATGTAGCTTGGTCCTTAAAGGGGTTGTCCGGGTTCAGAGAAGAACCCGGACATACCTGCAATTTCACCCAGGCAGCCCGCCTGAAGAGGGCATCGGAGCATCCTATGCTCCGATGCCCTCCTTTGCCCTGCGCTAATTAGCGCAGGGCAAAGGAATTTCGCCGGGTTCCGGTGACGTACCGGTCCCTGCCGGGCAGAGGCTTCCGCCCGGCAGTGAGTCGGTGACGTCATCGGCGCTGATGGACAGGCTTCAGCGCTGCCCTAGCCAGTAAAACGGCTAGGGCAGCGCTAAAGCCGGCCCATTAAGGCCGGTGACGTCACCGAACTCACTGCCGGGCGGAAGTACCCGCCCGGCAGCGAGTATTTACAAAACAAGAGACCTTGCCCTGCGCGATCTAGCGCAGGGCAAGGGGGGGGCATCGGAGCATGAGATGCTCCGATGTCCTCTTCAGGCAGGCTGCCTGGGTGAAATTGCAGGTATGTCCGGGTTCTTCTCTGAACCCGGACAACCCCTTTAAGGTGAAAACTGGCTTGGTCTAGAAGGGGTTAAAGAGGACCTTTCATGTATTTTATTTGCGGGTATGTTCTGCTGATGCTGCCATCATTGTTCTTTTTTTTCAAATGCCCATCACTTGCCCCGTTGTGCCCTCCTGCATTTTTCACGCCCTGTATGTTAGACACCAGGGTTTCTCATTGGGCGTCTCCTTCTCCCTGGCCGTGCCACACTGTTTCTCTCCCTGACTGTGATGCGCTCCTCTGTGATTGGACCACGATATAGCCAGGGAGAAAGAGACACCCCCAGAGAAACCGTCCTCCCTGTACTGATGCACAGTATTAACATACTGGCCCGCAAAAACAGCACAAAAAAATACATGAAAGATCCTCTTTAAGCCCATTGCACACGGCCGAGTGGCATCCATTGTTACAACTGATGTCACTTGGATAGCAATACAATCAATGCATTTCAGTGACATAACGTACACTTCAGTTATTTTATCGGATCCGTGTATGTTTAGATATTTTTAGAACATGTCCTATTCATGGCGGTTTTCACTGACCCGAGCCAACCATTAAAGGCAATCTCTGATCATTTTCACCTATATAACTAACAGCATTGCCCCACAGAAGATTGCAAACACATACCAAACATTTGGGCCTGGTTTTGTTTGAAAACTGGTATTTAAATCCAGAATCATGAAGAAGAATCGCAGCATTATCTCCATTACATAGGAAGATATAACTGTTAGAAATCAGAATGCTGTTTAAAGTGAAGCAAAAACAAGTTTCACTGATTTCACTCCTGACTCGATTTTTAACAGCAATATCTTCCAATGTACAGGGGTCCCTCAAGTTATAAAAATTAATTGGTTTCAGGATGACCATTGTAACTTGAGTCTATAACTATGGAAAACTGGTAATTGGTTCCAAATCCCAAAAATTTCAGTAAATTTTAAAGAAAAATAAGCAGATAACCAAGACATATAAAGCAAGTCTTTAACTAAAACAGACAGGGATAGATGCAGGAAGCTGTAAATGACTTTCAATGCTGAGGACAGGAGCTTCATCAGGGTCTTGCATAGTACATAGATGTACCAGCAAAATAAAAGGGAGTAGACGCTCAACTGGTGTCCACAGGAGCAGCTCATCCAGGCAAGACAGGAGGCAGTAGAGGACATTTAGTATTGTAGAGTAGGTACTAGACAACCAGTAAATGTGTTTTACCTGTGAAATGGCCATGTCAATTGGTTGGATCTGAGTCTGAGACATTGTATGTTGAGTCTAGTTTCAACTTACCATTGCCGCAAAAGACCAGTGGATGTTGAAAATGGTGTATCCTGAAGTCATTGTATTTTGAGGGATCACTGTAATGGATATAATGCTGTGGTTCTGGTTTTGTTTGAAAGCTTGAAATGCCAGCTTTCAAACAAGACCAGGCCCATATCTAGCTGCTATCAATCCCAACATATGAGCAGGTAAGGCAGCCCCCCTCCCTCAATCTTAAGTCTGGTTTGCTTTGGACACAGGGAACAGCAAACCCCACCCAGCCAGGCACTTGGAGCTGTTTTCCAGCAGAATAAAAGCACCTTTTCTGGACATAGAATAAAAAACACACAGTGCACACAGGTATGTCTGGGATGTGTCTGCAATCTTCTGTGGGGCAGTGCTGTTAGTTATATAGGTGAAAAACAGGTGAAAGACTCCCTTTAAAGGGATTCTCAGAGAATTAAGAAAATGAAAATACGTAAATATGACTTTATTATAAACATATTCCCAAATACCTTTCATTAGTTATAATGGCTCGTTTTATCTAGAGAGCAATCATCAGGAGAAACAAAATGGCCGCTGTCCTATTACTACACACAAAATCTGTGACACAGGAGGACAAGTTACTTCACAATACTGAGCTAAAGAGATGATCCTCCTCTCTGCTTGTCAGGGATCGTGATCCTGTATACGGATGATAAGATCTTTAGCTGAATCTCTGTAGGAATGGAGTTCATGAGGAGACATGAAGTACAGAGAGGACAGACTGCATGAGGACTGCATACAAGTGCTGCTGCTCATCAGCCACATCCCTACCCTCCTGTCTGTACTTCATGTCTCTTCTAAGAAACGCCATTCCCACAGAGATTAATTTTATCAGCTTTATTCAGGATCATAATCCCTGACAAGCAGAGCAGAGAGGAGGATGAGGCAGCTCTTTACCTCAGTGTTGTGAAGTAACTTGTCCTCCTGTGTGATTAGGACAGATTCTGTGTGTACTAATAAGACGGCGGCCATTTTATCTCTCCTAATGATTGCTCCCCAGACAAAACAAGCCATTATAACCAATGAAAGATATTTGGGAATATATTTATTATAAAGTTATATTTAAGTACCGGTATTTTCATTTTTTTAATTCCCGGAGAACCCCTTTAAAGTCTCGGATCAGTGAAATACTGAATTATATCGCTCGTGTACAAGGGCCACTTTCTTATGAGTGATACGGATTGTGTCAGTCCATTCAGTGAAAAACTGATGGTTTTGCGTTTTCACATTGTCACGTTACATCATGGAAAGATTTTCTTTCCCCAGAAAGGTCAGTATTTTCCTCTATGCCTCAATTCACAGTGCATTCAGCATTTCTCCCGTGTGGCCACTGTGTGGTGCTATAACACCACTGTACTGGGTTACATGCCACTCATGAATGTTACTACTGTATGTATTGCAGGACTGATTCTGTAAGTGAAGGGACATCTACCATTATCCCAATAGCGGAAAGCGTAGCGTGAATAAAGAATGCGCAAAAGAAGAAGTTGCCTTTATACCTAAGTTATGCATTTTTCTAATATATTTTGTGTTTCAATCCCTCAATTTTAAAGGCCACTCTTTGCTGTCAGAGAATAGACACATTATACAGCAGTTTATTACTACATGATGTGTTTACTCTTCTATCATAAAGTATTACATAGATATGCCATGGATGATGGATGGTGGTCTGACCTCTGAAACCCCACCCATCCTGATAATGAAGGGATAAATTGATGTAACGTGCACCCATATGAGATTTGTGTAGTAGAGCAGTGCATGCTGGAATCAGTCGTGGAGAAGAAGCGTGGTACATCCCGGTGATGGGAAACTTTCCGTATTTACACTGCATGCCATGCTCGGCAGTCCACATTCACACATTCATTTACAGTAAAACCTGTACAAATTGCATATCCATTACAATAAAGGTACTATTACACTATAGTAGATGTCCTACTGATCACAATAAACCATCGAAGATGGATGACGGGTGTACACCACCTACTGTACCACCCGCTGTACGTCCTATTCCCCGTCCGGTAATGTGTTTCCGTTTCAAGGTAGCCAATGGAGAAAAAAAACATGTAAATTTCAAAGATACTCCTATTGCCGCTCCCCCACACCGTGCAGTGTATGGTTAGCGACTAGACGACTACATATTATACGAACGGATCGATAATTTTATAGCATTCTTAAAGAAGAACTCCCGACAAAAATTTTATTCCATGTCCTGCTAGAAATGTACATGATGTAGTCTGTAGTGAATGTCATTTTCTTACCAGTGTCTGAATTTTTGACTTCTATCATCCTGAAGTTTCTTATCTGTGTCATGTGACCAGCAATTAGACCCACCAACTCACACAGAGACTTATGTGTGGACAGGAAGTCTAATTCTCTATGTATTCCTATGAGACTGAAAGTGAGGCTCCCATAGGAATGAATAGAGCAGTTACTGGCTTTCTGTCCTGGGTCAGTTGGAGGTCAGGGAGTTGGTCACATGACCCAGCTACAATAAGAAGAGAGGTTTTTACTCACAGAAACAGTCACTGATAAGAAAATGACATTCACTACAGATTATATCATGCACCTTTCTAACAGGTCAGAGAATAAAAAGTTTTGCGGGAGTTCTTTAAAGATCACTATGGACAAGAAATGAGCAATTTATCCCTCCACTTTGAATCGTTCACACTTATTACATTATTCTCGTCCATTTTTGCTCGCATGCACAAGAATCTGTACCATATTTGCTCTGTTTAATAGTACCTTAAGACATCTTGTCTTATGATTCCATGCAAGGTTTCTATGGGTGCATTCCCCAATGTATGTGTTAGATGGGAGCCTCCAACAACTCCAAAAATTTTTTTTAAAAATCCAACTTGGTCATGCGCTCCTCACATCTGTCCAAGGGTGTTTATAGGTAGGGCTTAGGGTTTATTTTTTAGGAAAATCGTGAACTCGATTTTCCTAAAATGGCGCCCGCCAGATAAAATAAAAAAAATATCTCACCTGTCCTGCGCCGCGGCTCCGCTCCGGTGTCCGGCGCTCCTCTTCTTCTCCGGGACCGCGCTGCACTGTCCTGACCGCGTACAGCGTCAGGACGTAGTGCGTGCACTCTGACCTGACGCTGCACGCAGTCAGGTGACAGTGCAGCGCCGGGAGAAGAAGACAGAGGAGCGCCAGACCTGGAGCGGAGCCGTGGCGCAGGAGAGGTAAAGGGATTTTTTTATTTTATTCTTATGGTGGCCTAGTGGGCTGTTCTGAGGTCTGAAGGGGCACTACTGTGGGCTAATCAGGGGTTTTAAGGGGGCACTACTGTGGGCTAATCTGGGATTTTAAGGGGCACTACTGTGGGCTAATCTGGGGTTTTAAGGGGGCACTACTGTGGGCTAATCTGGGGTTCTGAAGGGGCACTACTGTGAGCTAATCTGAGGTTTCAAGGGGGCACTACTGTGGGCTATCTGGGTCTCAAGGGGCACTACTGTGGGCTAATCTGAGGTCTCAAGGGGGCACTACTGTGGGCTAATCTGAGGTCTCAAGGGGGCACTACTGTGGGCTGATCTGAGGTCTCAAGGGGGCACTACTGTGGGCTGATCTGAGGTCTGATGGGGGCACAGTAGGCTTTTTTATTTATTTATTTTTTTTATATTTTTAATAACATAAGAAAATTGAGATTTAAATCGTGAATCGTCCAAAATTTTAAAAAATCGAGATTTTTATTTTTTTTTTTGGCCATATCTCCCAGCTCTAGTTGGGCTACATGGCAGGTTTGCTCACGATGCCTACGATACAGCATACATTGCACATAATGACGATGATACTGCCAGAGATGGTGGTAAGGGATGCAAATGAGCTCTTAACAAGCTCTGCCACCAGATGTAAGGCAGCACTCCTATAAGTCAGTGTTCGACCCTTTAAACAGACTTGCAGTGATGGGGCAATCGCCCCGAAACAGCTGTCTGCAGATGAGACACTGGCTTATTTAATTTGCGAGTCATGTCTCAAGGCCTATGTAAAGGGTTGAACACTGACTTATAGAAAAGCTGCCTTACATCTGGTGGCATTAGAGGCAGAGCTTGTTAAGAGCTCATTTGTATCCCTTTCTTCCCAGATGACAGGAATGCCAGGAGATCAGCTGTTTGAAGAGAATGCAGTGCTCGTGTGAGCGCTGCATTCTCTTCATTGTTTACTTGCTCTCCGTCCACATTGCATCGGCGAGTGGTGTAATTACCGATTCCTCTGTCCCCTTCACTTGAATGGGAATGAACAGTTGTAGTTACGCTCCATACCATTCAAGTGAATGTCACGGAGGAGCTGTAATTACACTGCTCACCAATGCAATGTCAACGGAGAGCAAGTAAACAGTGAAGAGAACGCAGCGCTCACAGGAGAGCTGTGGTCTCTTCAAACAGCTGATTGGCGGGGGTGCACGAGTCACACCCTGACCAATCTTGAGGATTATGGCATCAATATCGAAAAACGCGAAACCCCAATGCCGCCAACCTGTGCTCAAAGGTGCATTACAATGGAAATAATCCACAGCCCAATATTTAGGAGAAATCCAATATTCAGCAACATAATTCTGCCGAGTGCAAATCTGGACTGTCTCAACAAAATGCCACAGTGTGTGAATAAGACAGGGGCTACACGACAAGATATGTTCCTCAACTAAAAAGATACGGCCATACAGCGACATTTCAAGGGTGTCTCAATGCGACATGCTGCTAATGGGTTTTTTGCAACTCTCTTGTCAGTCACATTGCGACACCTTAACGTATTGTCGGGCTAATTGACGTGTCGTCTGTAACAGATCGTGGGGGTGTGACACCCGGCATCCCCGCAATCTATTGTTTGTCACCACAATCTCTACAGTGTATGGAGCTGGAAGCAGCAGGCTCAGTGCACTGTGTGGTGACCATGTGGAGCTCCGGTCACATCCACATGAATGACAGTGGAGCTGCAGGGCGCTGGAAACCTTCTGCATCCCAAAACAGCTGATCATAGGGGCCCCCAACCAGTGTTATACTGACGACCTGTCCTGGGGATAGGCCTTCAGCATCTAGCTTGGAGAACCCCTTTATTGCCGTTTATTAACCTTTGATTTGCTGCAGTCCTCTGCTGCACCACACCACAGAAGAGCTGGTGGGGGAGAGTGTCCTCTACACTGCTTTGCTGAGGCCAGTGTGGATTTATCATAGGATCTACCAGTTTACTTGCGTTGTCGATCACGCGGTCCGGCTACAGATGTACGTACTGCATGTCGGAGATGAATTGTTTTGTTGCCAGGAAGGGGCTATTATTAATACGTTTCTTGGCTACAGTTTATATAGGAGACAGACTCCTCAAACTTTCCTGCCAAAGGGAGGGATCAAAACTTTAATTTCCTCTCGATAGTGGAGTTGATGTTGCTCGCTGGTGTCAGACCCTTCCTCCCTTGAGGTTCAGGACAAGGAAGTGCATTAATAAAGTAACGAAGATCACAGGGCTTTATTAAGTACAGTAACGTCTTACCTACATACTGGCGGATTCCAGGAAAGTGCCACATCTTAACCCTTTCCTGCCTCGTTCACTCTGGCCCTATGAGATGAGATTACCGCTTCCTGTATTTGTACAGTCTATAGGTGTAGGATGGTGTCTCGAAATCCCCCCCCCCCCTATAGCAGATTTTGGGGGAGGGGGAGTCAGGTATGTTGGGTGTCACCATGCCTAATTCTTTTGTTCTCAAGGAGGGCCACTGTTCTTTCAGTGAAAAGGGGGGAAAAAAAGTGACGCTTTAGGCTAGGACTACACGGCGACTGCAATCAGTCACACGACATATAGGACACAACTACACTGCAATGTTTGTTGTGCGACACCATAGACTATCATTATAACAATTGGCGTGCGACTTTTATGCTACAACTGTCGCCATGTAGCCCTAGCCTTAGTGTAAGTAAAATATGAAGCTTTAAGCTATGTTCACACGTGGCTATGCTGCAGACTTTCTGCAATATACTACAGTAACAGCAAAGTGGATGACATTTTGCAAAATATCATCCAAACGATACAGAAAAATATCCACAGCAGTAAATGACCTGCCGTGCGGATTTTATATCTTCAGCATGTAAATTTACACTATGGGTTTCCAACGTGGATTTCATCCCTTGCAACGCCGAAGATGAAATCCGTGCGGAAAATCCATTCCGTGTGGCCTTAACCTGAGTCCACACGCACATGGCGGTGTATTTATTTATTTATTTTTTTGAATTTCCTGTTCGGATTTTGCAGCAGATTTGCAAAAATCCTCAGCAGAATTCTGATTTTTATATTTATTTATTTTTATTTTGCAGGTTCTCCCCCAGTTTAGGGCTCATTCACACAACCGTATTAATGGGTCAGCATCTTTTCCGCAATTTTGCAGAATGGGTGCGGACAATTCATTTCAATGGGGCCTCAAAAGACGCAGACAGCCCCAGAAAAAAAAAAAGATAGAAAATGTCTATTTGCGGACAAGAATAGGACATGCTCTTTCATAGTTGCGGCCATGTGTGGTCCGCAAATTGTGGAATGCACACAGGCCAGTATTCGTGTTTTGTGGATCCGTAGAACACTACGGTCATGTGAATGAAGCCTTATCCTCAATGAAAATCTGCAGAAAGAAATGACACTGTAAGGATTTCAAAATTTGCATCACAGGTCATGTAGATGGGTTTTTTTTTTTTTGGTTTTTTTTTTAATCTCCTCTACCGTGCTAGGACTGTATGTTACCAGATACAAATATGTGGAGCAAACCCACATGTAATTACACAACGCATGCAATTTCCCACCATTGACGGGCATATCAACTTCCCCGACCCCTCCCACACACACACTTCTCTGGTACGAATACTATCAGGATCTAGCAATATCATAATAGCCCTTTAACGTTTTGTGCTTTTTTTTTTTCTCACTTTTACGTATCATAATATGTATTTGGTAGTGACTAAGAGATGCGTCAAATGGCGTCAGTCGTTGGCTGTACACACCATGTAACCTGCGAGGAAACGTCTCACCTGGCTGTAAAGTTTTCTGTTGTATTCTGTCCGTTTCTGAGAACCCAGCCCTTCCGCTCTACTCACCTCCCGCATTACTCAGCCAAAGAATGATTAACCCGCAGGCTCTGATTACAGGTCTGATTAAATGAAAAGGCCCAGACGCCGTGCCACACCCTGCGCGCTGCACCTCCGCACCTGCCGCATGGAAGTGAACTTGCTGCACGGTCACTCTAGTTACTTGGAGGGCACTTCAGCTAGAAGAGTCTTGTTTCAGATAAGCCCAAGTGTCTGTACTGGACGTGACTGAGGAGGTTTTGTACAGTTTTTGTAGGACCTAATGCTGTGATTCTCCAGGAGCGGTCTGTAAATCGGAAGCGCTTGAAGGTCCCCAACCTTTTGTACCTTGTGATCCACATGAGAGAGGAGAAAAGTGTAGTGTAAATGCTGTGTATTTTCCGCAGGGGAATTGAGTGCAGAAATCCACAGCATTTACAGTAGCACTGAAAACAAGTTTTTTTTTTTTTTTTTTTTTTTTTTTTTAAAAACCATCCACCCTGCAAAGAAGGTCCACACAAGAATCCATGCATAACTTTACAAGAGGTGTGGGTTTTCAGTCCGCAGCGTGTAAATTTATGTTGAGGATTTCTGCCGCAGCGTGAAGTCTGCAGGTTTTTGGCTGGATACGTTGCGAAAAATCCACAGCAAACCCATACCGTAAAGCCTCATTCACACGTCAGCATTCCAGGTCACGGACATGTGCTGCATGTGTTCTCCATGGACTGCACACATCCCCATTCATTTTAATGTGTGTATTCACACTTGTGTTTTAGCACGGTCTGTGGGTCTGTTTTTTGTTTTTTTTTTAGCACAGATGCATGCTTTATTTTGTCCGTCTCCACAGACCCATCCCGCCCGTTATAGTCTATGGGTCCGTGAGAACCACGGATGCCAGGCATGTTTCATGGATCATTGGGAAGAGATGCTTTGAAAATTATTTTTCAGCTGCTCAGTGTCAGTGAAACATGGATGACACACAGACCCAACACGGATCCATCACAGACATCGCTGACCACCTATTCACGGATTGAAGCACTGACACAGACGTATGAATGAGGCTTAACGTGGTACCTCCTGACTGGGGATGAGCGAATCGACTTCGGATGAAACATCCAAAGTCAATTCGTATAAAACTTTGAATACTGTACAGAGCAAGCGCTCTGTACAGTATTAAGAATGTATTGGCTCAGACGAGCCGAAATTATAGACTTCGGGTAATAACTTCAAAAATTTATTTATACTGTTGAAAACCTTTTTCCCCTGAACTCTGGTTCAGTTCCAAGATACAACTTCGCAAAGTAATAACTTCGGCTCATCATAGCCAGTACATTCTAATACTGTACGGAGCGCTCGCTCCATACAGTATCCAAACAAAGTCTTATGCGAATCGACTTCGGATGTTTCATCCGAAGTTGATTCGCTCCTCCCCACTCCTGACGTATCTAGTTCTGAATGACATTTATACTTAGGCTACTTTCACACTAGCATTTAAGTTTTCCGGTATTGAGATCCGTCATAGAGGCTCAATACCGGAAAAAAAGTTTGTTTTGTCCCCATTCATCGTCAATGTGGACAAAACTGAACAGAACGAAATGCACTCTGCTCCGTTTAGTTCCGTTCCCATACTGGAGAGTAAACCGCAACATGTTGTATTTTGCTTTCTGTCCTGGGATGCAGAGCAAGACGTCATGACCCCCAATGCAAGTCAATGGGATGGATCCGTTTTCTCTGTCACAGTGACTTTCAATGACGTTCATGATCCGTCTTGGCCATGTTAAAGATAATACAACCGGATCCGTTCATAACGGATGCAGACGGTTGTATTATCAGTAACGGAAGCAATTTTGCTGAACCCTGCCAGATCCAGGAAAAAACACTAGTGTGAAAGTGGCCTTAAAGAGGGCCTTTCACCAATCCTGACATGTCTGTTTTAATACCTTCATGCATTCCCCATGTAATAACAATTCTGGAACATCTATTCTTATGGCTCTATGTTGTGCCATTCCTTTATTATTTGCACTAGAAGTTATGAATGAATTGCTATTTGTCTTCAGTAAAGGAACAGAGGGGAGGTGACCAGTTGGGGGGGTGTACCTGCTCAGTCTGAACATGGCAGCACTGATTAGATAGAGTCAGTCTGTGCAGGGACACACCTCCCCCCCAACTGGTCACCTCCCCTCTGTTCCTTTACTGAAGGCAAATAGCAATTCATTCACAACTTCTAGTGCAAATAATAAAGGAATGGCACAACATACAGACATAAGAATAGATGTTCCAGAATTGTTAGTACGTGGGGAATGAATGGAGCTATTAAAACAGGCATGTCAGGAGTGGTGAAAGGTCCTCTTTAATAGCAATCCCATACAGCTACAGGATTAGACCATGATCCATCATTCAGGGCTGGAGGAAAGCTGGGTTACAACAGGCACCTAAATACAGCAAAATAACAAAGGAATGCAATCCTTCTTCTCTCTCAAATGACCTTCAAACATGGAGAACTTGACAGCTGGCAATGAAAGAGTTGATAGGTGAGCCATAGCTGGCAGTGTCTAGTTGCCCGGCAGGCGTCTGCATGCTCCTACATACAATTCCTTCCCTGCGGTGCTGAATACCTGCCATTGCTCATACAGGCGTGTCCCTGCCATTGCATGCTGACGTTGAGGAGGACAGGAAACGGCTGTGCGTTAACCCTCAGCACCATCCACGTTTCCACCTGATTGCTTGTAGCACCTAAGCATGTAAAAAGCAACATATTATACCTAAAACATAGAACTGGAAAATGTTAATCTTTCTACCATCTGATCTACATCCTTCCTCTAAAGCACAGTTGTCAAACTCATGACCCTCCAGCGGTTGCAAAACTACAACTCCCAACATGCTCTGATAGCTCTAGGACAGGGATGCTCAACCTGTGGCCCTCCAGCTGTTGCAAAACTACAACTCCCAGCATGCCCAGAGCCTACAGCAGGGCATGGTGGGAGTTGTAGTTTTGCAACAGCTGGAGGGCCACGAGTTTGGCATCCCTGCTCTAAAGGCTCGGTGATTTCAAGATTAGAGACGTGTGTGTTAATGGAGTATTCCCATCTGAAAGGTGGGAGGTAGGACCCACACCGTCCTCCAACCCAATAGGTGAGGAGCCCTCTGGCCAGCATATCTAGGCGATGGAGACGGGCACACCTGCTCGGCTGCTTCTATAACTCCCATAGAAGTGGATGGAGAGAGCCACGCACATGGCATACCAACCTCTCTATTGCTTCTCCACCTGCACTCCCTGTTCTCCACATACATGCAGTCCCAGAGGCGGGACCCATATCTCTCAGACATTTATGACATAAGGGACTTCCCTTTAAAGCAACCCTCCAGTTCAAAATAAAAATTCCCACAAACTGGGGAATGAACACTTTACCTGGTGACCTCCTTTTCATCTTTTTGAGATCCACTAATTTTGGGGCTCCTCTTCTGCCATTGAAGATGCTTCTCAGACTACCAGATGCACACTCTTCATTGGTAGTCCAGGACACTTCCTACTTGTCCAGCGCTGATCATGTGAGCATTGATGGCCAGTTTTAAAGGGGTTGTCTCATGATGGACAATGGGGGCATATCGCTAGGCTATTTCCCCCCCCATTGTCTTATAGGTGCAGATCCCACTCCTGGGACCCGCACCTATACCCAGAATGGAGCCCCGCAAGGTGGTGGCTGAAGGACTCCAGTCTGGCCACCACCAAGCCGGCTCCCCATAGAAATGAATGAGAGTGCACCGTACATGCATGGCCCCCGCTCCTATTAATTTCTATGGAGCCGACAGAAGTAGCCAAGCCAGCGCTCAGCTATTTTCGCCGGCCCCATAGAAAATGAATGGAGGTCGGCTGCGCATGTGCAGTGCACCCTCCTTCACTTTTGGGGCTCCGATCTGGACATAGGTGCGGGTCCCAGTGGTGGGAACCGCACCTATAAGACACTGGGGGCATATCCTAGGGAAACAGGTAGTGTCTTGGACTACCAAATGCACATGGTGCATCAGACACAGTGCAGCCATCTCGGATGGCAGCAGAGGAGCCCAGGAACTGACTGATCTGCATCTAAAAAGATCACATGGTAAGCGTTCTGCTTGTTCTTGTCTTTGTGTTGCCATGGTTACAGACTACAAACAAGCCCTGTGTAGTCTGACTCTGCATTTAAAGAGGACCTTTCATGACTTTAAAAAAATGAATCTGCACTATCTACCTGATAGTGCGTCCCCCACTGATGCCAGCAGCGTTGTTTTCTTAGCAAATTGTCCCCCGGTGGCTTTCACACGGGCCCCCCGTTCTTCGGTCCGGCTTTATGCTAATTAGAAGGCATCGGAACAGGGAGGAGGAGACTCCCTGTTCCTCAATGGGCGTTGCTTCTGCCCTGCTGTGAGCGCTGTCCAATCAGAGCGGACCGCTCACAGCAGGGTTGAACTCCTTCGGCCCTGCTGTGAGCGGTCCGCTCTGATTGGACAGCGTCACAGCAGGGCAGAAGCAACGCCCATTGAGGAACAGGGAGTCTCCTCCTCCCTGTTCCGATGCCTTCTAATTAGCATAAAGCCGGACCGAAGAACGGGGGGCCCGTGTGAAGCCACCGGGGACAATTTGCTAAGAAAACAACGCTGCTGGCATCAGTGGGGGACGCACTATCAGGTAGATAGTGCAGATTCATTTTTTAAAAGTCGTGAAAGGTCCTCTTAAACTCCCTTTGATGTGCTGAACTTATCCATAGGCCCTCATACACCTGACTGGTATGTGTTAGTATACCTTTTAATATTTTTCATGTTTCTAGTTTTTTACTGACAGTCATTGTATGTTGAAACCATTGTAAGTTGAGTAATTGGTTCCAAAGCCCCAAAATGTCATCCAAGATCCAAGAGAAAATGAAGATTTAAGAAAAACAAGCAGATAACTAAGACAGATTAAATAAGTCCTTACATATAACAGTCAGGAACAGCTGATAACTAGTAACTAATACAGATATTTTACCAGAGACGTGACCTGGATTGGTTGGGTCTGAGACATTGTATGCTGAGTCTGGTTTCAACTTACGATGGGTCATAAAAGACCATTGTATGCTGGAAATATTGTATCTTGAGGGATCACTGTATAGTGCGGTTAATTTTTTTTTTATTTCTTAAGTTTGGGGTCCTATGGGCGATGTTTCGCACTGTATGTCTATACCGTGCATGCATCGGAGCCATATGTCTGAGGTGTATACCAGGGAATACTCCCAACTTATACGTCTGAAGGACAGCTCAGATGAGATGTGAGCATAGCCTTACTACAGACACATACATTTAGCATGAAGTTCCGGTCTACAGGATCAGACTACACAGGGTTTGTTTGTAGTCTGATCCCTATTTTGTATGGTTCTAGGTGTCTATATAACTATTTATTGATGTCCAAATCACTCCATTCATAGTGTGAATCGAGGTCATCAAACTTCTACAAGGTCTTTAGCCATCATTGGTTTCATTGACTACCTGTCCATGAGATGTGTAGCCCAGCCATGAGTGGACGAGGTACAGTATTCATCCATATTCCATATTTGCTAACAATTTTGTTCTGCTGTCCCTCCCATCCTCTGGTAGCATGGACCTTCTTTACTTCCCCATGCCACCAGCCTCTGCCCCTGTGCTCTTGGCGGCTGGCCCTCACAGACAGGATATAGACAGGAAGCCTGCAGGTTGTAGATCACTCCATCCCATGGGGCGCGGGTGACTGTGTGACTATGAACTATCCCAGGCACATGGCGCACACAGGAGGGGCATATAAATGTGACCCCCGTCTGTGTCTGCCCTGTTTACAATGGAAAGTGGTTTTTTTTCCCCCAGACAGTCATAAATTAATTATATTGCCGTGTTTTGTTCTCTCTGTTACTCTGTCGCAAGGAGACCTTTCAGAACGTTATCTCTTGGCCACTTTTTGGTTAGTAAGAAAATAATTAGCATCTCCTTATGTACAGGGTTTATCAAGGTTCCCCTTTAGGGTAAATGCACATGATCAGGATTGCGTGCGGAAAATCCGCACCGTAGGTCGTGTACATTGTATTCTATGAGAATTTGAAATTCTCATGCATGCAATGCGGATTTTAAAATCCGCAGCATGTCAATTTATTTTTCCTGTCCGGATTTTCTCCCTCCACTTTAATGGGGAGAGGAAAATCCGCACCAATTGATGCATATCGACCGCGCGGATTTCAGCGCAGATTGTCCGCACATAAATCCTGAACGTGTGCATTTACCCTTAGGCTAAATGCCGACGATCAGGATTGCGTGTGGAAAATCCGCACCGTAGATCATGTACATCATATTCTATGAGAATTTCAAATTCTAATGTACACAATGCTGATTTTTTTTCCGTGCGGATTTTGACCTACGGTGCGGATTTTAAAATCTGCAGCATGTCAACTTAGGGTAAATGCACATGTTCGGGATTTATGTGCGGACAATCCGCACTGAAATCCACAGTTGTTCGCAGGGAAATCTGTGCGGTCACTCTGCATCAATTGGTATGGATTTTACTGTCCCCATTGAAGTGAATGGAGAAAATCCGGACAGAAAAAATAAAATAAATTGACATACTGCGGATTTTAAAAATCCGCACCGTAGGTCAAAATCCGAGTGGAAAAAATCTGCATCGTGTGCGTGAGAATTTCAAATTCTCATAGAATATAATGTACATGACGCACGCAATCCTGATCGTGCGCATTTAGCCTTATTATTTTTTTCCTGTCCGGATTTTCTCCATTCACTTCAATGGGGACAGTAAAATCCGCACCAATTGATGAGGATTGACCACACGAACACCTGCAGATTTCGGTGTGGATTCTCCGCACATAAATCCTGAACGTCTGCATTTACCCTTAGAGATGATAACCCTTGGGCAGAATGTGTGACCCTACTGAAATTCAATAAGTAACATCTGGATGGTTTGCAAGAAGTAAAGTTGCCCAGTCATCTTAGACATCCTGTGAACGTCTATGCGGGGACCAGTGGTTGAGGCCCCATCGATCATACTCTTGTGGTGGAAATAAATCTCTTGTTAATGGGCCACCCACTTTAATGGTGCCTGGACAGTAAATGTACACCGGCCCCCCACCCAGACTTCTCTTCACCACGTTATAAAATAGCAAGTACAGTTGCGATAAAAAGTAAGGCTGTGTTCACATCTACACAGATCCATCAAAAATATCATCCAAAATAGTCTGGCACGCAGGTAAAATGCCAAATTTACAAACTGAAACCTGGTGGACAACATTATAATCAGTGGGGTCAATCTGGCGGCATTAGGTTCAGTTTGGGGCCACATCTGGCACTTCCATTATTTTTGTTGTTCTCTGCTTTTATGGAAGCGAACACAGGAAATGGAGAACACCAATGTGAACACTTTGGAAATGCCTGAGTGCCTGGGCATGCTGGGAGTTATAGTTTTGCAACAGCTGGAAAGCTGCAGGTTGAGCATCCCTGAACTAGACCATCGAGTCCCATTATTATAACCACTTCCTACTTTCAACATCGTCAGCATGTAGCTCATGAAGGCCACCACGTATGGTGAGCTGGTTTGGTGGGTATATAAGGTGTGATAGGCTGTCTGCAGACATATCCTTTGTTGTTGTCATGGGTATCAGAGTTGCAAAAGGGAATGATCATTGGCTTTTGAGCCAGGAGTGGCCATGTTTCTGAAACTGCGCAATTTGAGAACTGTTCTCTGCTGCTGTGGTGAAAGTGTATCGTGAATAGACAAATAGCGCCATTGTGAGCGGTGTGGAAACTGTGGAGCACCCCTTGCCATTGAGGTGAACATCAGCTATGAATGTGCGCGAGGGCAGACCGACACGCTACAGTGGAGCAGATTACCACCAACATGCATATGGGCCTCTGAAGCAGACAGATGTCACTGCACCTCTTTCAAAGGTGCGTTGGTAGAAAAGTCTTCAATTTTTGCTGCAGTATCGAAAGGGTTGTCTTCTCTAATGAATCACGTTTTCTGCTTCATGGAACTGATGGACGTTGGCGTGTGAGGTGAGGAACATCAGAGAACAAATTCCCTGGAACCATTGCTGGAAGAACACAAGTTGGTGGTGGTAGCATTATGGTCTGGGGGATCCTTTGTGGCACTCTCTGGGCCCCTTTCATCCATGTGGAACGCACTGTCAACTCTTTTAGGTATGAATCCATCCTTGCAGATCACGTACACCCATACATGCTTATTGACTTTCTTGGGGTGGATGGGATCTTCCAGCAAGACAATGTCACATGGCTAGAAATGTCCAACATTGGTTAGAGCCTGACCAAGTCTTCCATGTACTACCCTGGCCCCATAATTCACTTGAACTTGAACCCAGTTGAGCATCTGTGGGACCACCTTGATGGTCGTGTTGGCTCTATGGATCTTGGAAGGCTGCCCTTACATTATCCTGTAAAATGTTTTGGTGCACCATAGGATTCATTGTTCCTCACTGCTCATAAGGTGTCCATGGCCTGAGGGAGTGAAGCAGCCCTCAAATTGTGATGCTCCCTCTACCACCTCCACTCTTAGGATGGGGTTTGATGTTGGTATTCAGTCTTTTTTTCCTCCAAACATATAATTGTGTATTTTTACTAAAACTCCTACTCTGTGCATCAAACATTTTTTTTTGGTCTCATGAAACGAGCCGCAAAATTTTTTTTTGTTTGCCTTAAAGGGGTTGTTCCACGAAAAATATTCTACATTTTTCAACCCAGAACCTGGATCTGAACACTTTTTGTAATTACATGTAATTATAAATTTAGTATAGCCAGTGAGTTATTCACTGAAATCTGTCTTTGTAGCGCCACCTGCTGTTTGCTCTTTTTCGGATTTCTGTGTCCTGCTCTCCGGAAGCACACGCTCAGTTCCATCCTTCAATTGCCACCTGCCGCAATTGAAAGGGCACCCCCCTTGAGCTACCAGCTTGACATGAGTCTAGCAGAGCAATGAATGGGGATATCTCTGGATCCATGTGAGGTACAGGGCTTGTTATAAGTTGCTTAGAAAGAGACTGTCATGTCCTATATTGGGTTTTCATTTTTTACATTACGTTAAATAAAGGCACACAAAGCCTGGTTACTGACAAATCTGCTCTTCTCAAAAAAGGTTAGCGTAAACCATGCCTTAAAGGGGTCTTCTCATCTGAGACACGGCGATGGGACTGTCTCCTATCTCCAAAACAGAGCCCTGAAAGTGGTGCAGGTTGCACTGTGCATGTGCAGCTGCCCTCAATTCATTTCTGTGGGGCTGCTGAAAATAGCCGGCTCCCATTCACTTCTATGGGGAGAGCGCTTGGAGGTGGCCGACTGGATTCCCCCAGCCACCACTTTGCCTGCTCCGATCTCGATATAGGTGCGGGTCCCAGCTGTGGGACCCGCACCTATCAGACAATGGGGGTATTTCCTAGTAATATGCCCCCATCTCAGATGAGAATACCTCTTTAATCATGGGATAACCCCTTTAAGGCATGGTTTACACTAGCTTTTTTTTGAGAAGAGCAGATTTGTCAGTAACCAGGCTTTGTGTGCCTTTATTTTAATGTACAAAGCACCTGTGGAGCCCACACTTCCATCTCCTCTCTTTAATTGCCGTTGCAGGGGCCAATAACAGGGGGTCACTTACTTTTTCTTCCTGTGTGGTAGATGTTTACTCATTGTGCTCAGTAAAGGTCACTGACAGTACAATGGCTTGTGTGTTATTGGTGTAGTTAGATTGTGTTTGTCTATAGTTGTGACTTGGGTCACAATCAGACCACATTTTATTAGTAATCTATGCAGGAATCTGAGTTCAGAGGGTTCACTTACTTTTTCTTGCAACTGTAAATATTTGGCAAGACTTTAATTTCATACAGAAACAGAGAGATGTAAATGGTGTGTGTTTCCGGCCTTTGGAGGCAGCGGCAGGTCTGTGACGTAGGACCACTCTCTCCCTTTGTACTGACCCTTTTCACATTCATGAGATTGATGTCAAAATGCTGGGAAATACCACAGATCCGTCGAGCTATTGGCACATTCTTGTGCTTCATCCTCTCTGTCCACTCCATGGCGCTGTGCTTCTCCTCCCCACAACCCGGTTACCCGGCAACGCCGAAACACATTGTGTCCTGTGAATGGGCGCAGTGTCTGGGGAGGAATCTCACGTCTCCTGCTCCCCGCATTTCACTCTTCCACGTCAAAATGCTGAAAACAAGCCGGGCAGCGGAGGCGAAGAGGACATTGTGTGCTTTATAGGGAAAAATGAGGAGTATGTTTCATCCCTCAGCTGATCTTCAACGTATCTTCATAGATAGATGATAGATAGATATGAGGTAGATAGATATTAGATAGATAGATATGAGGTGGATGGATGGATTGATAGATATAAAATGGATAGATATTAGATAGGTGGATGGATAGATATTAGACATAAAATACATTTTTAGATATTGGATGGATAGATATAGGACAGACAGATAGATAAATGATGGATGGATATAAGATACAAAGAGATGGATAGATCACTAGTCTCTATGGTGAGACACTGCACTGATTGGCATCTCCTGGTGCTGCTTCCTGGTCCGCCCCTACACACAGTTAAATGTTGGAACGGGTGTGATAGGGGATTCAGTGAGAGTGAGCGTTTTTTTATTTATTTATTTTTTTCTTAATGGTATGTTGACCCATTTCTAAAGAACTCCCCCACCTCTGGACAACAAGCTGCAGTACCAGGCACAACCTCATGGTGTTGCACAGTTTTATTGTTTTTTTAAGAGAGCAGCCATGTTTTGGTCACATGTGCGTGATATTTCAGTAGCGGAAAGGAGACGAGCAGCTACCATATTCCTCTGGTGCCACTTTTCTGGTCAAAAGTAGTATCTGGCTGGTAGAATCCAAGATATTACAGATAATATGGCATTGCCGTACTGCTGACTGATCTGATGTCTGTGATCAGGTTTATGGCTTCCATTAGTAATTCCATTTTTGGCTTAATACCAACTTTTCATCTCTTCCAGGAACAGTCAGAACTGGAGAAAAAAGATCCCCAGGAGTTGGTGGGTAAGTGTGACTTTAAAATATAGTTGAAGGGCTACTAGCTGTCCAGTGTGAGGGGACCACATCAAACCACTCCCCATACCTCATTTGTTAGGACCCCCCATTATTGGTAGGGCTGGATGACAATCTGATGTGTAGGGGGAGCTCCCGACATTCCCTGGCAGATGATGCTGTGGAGAGATGAGGAAAAGGCATGTTAAATTTCCATGTCTGATCCCTTTAGTTCTCCCTGGACTTAAAGGCTGTGGACACTTCCGGGCAAACATTTTTTTTTTTGTGATTGCATTTTACTCATTTTGGACTAAAAATCATTTTTTCAGTTGGTGTTTATTAAATCTTTTCACCAGTTTTTGTGTTTCATGGCGTTAAAAATCAGTCTATTTGCAGGCTATCCCTCTGGAGTTCCATCAGCTGATGTCTCATGTGAAGCCTTATCTCTGATCTCCTGACCTCATAAACACTCATTCTAACTAAACTAAAAATATGGCTGAAGTTAGTATTTAGAAAGTCAGGAAATCAGAGACAAGGTGTCACATGAGCCGTCAGCTGATGGAGCTCAGGAGCCGCCGTTTGTAAATAGACCGATTTTTAGCAGCATAAATTGCAAAAACTTCTGAAAATTTTTAATAAAGACCAATTGAAAAAATGATTTTTAGCCCAAATTGAATAAAATGCAATCATAAAAAAAAAATTGCCCTGAAGATGTCCATAGCCTTTAAGCGGCAGTCGGAAGTGTCTGGCAGCAGTTTTCTCCTCTCTCCGCATTGTGTACAGATACGACCTGAGTGTACATGTATGGGGGGGGTAAGGAGAGGGAGCTGTCGAAGGAGTATGGGCATTTATAGAGTAAATATTCCTACAGTAGTAGTTGTGTGACGCTCTGCAAACACAGATTTTCCGTTTGGCCGAGTTAATAATTTCACATAGGATCCTGGCCTTTTTTCTGAACCTAAGATGACACACGAGAGTCACGGATATGACAGTGCTAGGGTGTGCTCACACCCGCCACACCCAGCAGATCCTCAGGAATCTGCAAGCCACAGGGCACATTTATCGTATGCGTGAGCCTTCTGTAGCCTAGGGTGTCTCACCAATCACTATACCGAATGCCAACCCGTGTAGTCAGTGACCTTGCCACTGAACATAAAGCTGTAACTGCCCGGTCCACTTACAGTGCCTGCCTTTGTCCTGTCGCTGGCAGCCTATCAGAACAAGCCAGCGCTGCCGCACACCCCGTGCCCTTTTGGGTGCCCAGCCATCCAAGGTCCTCTCCCTGGCCTTTTGCTTATGTTTTCATGCCCTCGCTGCGTCTCAGACACTGTTCCTTTGTTTGTTCTCGGGAAGGCCTCCTCCTATATTCCTGACGGAACCTGCTTCATGACCTTAACTAATTGGGCACGGAGATAGGCGTTTTGCACGGCTGCCAGACAGGTCTTTGAACTGCAGACGCGTTGGCGCTGAGCGGGTTAATTGTATTGTATTCCGAGCCCATCAATCTGGTGGCAACACCTGATGAATAGCGTTCAAGAAGTTACGTGCCACACAGAGGGCAATTGTTCCCTGGCATTGGAAAAGGGGACGGCGGGTGCAAAAGCCAGCAGAGCAGCCAGAGGCTGCGAGAATAAGCGGCGGCGTGTCTTCCTGCCCATCCCCCTCCCCCCCCATCAAAACAGCAGAATTAATCCAGCAATTTGGCAGAACTAAAATGTCATGTTTATTACCCAGCATCTATTAACTCCTTTGTGTCCATACAGTATAATAGAAGAAATGTCTTTTTTTTGTTTTGTTTTTTTATCTACCCAGCATCCTTCTCAGAGAGGGTCCGAAACATGTCTCCCGATGACATCAGAATTCCTCCAGAACCACCCGGCCGCTGCTCTAATAACCTGCAGGTAATATTTGGGCGCAGAAGCTGAAGAATCTGTCTACGCACAGTGTACATCCTCTATATGGAATTCAATACAGTTGGCCTATAGCATCCACGTATGTCTGTGAGGAATGCAGAATGTAGGTGTGAAAGGCTACCGAGGACAGAGAGCTGTGCAGGCCGGAGCATGCCTTCTACATCATCCCTGCACACGGCCGGCACACACTGTACAGAACAGACAGCCTCAGAATATACCATGATCTGTGCAGTTTAGGAAATTGCGCTAAGCTGACTTACTAAGACGAGCATTAGTCTTAGATGTTCAGTGTTTGGTTGCATTTATGACTACGTGCTGACATAGATCTCTATATCGGCAAGAATAGCTCACTTACCCTCCAGAAGTCATAATCCTCTGCAATTACTACATAGTCTGTATACAAAGGGCTTTGTACATGCACTTATGTAAGTATTTATGGAAAAGTATTGACCCCCTCCCGGCATCCTTTAATTCACTTCCGTCAGTCTTTCTGTTTTTGCCCAATGCTTAAAGGGCATCTGTCAGCAGATTTTTACCTATGACCTGTTGTGCGCTTGGCAGCTGAAGACATATGTGTTGGTCCCATGCTCAAATGTGCCCGCATTGCTGAGAAAAATGATGTTTTATTATATGCAAATGAGCCACTAGGAGCAACGGGGGCGTTGTCATTACACCTAGCAGCTCAGTTCTCTCTGCACTTTGACAGGGCCGGGCAGAGAATACGTCATCACACCTGGCCCAGTCAATCAAAGTGCAGAGTTGCAGAGAAAGCGAAGCCTCTTGGTGCAAAGGCAACACCCCCCTTGCTCCTAGAGGCTCATTTGCATATAATCTCAGCAATGCGGGCACCTATGAACATACACAGCACAGATGCCTTCAGCTGCCAAGCGCAGGCGCAACTGCCGTTCCTGTCACCACAGGGTTTTATGTAGGGTATTGAAAACCAAATTAAAGTGGTATTCCCATTTCATAAAGCGATGTCGCTAGGATATGCCATCACTTTATGAATGGTGGGGGTCCGACCCACAGAGCCTGGGAATGGAAAGACCCAAGCTGGCCCAATTCACTTGCTTCTGTGCACAGAAAGTGGATGGCTCTGTGCAAGGAGAGACTACATCAGTGACCAATGTTCCCCACAGGCTGCATCCCTCCAAACACAAAGTGATGACCTCTTCTAACCATATGTGAATATCGCCATTGTGTCTATTATTATTGCTGTGGCTCTTATATAGCGCCAACATATTCCGCACTTTACAGACATTGTCATCGCACACTGTCCCAAGTGGGCTCACAATCTTAAAGAGGTTGTCCGGGTTCAGAGCTGAACCCGGACATAGCCTTAATTTCACCCAGGCAGCCTGCCTGACTAGAATATCGGAGCATCTCATACTTCGATGCCCTCCTTTGCCCTGCGCTAATTAGTGCAGGGCAAAGGCATTTTGGCCGGTTCCTGTGACAAACCGAGCTCTGCCAGGCGGAGGCTTCCGCCCAGCAGTGAGCCCGGTGACGTCACTGGCACTGATGGGCGGGCTTTAGCGCTGCCCTAGCCAGTAAAACGGCTAGGGCATTGCTAAAGCCGGCCCATTAGAGCCAGTGACGTCACCGAACACACTGCTAGATGGAAGCCTCCACCCGGCAATGTGTATTATGTAAACAAAAGAGCCCTTGCTCTGTGCGATGCAGCGCAGGGCAAGAGAGGGCATCGGAGCATGAGATGCTCCGATGCTAACATCAGGCAGGCTGCCTGGGTGAAATTAAGGGTATGTCCGGTTTCAGCTCTGAACCCGGACAACCCCTTTAATTTCCTATCAGGGAGTTTGTGAGGAACCCATGGAAACACAGAGAGCTTATACACTGTATAACCACTTTACTAGAGACACCCATTTAGTAGAGCATTGGACCTCCTTTGACCTTCAGAACTGCAGCAGTTCACAAATTTCACTAGATGTTGAAGTAGTTCTGAAGGAATACTGGTCCATGTGGGCAGGATAGCTTCTCGCAGGTTAGATGGCGGTACTGACATGTTCTGAGCAGGCGGTTTTATTTCATCACACAGGTGCTCTATAGGGTTAAGATCTGGGGTTGGTGAAAGCAGAGGAAGCAAGGAATACTCGTGTGTTATGGCTTATAGTCCTGCCTTAGGGTAAAAACACCCTATGTGCTATGTGACTGTCCTCATTACATTACAGTTTTTTGCCTTCCCTCCTATTACCAAACTCTTAATCCGCATAGACGAGTATAAATCTCGTGATGATTACTTGGATTGATTTCTACCAATTGATCTTCAGTCAACAAGAGGATTAGCGTCAGAAGTAATGATCTTGGTGATTACAGTACACCGCTTTCTAATGTCTCTTAGCTTCAGTATTGGTGCAGAAGGTAGGTAGATACTTCTACCTGGACTTCCCTCTTTTCACATTCCACAAGATACTGGTTAATTGGCTTCCTATGAATTTGGCCTTCTTAAAGAAGAACTCCCGCAAAAAATTTTATTCCATGTCCTGCTAGAAATGTACATGATGTAATCTGTAGTGAATGTCATTTTCTTACCAGTAGCTGAATTTTTGAGTTATATCATCCTGAAGTTTCTTATCTGTGTCATGTGACTAGGAATTAGACCCACCAACTCACACAGCACCTTATGTGTGGACAGGAAGTCTAATTCTCTATGCATTCCTATAGGAGCCTCACTTTCAGTCTCATAGGAAAGAATAGAGCAGTTACTGGCTTCCTGCCCTGGGTCAGTTGGAGGTCAGGGAGTTGGTCACATGATCCAGCTACAATAAGAAGAGAGTGAAAAGTCTCAATTTCAGGCTCTGATAAGAAAATAACATTCACTACAGATTATATCATGCACCTTTCTAACAGGTCAGAGAATAAAAATTTTTGCGCGAGTTCTTTAAGTGTGTGGGGCCCACTGGGGACAGGAACTGATATGACTGGTAACGTTCTCCATACAACGCTCTGGAATATGTTGGCGCAGTTTCAGCAACTAGAAGAAACAACTGGTGGTTGCTCCATGTCTCAGGGGTAGAGCTCATCTGTGAAGACGAGAGGCCATGTGGAAGTGGAGTTTATTTCCGTACACTTGTCCTATATAACAGGGGTCAGCAATCTCCGTCACTGCAGCCATTCTGTAACTACAACTCCCAGCATGCACACTTGCTTGGTTGCTCTCCCATAGAAGTGAGTGGAGCGTGCTGGGATTTGTAGTTTCACAACAAATGGTATAATGTCAGACAAGGCTATTGTCACAAAACATTGATGGTTGATGATCCGCTCATATAGAGTGTATTTATGAACATATGTGGGGTTGTCTCTTCGTAGGAGAAAATTCACAAGTTGTATGAAAGAAAGCTGAAAGAAGGGACAGACATGAATCAGATCATCCAGAAGAAAAAGGAATTCCGAAACCCCAGGTGAGCGCCGCAGCAAGTAATTCCCACCACTTACCTGCAGTACACTGCTGATGCAGGCAGACCATGGGGTCTTCTTTGTTACTCACGGCAAATTACCATTTTATTTTGCAGTATTTATGAAAAGCTCATCCAGTTTTGTTCCATTGATGAACTTGGCACTAATTATCCTAAGGTAAGTGAGAGACACCTAGTGATGTATAATTCTTAGGCTACGGCTACACGGCGGTCCTGTGACAGCTGTCTCAGCTGGGATCTCTGGGTAACGGTGGATTCCTTATGACTGTCATGGCAATCCCATTCAGTTCCATGGGATCACCACTACTCGGCGATCCTGGCCGCGACAGGTGTCACTCAACCGGTGTCGCCATGTAGCCCTAGCTTTAAGATGGATTCAGGACCTCATTAAAAAAAATAATAATCGGATAACCCCTTTGATCTCATCTCTCTCAAAGTGGCGAGGCTTATAAGAATTGCATTATGTCTGATTATGTTGTGGGCACTTCTGGGATCACGTTCCATACATAGGGCATATGATCCTAGCCTGTTTTCAACCCACAACGTCGGGGGTTGCGCCTGCGCAGTCAAGCAGTCTCAAGCGCTGTGAGCTGTCTGAACTCAGATTAGACCCCCAGTCTCCATCTGACCCCCTAATCTTTCAGACCTCAGATCAGACGACCCAGTTAGACCCCCAGTCTTCATCAGACTTAAAATAAAACAAATGACCTCTTCTGCTCCTGACAGCGCTTCTGCTCTGCGGATCCAGCACACTCTGTCTGCGCTCGCCGTTCCCTGGTCTTCTGCCGGTGCAGCACTGCACTGCGACCTGACTTCTCGCAGCTCCAGGTCATAGTGCACTCCCACGTGCACTATGTCCTGGCACTATACACAGTCAGGAAACTGTGCAGTGAAGGGAAGAACAGGGAGCGGTGAGTACAGCCACCGATAGCCGCACTACATTCGCCACTCCCCGCGCCTCCTGAATACTAGCGCTCAGTTTTGTGGGGGGAAAAGTGCATCTTATAAAGTGAAAAATACGGTATAGATAGATATTATAAGACACCCTTTTTTCTATTTTATCCACCCTTAAATAGTGGTTGTGGCTCTTCAGAAGCCAATAAGGTGAGGGCGTTACCACACAAGCCTATATTTGTGTTGAATTTCCTGGCACCTCCCTACTGTACTACTCTATGTAGCATCCAGCGCTCTGTATTTTTCTTTTTCTAGAAGCAATCACATTGCTTGAAGCATTCTTCCCCATGCAATAACTTGTCCTCGAGTAAAAGCAGTATTACACATACTTCCCTCCATTACCGCTATAGGATAGAGTGATAGAAAATAGAGACTGGCTGCTGTGGGCGGTCATCTGACAGGTTCACTTTTCTTACCTATTACAGGATATGTTTGATCCTCATGGGTGGTCGGAAGATTCCTATTACGAGGCCCTCGGTATGTGTTCGCCATGCATTATAATTCAATTCAGTGCACTAAATGCAGAATTCAGTTTTGTTTTCAGCCCATCCACACCCAAAATCTGTAGAGTTTGGTCTTTTTTCTTTTTTCTTTCAATTCATATACTGATAAGTTTTGGGTGCTGGTGTTTGGATGTGTAGAAACTTTTTTTTTTTTTTTTTTTAAACTCACATAGATTTGATTCTGACTAATAATACTTTAAGGGCTTCCGTCATCAGGAATGTGGTTATTACACTGACCTTAGAAATGTGCCAATATCAGCTGAAGCTAACAGTGTTTGTCCCTTCTTTCTATGACTCCCAGTTTTTGTGAAAAATGAACGTTTATTTTATGCAAATGAGCCTCTAGGTGCAATGGGGGTGTTGTCCTTACTCTTAGAGGCTCTGTTCTCCCTCAACATGATGAGAGCGCAGCCAGAGAAGGAAGAACAGAACTTCTATGAGAATAAAAATATTTTTCATAAGATCCTCAGGTCAGACCACCAATCCTCATTAGACTTCAGACGAGACTCCCATTCCTCATCAGACCTCAGATCAGACATAAAATAAATAAGTTAACTTACCTCTCCTGCTCCGCCGCCACTCTGCAGGTCCAGTGGTCTCTCCTGCAGTCACGCTCCCTGGTCTTCTCTGGGCCTATGCTGCTCTGTGACCTGACCGCATACAGCATTGACTCTACGCCCTGACTCTGTTCACGGTCAGGACATCTGCAGCGTGGCACCTAGAGGAAGACCAGGCAGCACTTCACTCCCTGAACCTCCTGCATACTCATTAGTATTCACTTTATAAGCCGCCTTTTCCCCCACTTTAGGGGGACAGGGTGCATCTTATGGAGCGAAAAATATGCTATACAGACTGTATATAGAAAATGTAAGGTATACTGTGATTAAAGGGATATTCCAAGTCCACACCCCTGCTGATCTACTGTTACCGAGTTGTGCTGTAACTACACAACTCTGTCTGTGTAGCGGACAGGGCTGCTAACTGCAGCATTGCCCCCACTGAGGAATGGCAGCAGCACTACAGTGTCAGACTTAATCCACTACACTGTCAAAACCCCGCTAATCAAATGTTTATGGCCAGTCCTGAGGATAGGCCATCAGTAGTAAAATCCTGCTGAAACGGTAAAAATGCCTTTTTAAATAAAATAAATAAATAAATTAAAAAATGGTACTTTACTCGCTTTGTGATTGGACTAAGAATTTGCCACACATGATAACTAGAGATGAGCGAACGTGCTCGTAACGAGCACTGTAGCGCTCGGCTCCCCTGGGCTCGCATGGGCGCAGCCATCCGCTTCCGTCCTCCTCACCCGACGGAAGCGGATGCCTGCACCCATGCGAGCCCAGGGGAGCCGAGCGCTACAGTGCTCGTTACGAGCACGTTCACTCATCTCTAATGATAAACTTTGCATCTAATCATGGTGGCACAGACTGGTGTCCTTCAGTTTCATCAATTTCATTTTGACTTTATTGATATCATATGTTTTGGCAATTTGGTCTCTTCCGATAGAAAAGTGTTTTTTGTTCTATTGGGTGGAATTTTAGGGTTAGGAGCTCTTCATCTTTCACTAGCCCTCTGCTCCTTCACCCCCCCAAACATGTCCCTGGAATTCTCTCTTTTCTCTCCTTCCCTTCATTGGCTCGTTCTCATGTTGGTCCCCCCTGGGTAATGTTGCCCCTCTACTGATATGTCCTTATCTGGGGTCATTTGTTCTTTTTCCTGACTCGAATCTTTGTGCCTGCGATTGGATCATTCTGATTTCTTTTTACTGCAGCAAAAGCCCAGAAGATCGAAATGGACAAACTAGAAAAAGCGAAAAAAGAACGAACGAAGGTGAATCTGTGTGGCTGGCCTGTGTGCGGAGTTATGGAGCTAAAGGGCTTGTCTGGTTTAGAAAATCAATTTTCAAATAGACTATTGGGGAATTCTGCGTTAATAACTCAGGACCCCCATCTGTTATTCAGGGCAGAGAATGGCTACAAAAAACATCTCTCTCACCTACCATGTCCATGTATTACAGGGTCAGTCCATTGGTTTCTATTTGGATCGTATTATTGTTGGTGAATTCTAGAATAGACAGCCCCTTTAAGACTACGTGAGTGACGTCACCTGCAAGATTTTCTTCAGTCTGGAAGTCGTGGATGGATGTTTTTGTCTAATTGTCTGTTTAGGTGTCAGGCACAATGTCCTGTACAGATAGCTTAGCTGAATGTAATGATATCTTTCACTTAGCGATCCAGTGTATCATTCTGGAGAAAAAATACTTTTAATTCATATGCAAAGCAGAAGTTAAGTGCACGAAGGGTGGGGCCGAGCCCCTCTATAGATCTTTACTTCCTCTGCTCGCCCCTTATTCTCCTTGATAAATATGGTTAGTTTAGATGGCCCTGTCAGTGAAGAAGGAGAAGGAGGGGTTCAAAGAGTAAGTAGGAGGAACAAAGGTGCACAGAGTGGATTAAAGGGGTTGTCTCACTTCAGCAAGTGACATTTATCATATAGAAAAAGTTAATACAAGGCACTTACTAATGTATTGTGATTGTCCATATTGCCTCCTTTGGTGGCTAGGCTCATTTTTCCATCATATTATACACTGCTCGTTTCCATAGTTATGACCACCCTGTAATCCAGCATCGGTGGCTGTGCTTACACACTAAAGAAAAAAACTGGCTTCTCTGGTGGCCAGGACCATAGGAAAGCACATAGGCCGTCTCTTTTTCCCATAGTGTGCAAGCACAACCACCACTGATGGATTGCAGGGTGGTCGTAACCATGGAAACGAGCAGTGTATAATGTGATGGAAAAATGAATCCAGCCAGTAAAGGAAGCAATATGGACAATCACAATACATTAGTAAGTGCCTTGTATTAACTTTCTCTACATGATAAATGCTGTTTGCTGAAGTGAGCAACAACTGCTGCCCTTGGTGCTCTTAACTATTCACTTGCATTTGGATTAGACTTACAGTACTCATCAATGGATCAAGTGAAAGGTATCGCTATATTCAGCTGAGCTTGTCCTACGAGGCTGTGTGCCTGGTTTAACAGTGAATATCCTAGTGATAGACTCCCTTTAAGCATTTTCAATATAAAATCAAAGCAAATCTTAGACAACCCCTTTAAGATTGCGCAGTAGGTTTATAAGCAGTTCTGTGTAAAACTATGGATAACACGATGTGATATCTTAATGACTTGTGCCAAATATATAAGTCCACTCTGATGAGCTCAGCTAGATTAATCGTTTATTCCGACTCTTTCTTTCAGATTGAGTTTGTGACTGGCACTAAGAAAGGTACCACGACCAGTGCACCAACTGGAACAACCAGCACCACAACTACAGCTACGGCAGGTAAGTGTCCGCTGGATCTTCATACCACTGTGAGTAAGCACACAAAGCAGAAGTAAAGGTATTCATGGCCATCTCCTAATTATGCAATAATCTCTACAGATGCTCAGAAAAGGAAAAGCAAGTGGGACTCAGCGATACCATTGACCACCATTTCTCAGCCCGCCATCCTCACCACCACTGCCACATTACCTTCTGTCGTCACAGTAACCACCAGCGCAAGCGGCTCAAAAACTACCGTCATCTCTGCTGTAGGAACCATTGTCAAGAAGGCCAAGCAGTGATACCACAAGCTGGGCTCCGGAGATAGACTTGTACTGACTCAGAGCTGCTCAATATTCACAAAACAAGGTTTATTGGATGTGAATCGCTGTGCTAGCAGCTCTAAAAGATTTATGCGGTGAGGGGATAATGAATGGGAAGACCGCATTCCTTTCCCATTAACGCCTCACAAGACCGAATCAGTGTACAGTGTGTGAACCATCTATAGAAGTTTGTGTCTTCTTTTTATTTCAAGACTATTAAATTCTTAGGGTTTTCTAGTTCAGTTTGAAAAATCTTTTGCCAGTTTCTTCCTCCTGTGTCACTCAGGAGGGCACGTATCGTTTGTCCTATTGTGATAGACACAAAGCACCGACAAAAATATATCCTATATAATTTAGTGCGGACGTTCTCTTCTGAAACATGCAGTGGTGTCCCCACAAGTTCTCCACCGGGTAAAGCCTCATTCACACGTCAGTGTTCCACGGACCGCACACGTCCCCATTCATTTCTAATGTGTGTATTCAGACGTCAGTGTTTTAGCACAGTTCGTGGGTCCGTGTTTTTAGCACGGATGCATTTCCTATCTTGATCCGTGTACCCGGATTATAGTCAATGAGTCCATGAAAACCATAGATCCCTTACGGATGCCATCCGTGTTGCATCCGTGTTTCACAGATCATTAAGAAGAGATGCTTTGAAAATTATTTTTCAGCTGTTCAGTGTCAGTGAAACACGGATGGCAAAACACAGACCCTTCACGGATGCCTCACTGACCACCTGCTCACGGATTTGAGCGGAATGAGGCTTAACATTGAGATGACGTTCAAGCACACAAAGCTTTCCTTTAGGCTACTTTCACACCAGCGTCTTTGCTGGATCCGGCAGGGCTCATCAAAAACGCTTCCGTTACTGATAATACAACCATCTGTATCCTTTATGAACGGATCTGGTTGTATTATCTTTAACATAGCCAAGACGGATCCGTCATGATCTCCATTGAAAGTCATTGGGGGACGGATCAGTTTTCTATTATTGTGTCAGAGAAAACTGATCCGTCCCCATTCACTTGCATTGTGGGTCAGGACGTTTTGCTCCGCATCCCATGACGGAAAGAAAACCGCCGCATGCTGCGGTTTGCTCTCCAGTATGAGAACGGAGGGGAATGCATTCTGGAGCACTCCGTTCTGTTCAGTTACGTTTTGTCCCCATTGACAATTAATGGGGACAAATCAGAAGCGGTTTTTTTTTTTTCTGGTATTGAGACCCTATGACGATCTCAATACCGGAAAATAGAAACGCTAGTGTGAAAGTAGCCTTAGGCCTCATGCACACGATCGTAAGCAAACCACTGATGACATCTTTGTGCTGTCCCCTTTGTTTGTGGCCCCATAAAAATGAAAGGATCCACAAAAATGTGGATGGGACACGGACTAGAAATTTGGTTGTGTGAATGAGGCCTTATACTTTTGTTTTGTTTTTTGTTAACAGTGTTCCTTTAGGGGTCAAGACTGCTAAACGTCTTTCTTATAAAACAACAGGCAGCCATCTGCCCATATTAAAAACTCATAATGGGTCCATTATCCTAATACTGAAGTTTTTGGTAAGTACTGCAGGCCGGACCCCTACTACAACACAATACACCCTACATGAATAATGTATTGTTTTAGTGTAGTGGAATTTGCTATGAATGCTGTATCTATAGGGTAGGTAGTCAATGAATGATGGGTGTGGGCCAGACTGCACCACAGCACCCTATATTCTGCTGATTGGTGGGGGTCTGACTCGTACCGATCATATTATGTTATCCATCAATAGAAATTCTTGTAAAACAACCTAGTTCACGGTTCAGGAGATCATTGGAAGTCACGTACTGATGAAACCTTCTATGAATAATAAATTGGACTGTCGTCTCTTTCGGGGGACGTAAATCACAAAAGTGCTGTCTTCAAAAAAAGGACACTGAAATGAGAAGAAAAAGCATTTTTCCAGCAGATGAGCGCCTTTTACAGTTTGTTAAAGAATGGGTCTTCTGTGTGTCATGACCTCCTGCATTCCAGCAGTTCAGTGGGCACATTTCTGTTCTTGTCCCCTAAGGACCTTTTTACACGGGCCGCTCCTTCCCAATCATGTAAACATGCACCGATCATTTGTCGGGTGATCCCATTTATCATGCAGCACCAGAAATAATTGCTCGTCAGCTGCATATCGCCCTGATGTGCTGCTGACGTTAAGCAAACTGAGTGGGCAACAATAGAGCGTAGTAACAATGGTTTGTCCACCATTTAGCCATCTACACATAAGCGCAGATAGACTTGTATATCATCGTTTGACGCTTGTTTGGGATAGAAATACCCCAGTGTAAAAGGATGCTAAAGGCCCCTTTACATGGGTCGCCACAAAAGGCAATTATCAGACCAAACGTGCCCATTGAAGTCTATGGATCTGTGAAAACCACTGACACAACCCAGAATCTGTCAGTGATTTTCATGGGCCATTGGTAGGAGATGCTCTACAAACTGAGGGCTGTACTACACTATGTGATCAGGCAGATGAATGTCTGGAAGGAAGCTTTCCTTTCCGGCAATCGCCTGCTTGTCAGCTGAGGAGACTCCTGCTATTACATGTAGCGATCTCCTCCACAATGTGGGGAGGAGCGATCGCTAATGCCATCTCTCATCCTCATACTGAGTCATTGTTTGCCCGCAGCAGATCATGATTAGACAGCACGATCTGGCGGCGGCAAGAGATCATTTTTAAACCTGCTGAAATATTCTGATAAATAAGCACCATCAGGTAATGGGCGGCAGTATTATACAGGCAGATCATCGCTAATGGGTGTTCCTACAAACGCTTGTTAGCAGTGATCGGCCCGACAGTCGTCTGGTGTAATACAGGCTTCATTTTCAGCCTAACCGAACAGATGACACACAGACCAAACATGGATGTGTGAAAGAGGCCAAAGTGTTATTAGTATTTTATTATATTCATGAATTTGCTTTGTTAAAGTTGTTTTCCAGGAGTAAAGTGTTGATGACCTCTCTTCAGGTTAGGTAATCAATATCTGATCGGTGGGGGGTCCAGCCCACAAATCCAAACCGCACCGTTTATTGTATAGCTGCTGTGCTTAGTATTGCAGCCCAGGCCCATTCACTTGAATGGGGCTGAGCTGCGTCTAGACAAGGGATCAGAAACCTTTGGCACTCCAGTTGTTCAGAAACTACAACTCCCAGAATGTTTCATGCGCTTCTGTGGGATTTAGAAGAACAACCGAGCATGCTTGTATGCTGAGAGTTGTAGAGTCACAGTAGCTGGAGGGCCGAAGGTTGCTGACCCCTGCGCTAGTTTTACAGCTGCGGTGTGAATTCTGGCAGAGAACAGCCTGCTGGAAATGACAGCCGGAATGTCCCTCTGCCCCATTAGGTAGGGCAGTGATTTTCAACCAGTGTGCCTCCAGCTGTTGCAAAACTACAACTCCCACCATGCCCTTCTGTAGGCTGATAGCTGTAGGCTGCCTGGGCATGATGGGAGTTGTAGTTTTGCAACAGCTGGAGGCACACTGGTTGAAAATCACTGAGGTAGGGGATCCAGCCGCATTCCGGCAGACAATGCGGAGAATTGGCCGGACACAAACCGCTGCATGGTGCAGTTTGTCTGGCCGATTCCTGGTATTGTCTACCGGAACAGCCTGCCGGAACTCATGCTGGAGGTGTGAAACTAGCCTTACACTTAGGGCCCTTGCACATGACCGTATGCGCTCCGAGACATACGGTCCGTGAGCAGGCCATATATCCCGGAGCGGCATCGATCGTGTGCACAGGAGCGCACAGCATCTTAGATGACAATGATGCTGTGCACGCCGGGCCGCCCGCGGGACTATTTTCCCGCATTCTTAAGATCATGCGAGTACAGGACAATAGCCCCGCGGGCGGCCCGACGTGCACAGCATCATTGTCATCTAAGATGCTGTGCGCTCACGGACCATATGTCTCGGAGCGCATACGGTCGTGTGCAAGGTCCATTAGACTACATTCACACGACCATATGAATGAGTCCGCATCCGTTCCGCAATTTTGCGGACCCATTCATTTCTATGGGGCTGCAAAAGATGCGGACAGCACACCGTAGTTCCGTGCCACAGCCCCGCCAAAATAAATAGAACATGTCCTATTCTTGTCCGCAATTGCAGATAGAATAGGCATTTTCTAGGACAGCAGGGGCATGTGTGGTCTGCAAATTGCGGAATGCACATGGGCCAGTATCCGTGTTTTGCGGATCCGCAAAACACCATGTTCGTATGAATGTAGCCTTACTATTTTCAAAGACTAACTTATCTTACAAATGATGCCACTGACACATGGAACCACTGGTAAAAATACTGGTATTACTATGAAGCTGCACAAAGTTTTACAATGAAGAAATTGGATGATTGCTTTGCGTAATTTAGTGAATACACCATTTTATTCCCTTCATTTATTGGGCGTACGCTCAGGCGTCCTGCTCTTGGGGTGTTGAGCATGCCGTGTTACTACAAGGGATGAGTCCGGGCTTGAGCTGCCAGAGGTGACAGATTCTGAGGAATGAGGGAGGAGTAGTTCTGACACGCGTCAAGGCCGGTTCATGGGTGATTCCTCTCTGTGCTACCTCTAGGCTTCCCTGCAAACAGGGCAGGGTCTCTTATTTACAGATATCACTATTGTCTCTACAAAGCTGGGAGCTCCATGTTCAAGTGCAAGTCAATATACGCAAGAGCGTGACAGGTTTGTAATATATTATCGGGTTCATAAAAAATGGCTAGGTAAAATGTATTTAAAAAAGGGCAATAGAGATAAAAGGGTTTTGATAACCAATGCTTAGAAAAGGTCATCAATATCTGATCATGGAGGTCCGACTCAGCGGTTTGAGGAGGCTAAGGCGCTTTGTTGAGTGCTGCAGCCTCTTCCTAGGCCAGTGATATCACGTTCATCGGTCACACGGCCTAGACCAGGGATGAGCAACCTTCAGGACTCCAGCTGCTGTGAAACTACAACTCCCAGCATGCACTCTTACGCATCTGTTCTTTAAACTCCCATGGAAGTGAAAGGAGGATTCTGGGAGTTGTAGTTTCAGAACAGCTGGAGTGTCGGAGGTTGCTGATCCCTGAACTAGCCTAGGAAAGACTAGAAGTAAATCCGCACAACACATATAGCCTGTCCTAAGTGTATGCAGTTTAGGGCTAGTTATTGGTATATTGGCCTACATTTATTAAAGGGGTTATTACACGAAAGGTATTACTGTGCAATTACTAGGGCATTTCAAATGCAGTATTATTGGAAAATACATGCAATAAAAGTACTGGTAATTTTTTTCTGTGCATTACATTTTACTCTCTGCCATTTATCCTTCTGGTCCACCTTCTCCTGCATTAAGTGGTGGACACACATGCTCAGTAGCTTCCCTGCTTCCTTCCCCTCAGTGCTGGCGTAGTCATCTCATAGAAAGCAACCCAGACGGCTTTTATTCATTCGTACAGCCCTACTTCTATATTCATAGAAATATATATCTGTATCTCTCTAGACCAGGGTTGAGCAACCTCTGGCACTCCAGCTGTTGTGAAACTACATCTCCTAACATGCACACTTGCTCTGTTCTTCATAGAAATGGATGCAGCATGCTGGAAACTGCAGTTGGAGTGCTGAAGGTTGTTGACCCCTGATCTACACAGTAGAGAAAGAAAATTGTGGGGGCACTACATGCCATATATATTTCTGGGGCTATAGGTGAGGGGGATGTCAGTACTGGTCAGGGGGTAAAATAATTTTACCCAAGATGCATTGCTGTAGTCCCATCTTCGCTGCCTGTAGAGACAAATTCTCAGTGCCTGTTATCGACATGGGCCGATCTATACAATATTCAATATTATTAAAGGGAATTTGTCATCGTAAAATGGAGTGCAATCTGCAGGCGGCATATTATGGAGCAGGAGGAGCTGGGCCGACTGATATATATTCTGTGGGGAAAAAAATTCTGTAAAAATTGTCATTTATGCATTTTAACATCTGCTCTCTCTGGACTTAGGAGTCATGGAGGCGGTCCTGATCAGTGATTGACACTTCCTCTGCATGACTAAGCCTAGAGACTTAAGCCTCATTCACACGTCTATGCCTAAATCCGTGAAAAGGTGGTCAGTGATGGATCCGTGTTGGGTCTGTGTGTCCGTTTTTTGCTGTCCGTGTGTTATCCGTGTTTCACTGAACAGCTGAAAAATAATTTTCAAAGGATCTCCTCCTAAAGATCCGTGAAGCATGGATGGCATCCATGTTGCATCTGTGGTTTTGACGGACCCATAGACTATAATGGGCCTGATGGATTCGTGAACACGGACAAAATAGAGCGTGCATCCATGCTAAAAAAAAAAAAATGGACCGTGGTAAAAAACTGATGTGTAAATACACACATTAAGGGCTCATTGACACAACCATGGTTTGGTTCCGCATCCGAGCCGCATTTTTGATGTGATGTGTGAATGAAGCTTTTGCTGTCCTAAAGGGGAACTCCCATCACAACATTTATGGCCTATATGTGCTAGGATCTGCCACAAATGCTAGATAGGTGCTGGTCTCACCTCTGGGACCCGTTCCTGTCTCCAGAACAGGGTCCCCAAAGTGAAGGAAAGCAATAGGCATGTGCAGTGTCCTCTCCATTCACTGCTATGGGACTCCTGCAAATACCTGAGCGAGCACGCTTGGCTATCCTCAAAGCCCATAGCAGTGAATAGGCAGCACGTCACACAAGTGCAACTACCTACCTCTCCATTCACCGCTATGGGGCTGCTGGAAATAGTCGAGCTATAGTGGTGAATGGAGGGTGGCCATGCTTGTGCGGCGTCTTTCACTTCGGGGGTCCCACTCTGGAGATAAAAGCAGGTCCTAAAGAAAGGTGGGACCCGCACCTATCTGACATTTGTGGCATAGCCTAACGATATGCCACAAATGTTGAGTTTAAAAAGTCCCTTTATTTGGTAAGTGACCACCCACATGACTCACAGAGCTATATATCCGTCTACTAAACAGTAGATGATCCCTTTAATGGATGACCATCATAAAAAATACATTTCTGAGAAAACCTGCCCTTGTTACCCAATGACAACCAATCAGCATTCAGCTTACAATTTGTAACCAGCACTTGCTGAATGAATCATGGCCTCTGATTGGCTGCCATGGACCACATGTCCTCCTGTTGCTCTGAGACAGTCTAATCCTGTGTATGGGACTGCCTCCTCCATTCGAGGCAGCGAGAAATGCTTGCTGGGACTCTGTGTAAAAAGTGACAAGCTGGTGACTCAGGGACTCTGTGAATAAGTGCAAGCTTCTAGGGTGGAGTGACTCAGATAAATCCCACCACAGAGAGATACAATTGTCTCCTCTTTCCCGCTTAAAAGAAATTTAAAGGAGTTAACAATATATTGGTGAATCTGTAAGGAAAGGAAGAAAAGCTGCGGCTCCTCCTGTTCCCACACACTTGTCCTATCCCTGCTCAAAGGTCACCGGCTGCTCGGCACAATAACTTCAAGGCGCTCAATTATTATTCAAATGAGACTTGCAAGGCTGTAAGGGGTTAAATAGAGGATCGGGCCCCTGACCCCCGCCCTCAGAGAGGGCAGCCGCAGCAGCCTGGACAGATGATTTCTGTATATGCATTTTAGAGCAATTTTCTCCAAATTACATAAAGTGATCTTTACCTTCTGAATATAGTTTTTGCCTTCAATATCGCATGCAGTTTTTATGTTGTGTTTTTACCTCATGAAGAAGGTGAAAAAGAAATTAAAAAAAACACCAAAAGCTTCATCCAAAAAATTCCACCTACTTAAAGGGTTTGTCTCACTTTAGCAAAAGACTGATGTGCCTTGCATTAACTTTGTCTACATGATAAATGCCATTTGCTGAAGTGAGACAACCCCTTTTAAGGCCTCATGCACACGAACGTGTGCCGGCCGTGCCCGTGCTGCGGTCCGCAATGCACGGGCACTGACCGTGAGGCCACCGCATGTGGATCGCGGACCCATTCACTTGAATGGGGTCCGCGATCCACATCCAAGGGTCCGCACCGCAAAAAAGTAGTGCTTGCGCTACTTTTTTGCGGTGCGGAGGCACGGGCAGAAACACCACGGAAGCACACCGTAGTGCTTCCGTGGTGTTCCGATCCGTGCCTCCGCTCCACATCTCCCGGATCGCGGACCCATTGAAGTGAATGGGCGATCCGTGATGCGGCCTGCACACGGCCGGTGCCCCTTTATTGCGGACCCGCCGTATGCGGCCCGCAATACAGGCACGGCCGGCACACGTTCATGTGCATGAGGCCTAAGCCTCATGCACACAGCCGTGTCCGTATTTTGGTATGCCAACTGAGGATCCACAAAATACTCACTCTCATCAATAGAAAGGACTATTTTCATCTTTAATATGGACCAGAATAGGACATGTTCTATCATTTGCAGAACGGCCAAATGAATCCACAGAAAATACGGACATGTGCATGACCCCATAGAAATGAATAGGTCAGTGTGGAATCCACAAAAAATGCAGATAGCACACTGATGAAAAACGCGGCCGTGAGCATGGAGCCTTACAAAAACACCAGCAAAAAACACTTGTTTGTTCTGCATTTCATATTTTCTTTGTAAAAAAAATGCACCAAAACCGCAAAGGAAAAAAATACAACTCTAAACCTCAAAAATTGACAGAAACCGAAGACTATGTTATGGTGGCAGCCCCTGTCCACTGCTGTCCTGATTTTCCAAGCGGGTGCAGGTGCACCTCCACTTAACTGTGTCTGTCGTAGTACCAGCACTCTGGCAGAAGGCCAGGGAGTCAGTGTCCTGTGTGTATTAGGACTTATATTCTTTGAATCTCAGTCTGCAACACTGCAAGGGTTAATCTTCTCCTCTGTGAGCTGCTGCATGGCTGCGTCCAATTGCTAATTAGTTGCTCCTGTATATACCTGGCTGTTTCCTTCAGTGGTTGCCTGAGCACAGGGGTGCACCTAGCCTTTCTGTTGCCTGAGGTAAAAACTGAAACGCCCAACCCCCCCCCCCCCCCCCGATTGCCACATTAAGTTTCTTAACCTAACCCCTTTGCCACAATGAAAGCGGTCATTGCCCATGGCCCTTCCACTGCCCCCTTCTTGCCCCTACCTAGTGCTGCCTGAGATGATCGTCTCACCTGGCCTCATTGGTGGTGCACCCCTGCCTGAGCAATAGGTCTCCACAGATCCAGCAAGGTCTCCTGGCCTGCTTGGCCCTGTAAAAGAGCCATATCTGTTTGTCTGCCTGTGTACCAACTTCCGCCTGTCTCCTGGACTCTGATTCTCTGCGACCTGACCTGTGCCTGTTCACAGTGCTGACCCCGAGCTGCCTGCCTTGACCCCCAGGCTGGATTTGGATTTTCACATACTCTGCTTGCCCTGTTGTCTTCCTGACTAGGAGTATAGCCTGATCCCTCAGTGTTTTGTACCAGTGTCTCTGGCTCCTGTGGTCAGCTACCAACTACACCAGAACTATTCCAAAAGGCAGTCAAGACCAGATCCTTGTAAAAGGTGAAAACCAGGGGACTGCCAGGATAATACCCTCAGAAATAGCCAGGATCAACTGGTTAGTTGGCACAGTGGGTCCACACCCATCTCCTGTTACACCCACTATAATTATGACCAATGGTATAAAATGATCATCCATATTCATGGGTTCATGTGTTGCATTTGCATATCTGTATTTTTCATACCTACTTACCCATATATTGCAGATACAGATGCATAGAATACAGATAACATAAGAGGCTGTATATCTTATTAGGTTATGTCGGTCTGTAATACAAGCTGCAACTCAGGACCATCATTACAGGATAACGTAATGTGTTACATACATATTCAACTTTTTACCAAATCTTAAAGTGGGTGTCCAGGATAACCAACGCTCCAATGCTCAGTTGATCTCCTTTGGTCTTTGTTGACATCCAAGTGATTGCTGCAGTCCATCACTGATCTCAGCAGTCTTGTGCCTTGTGTGCAAGCATCATTGCTGAGGCCAGCGATTGGCTGCAGCAGTCATGTAGATGGAGCAAAGAACCACTGGAGCGATGAGGAATTTAGCAGGTGAGCAAAAGTTTTTTGTCCTTTACTATACTAATTTTATAAACTACAGGATAATCCCTTTAACAAAATTGCACTTTGTATGTGTGCAGGGACAGGGGAGCAGAGCCGTTACACGTCTGAACTTTGCAGCACACGCCGTCACACATCGCCCAGCATTCAGTGTCAAGATCAACTCAGCCTACCCATCCTGTTGATCCAAATTGCTGCATTCTGGGCAAAGGGGAGGATGGTTTAATTCACTGTTTTGCCTTTTGTTCTCTCCATGCCCCCCCTCCCCTTCATGCCTCCACCTCCCCACTAACAATCACTTTTTTCAGTCACTGTGAACTGAAAGGCTGAGGACTCAGTGGCTGAAATCTCTCTCACTTCCAGCATTATCTTACACAGGCGTGTAGAGAAAGTGAGAGGGATCAGAAGAGAGAGGGAAGGGGGAGAGTACATGGTAAAGGGAGGAAGGGCTGTTCCCGCGTTGTACCTGCCCTCCAGGTGTGCTCACAAGTCTATGGAATGTCAGAGGCAGCAGAGCAAGGTCTGAGTCACGCACAGGCGTCCATAAAAATCCTTTTTTTCTCTCTCCCTCTTGCACTTTTTACAAAAGGGGAGGGAAGGACCTGTCTCTCCTGCAGGAGACTGAACTCCAAAATTTCTCTCTGGACCTTGTTTTGAATAGGATACCATCAACCGTGAAGGATTACAAAAGGGCAGAGCTGAGAGTTGGCATACCTTTAGTTCCCTTCTGCGCAGGATCACAGTCGCTGGGATATCAGATTAAACCTTTGGGGATTTTTGTTCTCTACCCTGATGAGATTTGCTTCTGGTAAGTCAAATTCAACGTAAGATTTTTTTATTTTTTTGAACAGTCGTCGGATGTGAACTAGCTTACGGTGCATTAAAAATAAACTACATATAGGAAGTGGAGAACAACGTGCCGGCGCCGACATATGAAGCAACTCAACAGTCCATATCAGTCTGCGGAGGATAGAGATCTAACTACAAAGGTGTCATTGCACAGTCCGCCCAGGGTGAAGGATCAGGAAGAGGCTGTTTTCTCAGGTGTTAGGGAAATCCATATGTGCTCCAACTTCTCTTGTGTCTTGTTTTCCATCATTCAGAATTTGCTGTTTTATTATGTTTTTGTTTTTTGTACTGTTGTAATTGCTCGATGTTCAGTTTTAGTTTTTTGGAATTTGATGGGTTAACCGAACATATCATTGCATTACTGCCTTGGACTCATGCAGCACTGCAGTGTGCTAGTTATGAAAGTTCACGGCTGGTTGTTTCAGAGCTAAATATCACTGTAAATCTGCCTAGGAGAAGGAGAGCTCCCATTATATGAAAATGTGTAGGTTCTGCGTTGATTAAGTTATTCGGTCTTCCAGTAGCATGCTGTAGAGCAGACGTAGCAGAGAAGACTGATCACTAGCTTTGTGGTAAAACGGTTCTGTGCTTAGGAGTCCAGTGGGCGGTCCTTAGTGATTGGCAGTGGTCTATGTCTATGCAGCAGGCCCACCTGCTGGATCCTATGCACAGAATGAGCAGAAATTTAGGCCAATAACTTACAAGTGTATAGGTAGGCTTGACACTCCATAAAATTCACAATTAAGGGTGTTTGATAACCTGAAACGTGTAAGCAATATGAGATTCAATACTGAATAAAGACTTTATGGATTTTATGGAGTGCTGAACCTACATATACACTTGAACTTTCTGGGAGACAGCCCTGAGTTCATGCACGTGTTTGGTATGGAGGTGAGCTGTTCCTACCTCGTCTACATGTTCTACTGAATCGTTTCCCCGAAAACCATATATAAATATGCTCAGCTGCTCCGGCTCTATAATATGTTATAACAGCACGTTCAATGCTTTAACATCACAGGGACGAATTCTTTCTATGGAGATGTCTTTAAAGTGGGGAAAAAAATCTTGCACCTTCTGCAGGACGTTTTTTCTACTGAGGAACGTCCTTCCACAAACAAAACCCTTGAGAACTTGTCAAAAACGTCTTCGTAGCATATTTTAGTAAACATGGTGGTGCAATGAAGATAGCCATTGTGTGATGAGGTACATGAAGTGTAGGATGCTGGTTTGTTAGATCTCTTCTGCCTTTGTTACTTGATGCTATGAGGGTGTGGTCAGGTAGATGTAAGCAGAAAACATACCTGGAGGGATTGCCTTTGAAAGTTGAGACTGTAAACTCTGTGGGCTAGAGGGTTGGTTGTCTGCACACACAATGTTCTGTACTTTGGAGACCAGGACCAGTTATTTGCTCAGATCAGGAGACAATGGCCACCATTAACATTACTAAGTCCTTTCTTTACAACGTATGCTGTTAACCATGCTTGGCTACAGTGCGGAGAAGGCGGATCGCCACATATACAGTACTGAAAACCTTCATAGGTGCAGTACATTAAACTTTTGGAAAGTAACCCAATATATTAGAGGTGACAATCCACTGGCGTTGAAGAAAGCTGGCCATACCTATGAGAAAAATTTTGCCAAAATGAACAACTTTGGCCATTTCAACTGACCATTTGTAAAGCAAATGAAAGTTCATGATGACAGACTTCTGTTTGGCAAAAATGTAATCTGTCAGGATGGAAAATTTTGGCCGCGGTCAGCTGAAGAAGAGGCATATAGTGTCATAACTAGGTTTGCTCTAGGAAGCCAGTGTAATCTGTACTGTTGCTGTTGGGATTGCTCATACAGACGATCCCATGGACGACTGATCGACCACGTTGTGGCCCATCAGAATCTCATGTATGGGTAGCTTTACTCTAAGGGTAAGGAGAGCCATATGGTGTAGGGGTATGACCTGTTCACAAATATGGGCTTTGCGTCCCATAACAAGGAAACGTCTGATAGCCTGTCATAAGCAGCATTTACTACTGGTTGTATTGTGCTATCCATTACACAGGGTGCATTGTTCTACTCCCTGAACAAACAATCCACCTACAGGTGGAAATGTACGCCGAAGAGGACACTGAAATTTGTTCATTGACTGCCATATTGATCTGTGCATACTTTTCACTCCTGTTCTCTAATTTCAGGCAAATACAATCATCTGTATTATTTGTATCCCAAATCAATGGGGTCAAATGGTCAGATTTAGGAAAAAAGTGTCTAGAGTACCATCTTATGGTAGTCATTATCCAACTAAGACCCACAGAGCAAGGTACTAGTTACAGACACGTCCACACCTTACTTGTATAATGACGGCCCACGCTTCCACCAACAAAATTCAGACTCTTGTACCTTCTACAATGCATCTACACTGTCCATGTAGTGCACAGATGTACTGGGTCCTCCAGAGAAGTAGGTTCTCTAAGGAGCCGATCTCAGCTCCCACTTATTGATGGGGTCCACAGATGAAAATAATCCTTTATTCACTGAGAATTGTGTACTTCAAAATGAGCTTCTCAAAACCAGACAACCCTATTAAGGTGTTTACAATGAAATGTATAACCTTAAAGGAGAGTGCTTACACAAGCATTGTAATTCCTCACCCTAATCATTGCATAATGACCCGGTCCAAGTGTTTTTGGCTGTCTTCCGGTGATATCACCTCTGCCTACAGGTGAGGTACGCTCACAAGATCATATAGTCCATACACTAATTTATGCAGTTCATGTGATGTGGCACTGACTACACTAACCTTCTAGGCAAGACTGATGGAAGCAAAGCCATAGAGATCCAACCAAAGGATAGCCATATTTTTTTTTTCATCTGTGTCCATGAAAACTAAGTGGCTCTGTAATGTTCCTGAGACCCCACCATCTGAAAAAATGGAGAATAGCAGAATATATTTTTTTATCTTAAACACCTATTTTCCTTTTTATTTGAGATGTTTAGTCACTTACAGTAGCTGTAGTTGGGAAAACTACAAGGGCTTGCACAATGGGAGCAGGCAGTAGGAGAGGGTCAGGTCAGGCCAAGGTGTGGTCGTAGGATAAGCATAGAGTTATAGAGGTCATCAGGCAGACTGGTCATCCAAGGTCAGGCTGTGGGTCAGCGGCAACAGGAAGGCACAGACTTAAACAGTCAAGATGAAGGCAGGAGAACAGTCAAGATGAAAGAAGGTCACAAGGGTCCAAAGTCACTAATAACAAGGAAATAACTAAAGCATCTCTATGACATAATTTGTCACTTATCCTGTCCAAAACTGCTGAGATTTGGGGCATTTTACTACTATTTACCTTTATTATATACATAAAGTCTCAAATTCTCAATCTACTCTTACGATACATAGACCTTGCTGATCAGAGCTTAATTATCCTGTTTTAATGACTTATATATCTAAAGTAGTCACAGGAAACCTACAAGTAATATACCTAACTACTTCTCCCAACCCCCCCCCAATGCCCATTCACACTTGGCTAGAGCGAGCATCCATGTGTTCACAATTAGGGAGAGGGACAGACACCTATGGTGCCAGCTTGTCTCTATTGAGAACAAAAGGTTTGGACATGCCATAATCCAATTTCCCGGCCCTTCTTCCCCCAGACATCTCCCATCAGGGAGAGTCTTGTGGCACCCATGCAAACTGGCTGTCTGACGGCTTGGACTGCAATCTCTCTCTTTCTTTCTATCTCTCTCTCTCTCTTTGTTGTCTCCTGGACTCCTGAAGTTTGACTTGGTCATAAATCAGCTTAGAAGACCAGGAGGTCCTCTACTACTGCATAAATCATCAGAAAATCAGTTTTCTGCAGCTTGCTATGTACTTTGAAACATAGAAGCTGCAGAACCCAAACAAAGCAACATTTTTAATAAAAGGCTATTACAAAAAAAACAATTTTCAGGCCAGAATACACCTAAAATAACAAAAAAAAAAGGCTCCAGAGGTGTGCATAGCCTTTAAAGGAGTTTTTCAGGATTTTTATATTTATGGTGTATCGTACACAACTCCATCCAAAGTTGGTTACTGCAGCACTGCTCCCATTCACTTCAATGTTAGCGGATTGCACAATGGACGGAGCTGCGAAGTACTGGAGCTACTCAAAAACAGCTGATTGACAGGGGTCAGTCCCCTAACAATCTGATATTGATAGCCTATGGGGATAGACCATCAATATAAAATCCTCACAAACCCCTTTAAGGCTTCTGCTAATTGGATTTTATCTTATCTGATAAATGTAACGAGCCATAGACCTATGTGTCCACCACATGATAGGGCAGATTCTTATCCACAGGAAGGAAATAATGAAGGTTCCTATTCATTAACTGTAGGCAAGAAACTGATAAATGCTTTTTTTTCTATAAGCTAATCACAGGGTCTTCCACTTGCTGAGACCCTCAGTGATTAACTGCAAACTGTGGGGACCTAGCTGCGCCATCAGAGGTGAAATGCGCATGGCATGTTGAACTCCTACAAAAAATTTTATTCTCTGACCAGTTAAAAAGGTGCATGATGTCATCTGCAGTGAAGGTAATCTTTTTACCAGTCACTGTATTTGTGAGTTATCTCCTCCCTTCTGATCCTCAGCTGTGTCATGTGACCAACTCTGATCTCCAACTGCCACACGACGGGAAGTCAGTTACTTCTCCATTCATTCCTATAAGACTGACATTTAGGCTCCCATAGGAATACATAGAGAAACTGGCTTCCTGTCTACACATAAGATGCTGTGTTATTTGGAAAGTCAGAGTGATGGTCACATGACAGAGCTGAGGAGAAGAAGGGAGGTTGTAACTCACTGGTAAGAAAATGACCTTCTACAGAGTTTGCATCATGTGCCTTTCTAACAGGTCAGAGAATAAACAATTTTGTGGGAGTGCTTCTTTAAAATGTGCAGGAGCATCTTTGTAAAGCAAGGAGTTCTCAGAGGGAAAGAAATCGTCTATATATCTGATCTCTACTCCAGTTGATTCCTAAAGGTCCAGTTCCAGGGACCTCTCTCTGTCAGGCCTTATTCACACGTCCATGTCCGTGATGATAACAAGATGGTCAGTATTTCATCCATGAAGATGTCCATGAAAGAGCCGTGTTTGGTCCATGTGTCCAGCATCTCCTGGTAATGATCTGTGAAACAAAGACGAAACATGGGTGCCATCCGTGTTGTGTCTGTGTTTTTTAAAGGACCCATAGACTATGATGGGTAAGATGGATCTGTAAACACAGACAGAAATAGGGCATGCTTCTGTGGTGTCACCCTGGACCCCCGGCCTGTGGTAAATCATGGACACAGATGTGTGAATATACACAATGGGTACATGTCAGTGGAGAACACAGATAGCACACGTCCGTGAGTCACTGTCTGAATAAGGCCTAAAAACTGTGTACCTGACATATTCCCTGCCGGGCCCTTCCGCTGTTTCTTTTCTATGCTTACAACCATTCCGAGATAGAGCCCCCATTAGTTCTGGTGTCCTATGTGCAGATAGTATGTGGTTTGCCATGGGGGCAACTATCACATTTCTTCTCCTGAGTCATATTCTTCGCTCTGACACTCTCCAATCACGCAAGATCAGGCCAATCTGACAGCACCCGCGATGCTCGGACAGGATCAATAAAGATGATTCCACCTCAGGAGAAGAGATGTTGTGGTTTCCCTCTTGGCAAACCACATACTATTAGCATATAGGGCACCAGACATGATGGGAGACATATCTCGGCACCGGAATACTCGGGGGAACAGTGAGGAATATGTGAGGTATGCCATTTCCAATCTCTAAACTGATGGCATGTCCTCTTTAACGTGTAACTGCCTTTTATTTTTATTTTTGTAATGTGTAGGGGTAGTGATACTGACCGTTTTTGTAATATACTTTAATTACTGAAATCATACAGTTATATTAGAAAAATAGCTCTAAAGTGGCGCATTTTGAGCCTTAGCAACGCTCCTCTGTCTTCTGTTTACATAACACAGTCAATGTTGGCAAGTCTCCAATGTTATGTAAACAGAAGACAGAGGAGCGTTGCTAAGGCTCAAAATGGGCCACTTTACAGCTATTTTTCTAATATAACTGTATGATTTCAGTAATTAAAGTATATTACAAAAACGGTCAGTATCACTGCCCCTACATATTACAAAAATAAAAATAAAAGGCAGTTACACTTTAAAGAAAACCTGTCTCCTCTCCTGATAGGTCTGTTTTAGTAACTACTTGCATTCCCCATGTAATAACAATTCAGAGGGATCTAGTCTTATGACTCTATGAATTAAAAGGGCTTTTCTATTAAAAGGCTTTTTCTATTGATAACCTATCCTCAGGATAGGTCGTCAATATCAGATCGGCAGGAGTCTGACACCTGGCAGCCCCGCCGATCAGCTGTATGAGGAAATGGCGCGGAGTGCGCACGTGCCGTCTCCCTTCTCTCTTCCTGTCCGCTGCTGTCCAATAGACATAAAGCAGTGAGCAAAAAGAGAGAAAGGAGATGGCAAGTGCGCACTGTGCGCGCCTTCTCTTCATACAGCTGATCATGGGGGTGCTGGGTGTCAGGCCCCCGCCAATCTGATATTGATGACCTATCCTGAGGGGGGGGTATCCTTGCACAAACTAACATTATCCAATCTGTGCTGCCAGTGCCAGACTGTGCAGGGACACACCCTCCCAACTAGTAACATCCATCTGAACCTTTACTGCAAACTGCTAGTAATTCATTCATAACTTCCTGCAGGAATAATAAAGGAATGGCACAAGAATGGCAAAAGAATAGATGCTCCAGAATTGTTATTACGTGGAGAATACAAGTAGTTACTAAAACAGAGATGTCAGGAGAGGTGACATGCCCTTTTTGACTCTGAAAAAGCTAATTTAAGATATCCCTCCGAGTACATTGAAGTCATTTGCGCGGTAAGCAGGTATTTCATAGAATGCGTCCTATAGGAACATTTGGCGGTCTACCAATGTATTGTCTATTGACTTTACCTGCATTTCCTGACTATAATCTTTGTATTCACATGGGTTATACTTATAATCTTACAGTAAATCAGAAGCAAAGTCTAGGCCAAGTGTGTCATACTTGCCCAAACACATTCAGTTTAGTAAATGTTTCCATTGTGTAAGGTGGTTCTGTGTCGTTCCTCCTACACATCTTCATATTGGGCAGACCCATAACAGAGCGTCAATCACCCCGCTGCAGAAGAAGACATTACAAGGTCATTGGCGGATAGATCTGAAAGTCTTATCAGCAGGGACACCTAGGATTATCAGGAATCAGGGCAATTATCGGGTAGGAGGGTTCCCCACAATGCTCGTTCCTAATAATCTAAAGGTGCTGCCAATCACCTGATAAACGAGCAAACACTTATTCGTTGGATGAAAGCGTCCCTGATGTGGACTCCTAAATCATCATTCCTGAATGTTGCACCATTCCTCTTTTATTCCTTCTAGAAATGTACAAATACCCTCACACAACATTCACCATATCAATAGGCTATGACAGCCCTGATTGGAAAGTATCAGACTGTCTGAAGAACACACCCCAATGATAAATGAAAGGGTAACAGCCAACAGTGTGAATTTAGTCAGACATTTTCAGGAGGAATGGTAAAAGCAAGTTTGACAAGTTTACAAATTTTAAGAAAATATTTAGTTTTTTAACAAGGAAAGCAGGTACTTACATATTTTTGGATCATGTACGTTCTGTTTATCTTTTATGCATCCATTTTAACCCTTTCTACCCCGGAGGTTTTTTCGGTTCTGCATTTTCGTTTTGCACTCCCTGCCTTCAAACAGCCATAACTGTTTTATTTTTCTGTTCACATAGCTGTATGAGGGCTTCTTTTTTGCGGGACAAGTTGTACTTTCCAACGCCACCATTTAATATTGCATATGGTGTAGTGGGAAGCGGGAAAAAAATTCCAAATGGGGTGAAATTGCAAGAAAACCGCTATTCCGCTACAGTTCTACGGGTTTCTTATTTACAGCGTTCGATGTGCATTAAAACTGACTGGTTACTTTCTTTCTACTGGTCAGTATGAATCCGGCAATACCTAATATGTATAGTTTTTCCTGCGTTTAGATGGTGATAAAATAATTAGAAAGTTGCCCTTTTTTTTTTTTTCCTTGTCATATCTTGACCCCTATAACTTTTTGGTATTTATGTGTACAGAGCTGTATGGGGGCTAATTTTTTGCGGGGCGGTCTGAAGTTTTTATTGATACCATTCTGGGGTGTGTATGACTTTTTGATCACTTTTTATTTAATTTTTTTTAGGAAAAAAAGCGACAAAAACGGCAAATCGCCATTTGGACGCTTTTTTCCGCCACACAATTCGCCGTATTGGAAATTTTTTTTTATATTTTAAAAGTACGGGCGTTTTCGGTCACGGTGATACCCATGATGTCTATATTTATTGTTATTTAGGTATTTATTTTTTACTTATACGGAAAGGGGGGTGATTTGAACTTTTTTATTTTTTATATATTTTTTAACATTTTTTAAAATTTTTTGTGATTATTTTAAAGCTCAAATATGAGCTCATATATTGTGTTTTGTTTTTTTTCTTTATGAGCAATCATGGATTTACTAGATGCAGTTAAATCCACGAATTGCTCATTTCTTATCCTGGCCTGCCATCTAGTGGCCAGAATAAGAATTGCAGTTTGAAAACTGTAATCCTCACCAGCGAGGATTACAGTTTTCATATGGTGTACAGACACCCCGATCACGTGTGATCACGGCATCAGAAGGCCCAGGAAGTCGCCGCAGACGGAGGTAAGAAGCGGCAAGTCTTTGCTGTTAGAAACAGCAGAGACTTGCCGGCCATGACGCCCGCCGCACCCGCGAGCGGGCGTCATGTCCCCGCACCGCCCGAGCGCCGTACATGTCCGGCGCGGTCGGGAAGGGGTTAATGGGTCTGCAAAAAATGGAAATAACTCTGTGTGCATTCCGTATACGTATGTCCACAAGTCCATTCCACAAAAAAAATACATGTCCTATTCTTGTCTGTTTTGCGGACAAGAACAGGAACAGTATCAATGGATCCGCAAAAAAAATGGATGTAACAAGGACGTCACATGGATGTCATCCGTTTTTGTTTTTGTTTGTGGACCATAAAATACATACGGTCATGTGCATGAGCCCTGAAAGTGATATTTCATGAGTGGTCAAAATACACCAGAATTGTGGCATAATTTGAAGAAAAACATGGCATACATGCTTTGTAACGCATTTATTAAGCGTTTTAGGCAGCTCTTTCTGACTCCTCCGACAAGGGGCGTAACTTCGTGGAAAAGGGGTGTGGCTTAGTGGGAAAGTGGGGGCAGAGCATAAATGCGATTCATGCACCAAAAAATGTTCCAAAATTTAAGTAAGGCTACATTCACACGAATGTGTTTCTGTGTCTGTTCCGTTTTTTGTTTTTTTTTGTGGATTGTCATTTCAATAGCTCCGCAAAAATGTCCATTCTGTAGCCCCGTAAAAAAATATATATATAGAGCATGTCCTATTATTGTCAGTTTAGCGGACAAGGACAGGCATTGTAACAATAATAGATTCGCAAAAAAAAGAGTATGCATTACAGATATCACACAGACGTCATCCGTATTTTTTGCGGACCACAAAGTATATACGGTTGTGTGCATGAGCCCTAAAGTGAATCCGCAGAAAGTACTGAGCTGATCTGCCGTCTGCTTATCTCTGATTACATTAAACAAGAAAACCAGGTAAAACCGCAGAGACAGAGCCAAAGAATTTACTTTCCATAACAGTGCCAGGAATCGGCTCAGAGGACGCACCAGAGGTCCATGGTAGCATAGTAAACAGGATGATTAGTCAAAAGACATATCTGCATCTTCTGATAAGTTTCAGCTTGAAGTCATGTCCTGACTAGAGCTGAGCGAACATGCTCGTAACGAGCACTGTACTGCTCGGTTCCCCTGCGCTTGCATGGCCGCAGCCATCCGGATCCGTCCTCCTCACCCGACTGCAAGTCAGTGGGGACGGATCCGTTTGGTATGACACACTCAGGGGCGGATTGGCCATAGACCTTACAGGGAAATTTCCCGGTGGGCCGATGCCCAGGGGACCGTCTGGGCCCTCCTCACGGCCGGCTAGTGGACGTTATTGGGGATGTATTTTGTGCTGCTGGCAGTATTCACTCGCTTCATAAGGCATTGTGCACAGTTAAAAGAGGTATTTTGACTTTTTTATACTGATCGGTGGGGGTCCAACATCCCTAACCACCACTGATCAGCTGTTTGAGAATGCCTGCAGCTTACCCTAGGCCAGTGACGTCACGTTCATTAGTCATATGACCTAGGTGCAGCTCAGTCCTATTCAAGTGAACAGGGCTGAGCTGCGATATAAAGCCCAGCCGCTATACAATGTACGGCACTGTGCTTGGTGAGCTGTGAGGAGGCCGCGGAATTCACCAGAGCGCCACGGTCTCCTCAAAAAGCTAATCGGCGTTCATCCCGGGTGTCCAACTCCCATTGATCAGATACTGAGGACCTATCCGGAGAATAGGCCATCAGTATAAAAAAAGTTGGAAAACCCCTTTAACAGTGAATTTCACTTCTCCATTAATGCAGACAAATGAACATAATAATTCATCTACAATCTGGAGCTCACGTGCACTTTTTGGATTTTGTGTTTCTTAGGTTTTTTTCATACTAGCATTAGAGATCTGGCAGGGAACATCCTGACAGATCTCTTTGTATTTCTGCGTTGCTGGAAGCTTTTAAGTCTCCATCCGGCCCCATTAACTATAATAGGGACCAGTGGAGATCCAGCCACATTCTGGCAAATATCCCGAGAATCGGCCAGAAGAAGACTGTAATTTTGAACAAAAGTAGGGAATGTTCACAAGTTCACACCCCATGACTAGCAGGTGGGAAAAGTCCTAACCTGGAGGAGGGCCACAAATGTTGGGCATCATCATAAGCCTAAAATAGGACTAGAGATGTTTTGGTCTGGAGTCAGTGGTAGAGATGGGTGCAGGCAACAACTCCGCTCAGATTAAGGAGCTGAAATGTGTCCCACATAGAAGTAATAAAGAAGAAAATCAGCCTTCTTATCCCATAACCTTATAAACGAAATGATGAACCCTAGAATGATCATTTCCTTATATACAGTTTCTAGCTCAACTAGAACCTTCTGTGAGAGGGGTGGAGTGGAGAAACTCAGCCCTAACAGATACAATATTACACTTTCCATCTGTCATAGACTTACATTACAGCTTCAATGATAATGGCAGTGACACAGCAGTTTTTCCCAGACAAAAACATGTTTTCAGACATAACAACATAGCTAAACCAGACATTCAAAAGGTCAGTCTGTCTGGCTTTGGTGGTAAACAGGTCTGTCTTTTTCCCTCCAAAACATGCTCTTCTTTAAACCTTATGGTAACGGTTGAAAATTACTAGCTTCTCATTATTAGCTAGAAAGTCCCCAAAGTCTCTCAGTATTCGTTAACCCTTTTCACAGTGCTGAGCAAACACAGTGCAAATGAACAGGATATATATCACAAGATACATATGAAATACAGTTACACAGTATTAAACAGTATAAGTCAATGCAGGTGAAATAAAGCAAAGAGTTCATGACTTTGTGTAGAAGAAATGCCTCTGTAACTGTATAGTGGGTCCCCAGAACTACTGGTTGGCCCACCGCACCCTAGTCTGACGCTGCTGCTGTCGCCTTGGTTGTTCATGAGAGGAATGGTTGAACCAAAAGAAAAGATGTGGCTAATAGAAAACCTAAAGCAGATTATATCGCTTTCATGGTCTGTGGAAAGCTGGGTGACAACCAGCGACCAGTCATGGTTGTCACCCTAGTAGGAAACCAAAATCCTGTAACTCCTAAATGGCCAAACACACACATCCCGAGCATTTTTTTGTGTATGTTTTAGGGGAACTGCTCTTTGCATTCAGTACCAGCAGTCTACTTATCATACACTAGTTCAGGCGGGTTCTTCACCGCCGCTCATTAGAATTACATAACATTTCATTTCTACGAGCTTCAGCACAAATTACCTCCGATATTAGATTAGACAGAAGGACGCATGTGATTCTGTTCACAAAAGTCACATTCTTCTGTCTTCAGATCATCATAAACCAGTATCAGCTATGCTGGGAGGAAAGGCATACACACCCATGCCCATAAAACTCAGGACTAGAGCCAAGGGGACCTGCTGCTTATTCCAAGTCCACGTCCAAGTCCGGTTTCCTGTAGAAAACGGCAGAGAAGATGAATGGGGCTGACATCAATACAATTCCCTGGTATCGGTGTCATCCATAGAAGAGGAGGGGGCCATAGCAATAATCAGACTGAGCCCCCATGATGATGCCAGGCTCTGCCACCAAGTACAGACAGGTTTTGTTTTTTGTTCCCCTGAAATATCAGCTTTGGACCCCTTGGACAATTCTTCATCTCTTTCTTTGATATTTAAAGGGCATCTGTCAACAGTTTTGTATCTATGACACTGACTGGCTGAGAAAAATGATGTTTTATTATATGCAAATGAGCCTCTAGGAGCAACGGGGGCTTCGCCATTACACCTAGAGGCTCAGCTCTCTATGCAACTGCCACGCCCTTTTCACTATGATTGACAGGACCAACCTGTGTAAACGTCATCTGGTCTGGCCCTGTCAATCAAACTGGGGTAAGAGGAATCAGGAATGGTGGACCTTTTTCCTGCAGTAGAGGAGGACAAGGAGCCTTCTAACTCTAGAGAGGGAGGTATCAGACAATTGAATTTCACTTGCCCCATCCTATTGTTCTTAGGGCTGATAAACCACCACCAGAGACTACTAAGAGAACACATGCACACCCAGCCAAGCATGCATGTGAACGGGGGAGGCGGAAGGAAGAGCTAAGATGTATGGAGAGCTTTAGTATATGACTGACTGTAGAAACCTGTCCCTGTCAATTATGAAGGAGAGGGAGGGGCTGGCAGAGGAAGCAGGAGGAACAAGGGTGCACAGAGTGGCTTGGGCCCGCCCTTGGTGCACTTATCTGTTCATTTGCATACAGATTACAGGTATTTTTCTCCAGAATAAAGCAATAGATCATTAAGTGAACTATTTGTAGCCCTACAAGGAATTGTACCGATCCCTGACTGCGGCGTACGCAAAAAAAGGGCTTACTCCATTTACATCATATTCCTAGGAGGCATGTGAAATATTGCTCAAAGCAATACCCAAAGATACAAAAAGGTACATGAAAGTCTCTGCTTCATGAGATCCGAGTTCTCTTCTGTCTTCTTCTGCTGTATATAATGTATCTGTATTGTGGGGGACATTTATTAAGACCGGCGAATTATATGCTGGTCTTAATCCCTCTGCGCTGCCGGTAGATGCGCCAAAGTTATGTAGAGGCGCTGGCCTTGCTACCACTGGCCATGTGGCATGCTTTAAACTACGCCAGCCAAAATGGCTCAGTCTCTTCTCCGCCCACGCCACACACCCTTTTTCTGGCCCTTTGCAAAAGTGGGGTGCGCAGGGTAAAGTCACAGATTTTGTCGCGAAACACCTTTGCGTCAAAATCTGTGACCTAATAATACCAAAAACTGTCGTAAATCAGATAATAAATGACCGCCTGTATTCCGTGTATTGTGGATGTATTATCTAACCGTCCTGTGTATCTTTCAGGTGGGGAGATGTGCTTCCCTCACATCCTGGGGGCTCTGCTGCTGCTTCTGAGTATCTCCAATGTAAACTGCAATAGAGGTAAGTCCATCCTCCATGATATGTACATAAAGCTGGAGTAGGGCATTCCCTGTGAAAGGAATGTATGTTAGGCTACTTTCCCACTTGCGTTGATGTTTTACGGTTTTGAGATCCGTCAGAGGAAAAAAAATGTTTCCGTTTAGTCCTCATGAATTCTGAATGGAAAGAAATCCGTTCAGGATGCATCAGTATGTCTTCCGTTCTGGACACATTCAGTTTTGTAACCGGACACAGAAACGCTGCAAGCTGCGGTTTTGTGTCCGGAAAAAAAAAGTTTGACCACCTCCAATCAATATACAGACACATGCTGTGGACAAGGGGAATGGTACCAACCAGTTGTCAATGTATTCATACATTTCCAGGAGGAATAACAGAGGAATGGCAAAAGGCAGAGGTCCAGAAGTTTTATTATATAGTTAATGCAGCTATCCATGTTATAATACTAAGCCATATGTGCTAATCGACTCTGGGCAGTAGTCACCCAGCCCGGCCTGAAATGACGCCCATTGAGACTTAAAGGGGTTACTAATGTAAATAATGAAAATCAGACATCATATAATACATGACAATCTCTTTCTAAGGGCTCATGCATACGAACGTAGTATGTTTCCATGTCCGTTCCGGGCTTTTTTGCGGACCATATGCGGAACCATTCATTTCAATGGGTCCGCCAAAAAAAACGGAAGTTACTCTGTGTGCATTCCGTTTCCATAAATCCGTATTTCTGTTCCGCAAAAAAAGAACATGTCCTATTATTGTATGCATAATGGACAAGGATAGGACTGTTCTATTAGGGGCCAGCTGTTCCGTTCTGCAAAATACGGAATGCACAACAACGTCATCCGTATTTTTTGCAGACATCATATAGTACATGACAACCTCTTTCTAACAAAGCTAGAACCAGCCCTGTACCTTACATGGATCCAGAGATCTCCACATTCGCTGCTCTGCTAGATTTATATCAAGGGGAGTGTCTTTTCTGCTGCAGCTCTGGGGGTGTGTCCATGCTCTGCCTATCACAGCTCAGGAGGCAGTTGAAGGATGAAAAAGAGCATGTGTGGCCTTCCCAGTGAGCAGGACAAAGAAATAAAACAGTAGGTGGCGCTATACAGATAGATTTTATTGAATAACTCAGTGGCTATGCGAAATTTTTAATTACATGCAATTACAAAAGTATTCAGATCCAGGGGCTGGTTTGAAAACTGTAGAATATTTTTCATGCGATAACCCCTTTAATTGAGCATGCTGCATCTTAGGAACCATGCTGATATCTGTTGAGCTTCGGTTCCTAGCTGTACTGCGCATGCGCCTATCCTCTCTCACTCAGACTTGTTGTACGGCACGACGGTGGGTTAGGGAAAGAAAACCAAGTGGCAGATTTTCTTCAAGACATTCACTTCTAAATATAAATCCGTCCATCCCAAGACACTAACTGGTACGGTAGCATTTGGCATACATGTAGCATATCCGGGCGCAGCTGCGTCTGGCTACCAGTTTCCTACTTCTGCAGTCTTTTTGAGCGCATGGTCTTCTTCTGGTTGATTGAAATGTTTAGGTACAACAGAGGCAGTGAAATCATTGATGGGGGGCGGATGAAAGTCCGGCTGAGTCTAGCTGCATTTAGCTCTTTTGTTGGTTGCCCCAGGAGACTGTCACGCATCGTATTGCTATGTGCATGATTCCAGTGCAAGAGCGCCCGGAGTGAAGGGCGGGCCTGGAAACAAACTATTACGGGAGAAAAAGAGCCCCTCCATTTACAACTAATTGTGGATCCTCCGCGGCCCCGATACACGCTCACATCTGTATTGTATAAACTGAACACATACAAACGGCTCAATGTACATGATGTTTCCAAATTAAAAGGGCTATTTTTTTGTGGCTTCTAGTACACTAAACTGGTAATAGTTACTTTTGTAATTTATTTTTTTATTTTAACAAAAATGCTCCAGTTGTGAGATATTTTCTATACTTCATTATAATGGCGCCCCCTGGTGTTTAATCTGTATAGTGATGTGCATGTCCTCCTACATACTCAGTTCCCTTCTTCATCTGCCACCAGTTATGTCTACTGTTAGAAGCTGTGACAATTACAGGGAGAGTAACGACCCCCACAACATCCCCCTCCCCCAGATGTGATAGGGAGAGAGCTGCAGCAGAAAGTACACACTCTATGAGCTCCGCTAAGGAGAGAGCTGCAGCACAAAGGACACGTCATCTGAGCTGTGATAGGCAAAGAGCGTCAGCAAACAGGAGATGCCTTGTTGAGCTGAGATAGCAAGAGAGATGCAGCAGCAGAAAGGACACGTTTCCTGAGCTATGGTAGGCAGTGAGCTGCAGTAAAATGGACACAACCCCTGAACTGTGATATTAGGAGAGAGGCACAGCAGAAAGAACACACCATCTGAGCTGTGGTAGGGAGAAAGCTGCAGCAGAATGGAGATTCCCCCTGAACTGTGATAGGGAGAGAGCTGCAGCAGAAAGGACACAACCCCTGAGCTGTGGTAGGGAGAGAGCTGCAGCAAAAAGGACACATCCCCTGAGCTCTGATAACAGGGAGAGAGGCACAGCAGAAAGAACACACCCTCTGAGCTGTGGTAGGGAGAAGGCTGCAGCCGAATGGAGGTCCCACCCTGAACTGTGCTAGGGAGAGAGCTGCAGCAGAAAGGACACCCCCCAGCTGTGGTATGGAGATAGCTGCAACAGAAAGGACACAACTCATGATAAAGGACACTCCCCTTAAAGGGGTTCTCCGGGAATTAGCAAATGAAAATACTTAAATATAACTTTATTATAAATATATTCCCAAATACCTCTCATTAGTTATAATGGCTCGTTTTGTCTAGGGAGCAATCATCAGGAGAAATAAAATGGCCGCCGTCCTATTAGTACACACCAAACCTGTCCTAATCACACAGCAGGACCAGTTACTTCACAACACTGAGGTAAAGAGCTGCCTCGTCCTCCTCTCTGCTCTGCTTGTCAGGGATTATGATCCTGAATACAGCCAATAAAATCTTCAGCTGAATCTCTGTAGGAATGGAGTTCATGAGGAGACATGAAGTACAGAGAGGATGGACAGGACAGACTGTGGTAATGGAGACTGCATACAAGTGCTGCTGATCATTAGCCACATCCCCACTTCCTCTCTGTACTTCATGCCTCCTCATGGACTCCATTCCTACAGAGATTCAGCTGAAGATCTTATCTGTATTCAGGATCTTAATCTCTGACAAGCAAAGCAGAGAGGAGGATGAGGCAGCTTTTTACCTCAGTACTGTGAAGTAACTTGTCCTGCTGTGTGATTAGGACAGGTTTTGTGTGTACTAATAGGATGGCGGCTATTTTATTTCTCCTAATGATGGCTGCCTAGACCAAATGAGACATTGTAACCAATGAAAGGTATTTGAGAATATATTTATAATAAAGTAATATTTAAGTATGTTCATTTTGCTAATTCCTGGAGAACCCCTTTAAGCTGCCAGCTTGAAATAAATCTGGCAGAGCAATTGAAAGTAATGAATGAGGAGATCTCTGGATCCATGTGAGGTACAGGGCTGGTTCTAGCTTTGTTAGAAAGAGATTGTCATGTCCTATATGATGTCTGATTTTCATTTTTTACATCGTGACATAACCCCTTTAATAAATGTGCTGCAAAGTATGTACCCCGGAACTCTAGCTCATCTCTAACAGTAAATCTGCCACAATGTTATTGTCTTGAATCCATTGTAGAATCCCTGAATCTTGTGTCCGGTAAAAGTAAAGGTATACAATTTTTTTTTTTTTTTTACATTGGAACTGTATGGTAAATGGATGCTCTGTATGGCATCAGTCTGAGGCATCCGTTTAACGTTTTTTGTATATGTTAAACGGATAAAAAAACATGATGTGAACCCATCCTAAGCTACATATCTTTTTTGGAACCAGTGACGAGCAGTACTGTTCCAATACCCCTCCCACATGGACGGTCACCCAGCTTTTCTGGTTATACATCATCCCTGATCTCTATTTTTGTATTCGCAGTGAATTCTTGTGTTGCGTCCGGAGCTAAAACCTGCACAGAATGTATTCGTGTGAACAAGGACTGCTCATACTGCACAGATGAGGTAAGGCCAGACCTGGAGTCCTCTGTCACATATATATATATATGTATATATATATATATATATATATATATATAGCATTCACATTCATAGCATTCCTTCATTCCTTCCAATTTTTTACAGTAGAATAATCTCATTTATAGTCAATTTTTCCAAGCAGATATGTAAATTTTCTTTAACGTGAACAGTCCATGTACGGGAAGGAGCACATTCAATGTTCTCCTCTGTTTCCTTAAAGGGGTCCTCCAAGATTTTGATATTGATGGCCTATCCCCAGGATAGGTCATCAATAGGCTTGAGCGAATCATATTCGTTCAAAAACTTAGGGGGTTGTTTATCAAACTGGTGTAAAGTAGAACTGGCTTAGTTGCCCATAGCAACCAATCAGATTCCATCTTTCATTCTCCAAAAGAGCTGTGAAAAATGAAAGGAGGAATCTGATAGGTTGCTATGGGCAACTAAGCCAGTTCTGATTTACACCAGTTTGATAAATGACCCCCTTAGTTTTTAACGCTGTTTCCGTACAGCAATAAAATGTATTGGCCCCCGTGGAGCCAGACTTTGTCTAGTCCGAAGTCCTATCTGCGTATTTAAAAACAGTTTAAAATAGGAATCCGAAGTCAGCTTTGGCACTGAGGTACCAGCCAGTACCTAAGCCCACTTCGGATTCCTATTTTAAAATGTTTTTAAATACGCAGATAGGAATACCATACTAATTCACCGAAATGTCGCGCAACATCGACCGAGACGAACTTTACCTCCAAGGAGCCAATACATCTTAATGCTGTACGGAAACAGTATTAAAAACAAAGTTTTTGAATGAATCGACTTCCGCTATATGATCGTAGTAATCAATATCAAAACGGCAACAGCTGTTTGGCTTTCCATGACTGCTTAGGTCTCTTTCTAGGCCAGTGACGTCACTGTACATTAGTCACATGGCCTACACACAGTTCAGTCCCATTAAGGTGAATGGGGCTGAGCTGCAATACCAAGCACATCCACTATCAAGTGGATGGCGCTATGCTTGGTAAGCAACGAGGAAGATGCGGCGCTCACGGCTTCTTCAAACAGCTGATCCGCGCTGGTGCCCGGAGTCAGACCCCCACCAATATCATATTGATGACTTATCCTGAAGATGGGCCATCACTATAAAAATCTCAGAGAACCCCATTAATGCTAATTTACTCTTTGTTCTGCCTATATCTTAGGAGCTACTAGGTCTCCTTAAGGAGACCAGCTTAGTTGCAATGCTCCGTGGGAAAGTAATATGTAAACACGTATCTCTCAGAGAATGAGAACCATCTCGCTAGTGCCACCTTGTGCCTCTATCAAAATGTTTTCTCGTCTGGGGCCCATTTATGTGTTAGGGCACCCTAGCCAAATATTCTTCCCTGAGGAACCTAACATTTTGGGTTTTTTTGGTAGTGGATGGGTAGTAGTAGGCAAAAGGAGTATCTTAAAAAAAAAAATTACTGCCCCCTGCAGGCTGGAGAGGGTACCACCTGAAGCTAAATTCCTGCCTTGCTTTATGGATGGAGCACCCTGGCCAGACGCCTGTTCTCAAGTAGCAGCAAGGAGGCAAAATAAAGCTGATGGAGGGGAAACGTTCTGTCTGATGTCCAGTGCAGGATCATAGGAGAGAAAAGACAAATGATAATTCCCCTTGTGTGGTCAAAGGTTAATTCCAAGTTGTGCAGAGAGTGTCACCTAGAGGCAGCTTCATTGTGGGCCACGCTGCTTCTAATGGCCTGGAAGTTCAAAAATATGGCAACCATTTTATGGTTCCCCACTTGCCTTCTGGAAAAAAATTGAGATTTTATGAACTAAGTAGATGGACTGTCAAGGTTAGGAGATGTTAGGATATGGTACCATGGGGGTTGTACAGTATATGGAGGTCCGCTTTTATATGTGGCACACACTGTTGGACGGACTGTTAGCAGGTCCTGGTGTTTAATCCAGTCATTGCCATATTAAGCAACATTTATACCTAAAGTCCAATCCTTATTTTATATAAATATATGTATATATAAAATATATAAACCCAATTACCAATAGATAAACCCTTGAGTCATCTTATTTTGTCAAGTTGTCAAAAAATCCAGCCATTTCTTGCTTATATTTGTCCGGGAAGACTAGTATCAACCAATAGACCAACCATTGCAACTCCCATGGTGGTTGTCTTCCAGACTCCTCGTAATATATATCCCTTATACCTCTGAATATGGCTTTACATAATATGATGGATCATTGTGATTAATTTCTCAGAAGGTATGGAGGACATGTAGTGTAGCTTTGGGATGGTTAAAATAAACTGTAATTGACATTACATGAAGGTGACTCTCTCCTAACACTGCTCTTTATTATTTTACTCAGAATTATCATAATGTTCGTTGCGACCTAAGGGACAATCTCATCTCCTATGGATGCAGCGCTGCCGGAATTGTTTACATGAAAAGCGAGATCAGAACAATCATGGTAAGTGAGGGTCCATAACATGTATGAAAAAATTTGGCCAAACCTGCAAGTTGTGGCTGGACTGGCCAACTATTTTATGGGCATAGGGGCTTCCAAACTCCCTCCCAACAGATTGTTTTAAGGGAAGGAAGGATCTGGCATGATGAGTGGGATATAATCCACCATCTGAGGTGCTTATTCCCCTTCCCCATTCAAAACATGTGCACAGCTCAATCCAAATCGAGCATGCATGTATGTGGGGGTGACAGGAGGAAAATCCATCAGTTGACAGCGTTTGAAGATGTGTGGTCACCTAAAGAGGGTTATGTCAAGATATAAATGTATCCACAGGATAGAAGATAAGTATATGATCGGTACTCAAATAGAACTAAAGACTTCACCTGCGTGCATTCAGCCAGAACATTACTTCTCATAAATGGTTCCTCCATTGTCTGTTCTTACAGAAAGAAGAGATTAACAGATTTGAAAGTAGAACACAAGTCTACCCTCAAAAAATGTCCATGCGACTGCGTGCTGGCGAGGAACATACCTTTGAATACCGTGTGTTTGAACCCCTGGATACGCCTGTAGATCTATACATCTTGATGGACTTCTCCTACTCGATGTCTGATGATTTGGAAAATCTCAAAAATATGGGCGATAAATTGGGTAAGGAATGGGCAATCACTTTTTGTTATTGTGGGACATCATCAGCAGAATTTCAAAGTGACAGAGATGGCGGTCAATACTAAAATTTGGTGTAGGGCAGCTTCACAATGAAGCTCATGTATGCCACTGTGGGATGATCCACTTTTGACCCAGCCATTGTACGGAGTCGAAACGTTGCATATTCCTGTATGATGTTGGAGCAATAATGTTTAATAGATGGTGGATGCTGTTGCCTCTTCTACATTCTGGAGGGACAACAGTCAGACCTGAGCCATCAGTGTCCAGTAACTACACCTGCTACATCCTCCAACCACATTGACCGTTCAACACAGACGTCGTCAGATCTCTGGTGCACTCACCATTGAAAAAAATGCCTCCTCGACAGTGCATTACCTTAATAGCATACTGGGGACCTACCAGGGACAAATTGCTCAGGAAAAGAGGGACCTAGGGGAAAAAAAACTGAATCTGTTGAGTGGAGGCTACAGTCAACTAATGGAGGTTGCCATTTTTGAAGAACGTGACAGGTCTTCTTTAAAGAGGTTGTCTAATCTTAGACAACCCCTTTCAAAAAAAATGCTGTGAGGGTGATTAGCCCAGGTTCCACCCAGCAAACAGCTGATTTTGTTACTGGAGTGGTGGCCATCAAGGCACTTCCTTCCAGTGGCCACAGTAGGAGAAATGTAGTATCACATGGCGGCCATTCATATAATGGCTGTTTTTGTAACATAAGGAAGCTCAGGACCTCTAGAACGGGAGCGGGGATCCTCCTCTATGGTCTTCATATGCTTAGAGCATATGGACAGGGTTTGATTTCATTAGGCAAGCCCCATAACCTCCAAAGTGACAGAAAAGAATCCATAAGTTTGTGAAAAAGTAAAGCTCTGGGAGACTGAGGAAAGTCTAGATGAAGGTGGCAGAAGACATGATGACTAATGAATTTTTCATTATTTTGCTTCTCATATGCTTCTTTATATTTGCTTGCTTAACAGCTGATGTGGTCCGCACTCTCTCCACTGATTACACTATCGGCTTTGGGAAATTTGTGGATAAAGTGTCCGTTCCTCAGACAGACATGAGGCCAGAGAAGTGAGTATGATAACGCACCATAATGAGCTCCATAACGTAGATAATAATTGGTAGGCCACTGAATAGATAAGTGATATAAAGGCCTTTTCATACTGGGACAATTGTGTTTTTCTCAACATAAAAGAGGTAGGTGTGATTACGAGGTAAAAAAAAACTTTACCTGAATATGAATTAACTGCAATACCAGACATGGCCAATAGGAAGAGTGGTGCTGTTTTTGTAATCCCAGACAACTCCACGGTAGTAATGGTGAAACAAATAGGACAAGAAACTTATACACTCACCGGCCACTTTATTAGGTACACCTGTCCAACTGCTCGTTAACACTTAATTTCTAATCAGCCAATCACATGGCGGCAACTCAGTGCATTTAGGCATGTAGACATGGTCAAGACAATCTCCTGCAGTTCAAACCGAGCATCAGTATGAGGAAGAAAGGTGATTTGAGTGCCTTTGAACGTGGCATGGTTGTTGGTGCCAGAAGGGCTGGTCTGAGTATTTCAGAAACTGCTGATCTACTGGGATTTTCACGCACAACCATCTCTAGGGTTTACAGAGAATGGTCCGAAAAAGAAAAAACATCCAGTGAGCGGCAGTTCTGTGGGCGGAAATGCCTTGTTGATGCCAGAGGTCAGAGGAGAATGGGCAGACTGGTTCGAGCTGATAGAAAGGCAACAGTGACTCAAATTGCCACCCGTTACAACCAAGGTAGGCAGAAGAGCATCTCTGAACGCACAGTACGTCGAACTTTGAGGCAGATGGGCTACAGCAGCAGAAGACCACACCGGGTGCCACTCCTTTCAGCTAAGAACAGGAAACTGAGGCTACAATTTGCACAAGCTCATCGAAATTGGACAGTAGAAGATTGGAAAAACGTTGCCTGGTCTGATGAGTCTCGATTTCTGCTGCGACATTCGGATGGTAGGGTCAGAATTTGGCGTCAACAACATGAAAGCATGGATCCATCCTGCCTTGTATCAACGGTTCAAGCTGGTGGTGGTGGTGTCATGGTGTGGGGAATATTTTCTTGGCACTCTTTGGGCCCCTTGGTACCAATTGAGCATCGTTGCAACGCCACAGCCTACCTGAGTATTGTTGCTGACCATGTCCATCCCTTTATGACCACAATGTACCCAACATCTGATGGCTACTTTCAGCAGGATAATGCGCCATGTCATGCTGGTATCATCTCAGACTGGTTTCTTGAACATGACAATGAGTTCACTGTACTCAAATGGCCTCCACAGTCACCAGATCTCAATCCAATAGAGCATCTTTGGGATGTGGTGGAACGGGAGATTCGCATCATGGATGTGCAGCCGACAAATCTGCGGCAACTGTGTGATGCCATCATGTCAATATGGACCAAAATCTCTGAGGAATGCTTCCAGCACCTTGTTGAATCTATGCCACGAAGAATTGAGGCAGTTCTGAAGGCAAAAGGGGGTCCAACCCGTTACTAGCATGGTGTACCTAATAAAGTGGCCGGTGAGTGTATATTGGTGTTGAGGGTCTTTATTATTATATAGAGTTAATTTGATACAGGGAAATTTTCAATTTTCTGGCTATGCAGATAGATGATGCCAACTCCATACTTACCAACTTTCTTCTTGGAAAATTTGGTGTATTTAAGCCCCACCCACACTGCAACCACCCATTGATGGGTGAGCTTTAATAAACTCCTCCCGCTTTTAACCTGGGATGGCCCGAATTTGCCGGGATTGTCTCCATGTGGTCAGCCGATCCTGGCGAAACGAAGGGGATCTGCTGATATTCATATAATGTATATGGGCACCATAAAAGCAGATATGAAAAAGCCATTTGAGAAACTGGGGACACTCATTAATAGAAATGTTGGTTTTTCAGAAAATGCAAATCTGACATACCACCGATATTTTTGCCAGTGGAACAGGATCACAAATTTCTCCCATCTACCAGATTTTTAGAAATGAGACTGACCCTGAGTCATATGTTGAACCTCACACCGTTAAGGTGATTTCGAATGGATGTTTATGAGACTCCCAATTGCTTTAAATATGGTGCCCCGGATGTGGATTTGTCTCATGATATGTGGAACTGCCCGTTGATACAGCTATTTTGGGATAGAATACAGTCTTTTAGGCTAACTAACTTTACTCCTAGGGATTCAATTTGTGCCAAATTTGTCCACTTGGATCATGGGATCTACACCTGTGCCCCAGGAGCTTGGCTGCAGAGGGAACTAGTTTGATTACAAAAACAGCCTCCACCATTCCACTTCTTTCTGGATAAATTGGCATTTTTATTTAAAAAGGATTGGGCGTAAGCTTTCTTACATAAGAAAACAATGGTGGAGGCTTTCTTCAGTACTCAGGGAAGCTTATCTTCTATACTTCTTCAGCGTGTCAGGACAGCAGTAGGACATGGCCACACGGTCAGGTTTCTGCATGCAGTTTTGGAAGCCAAGATCAGGAGTATATTAAAAAAAATGAGGAGAAGTCGTTTATACTTTGTCTCCTTTTATGATCCACTCCTGATTGTGGCTTCCAAAACTGCATGCAGAAATCTGACCATGTGGTACAACCTGGTACCAAGAAGAGATGATTCGAGGTTCCCCACCATCATAGACTGACAATTTAGTGGATAGGGGAACAACAGGGTGACCGGGACAAGATGGACCTACCTAGACTAATAAAGGGAGTATGCACCATGACAGGGGTCAGTATCCACACTGGCTCTTGGAGGGGTTGGCTCTAGTTGTAGCTGCTTTCGTTATTTTGGCTACTTGTTAGGCGAGCCCAAGAATGCCCTCACAGTTATGTCCCCTTGGTGCCCCCACACAGTAGATGCCTCCCTTATATAATAATATTGCACCCTTACAATAATGCTGCCCCTTAATGACCGCCTTACAGTTGTGCTACACCTGTAGTGTTAATAAAATAAAAAGAGTAATACTCACCTAGCCCTGTTCCCCAGATGAATGGAGAACATCATGCTCTCCCCCACAGCAGACCTGATGCAGTGACATCATCACACCTGCTGAGCTGAGCAGGAGAGTACATAGGTCGGGGAATGATCCTCTGGCCTATGTGCTCTTCTGCTCAGCTCAGCAGGCTCAGTGATGTCACCGCATTGTACCTGCTACTAGGTAGAACAATGGTGAAGCTGGGAGCTGACAGCCTTCAACTGCATGTGCGTTCTCTAGGACCGCAGGACAGCTGCTGAAATCAGCCGGATCCGAGACGGTTGGAAGGTATGTTAAAGGGGTTGTCCCTTCTCAGTCTTTCATAGCTGAGATGAAACACAGAGATAGGACAACACCATTAACACTGGGATAAGAAATGCCAGTCCTAATACATCCAATTAGTTTTAATTTATGTATTAAATTACACGCTCATTGCAAATTCCTAAAATAAATGACCATGTGTGCAAAGTACGACTACGTTTCTCTGCTCTGCCTTATTTTCAGACTGAAGCAGCCATGGCCCGATAGTACGCCCCCTTTCTCTTTTAAGAACGTCATCCGCCTCACAAACAACATTGGTCAGTTCCGAGACGAGCTGAAGAAAGAGAGAATCTCTGGAAACTTAGATGCCCCTGAGGGTGGCTTTGATGCCATTCTCCAGACAGCTGTTTGTACGGTAAGGAGGATTTTTTTTTACATGAATTAATATGTACACAATATACGCAGTCGAGTCACACTATTATGACCACCAACTAACCACCATGTGCAGCACAGACAGCAGCTAGACAGGCTGGGAGTGACTCAATAAGATCCTGGTAGGTGGTCACAGGTATCTGGACTGCAGTGCATCCTACATCTGCTGGAGGGTATGTGGGGAGGATCCACAGAGCCAACACGATGATCAAGGTGGTCCCACATATACTCCATTAGGTTCAAGTATGGGGAATTAGGAGGCCACGGTTATACATGAAAGTCTTGGTCATGGTCTTTCAACCAATATTAGACATTTCTAACCCTCTGACATGCTGCATTCTCTTGTTGGAAGATCCCATCTCCCTCAGGGAAGGCAATCAGCATGTATGGGTGTACATGATCTTCAAGACTGGATTCATACCCAAAGGGTTGATAGTACCTTCCACATGGATGAGTGGGGCCAAACAGTGCCACTAAAACATTCCCCAGAAGATAACGCTACCACCACCAGCTTGAGTTCTTCCAGAAATGGGTGCAGGGTGTTTCTACTCTGATGTTTCTCGTGTGACACGCCAATGTCCATTCATTTGATGAAGCAGAAAATGTGACTCATCGGAGAAGGCAAGCCGTTGCCAATCAGCGGATGTAGATGTAGGGTTTAGTAGCAGTGGTAATATAATCAATAGCAAGTTTGTTAGTATTCAGATACTCTACTATGAAAAGAGTGGTCCGGCATAGAAACTGTCCATGGTGCGCCCCCTATGTGTTACTTTAGACAAGTGTGCCCATTGACTGTGATGGGAAAACTATATTCTATATGCTATATGGACATTATGACATTCATGAGGATCATCATGGATGCCATAGCTGCCCACCTGATGATATGGGCATGCATGATATATGATGTGGATTTTTATTTTAATTTATGCAGAACCAAATTGGGTGGAGACAAGGAAGCACTCACATCCTGGTGTTCTCCACGGAATCAGCATTTCACTATGAGGCAGACGGAATGAACGTGCTAGATGGGATCCTGGCCAGAAACGATGAGCAATGCCATCTGGATCGATCTGGACTTTACACCTACGACACCCTTCAAGATTACCCATCGATTCCGACTCTTGTGCGACTTCTCGCTAAGAATAACATCATTCCGATCTTTGCCGTCACCAACCATTCCTACAGCTACTATGATGTAAGTGATAGATGAATAATGGAGAAGACTCTTGTTTTTGGTGATAAGTGATGGGAGTCATGATGTACCTCCTGTGGGTCCAAAATCTATGTTGTACTTCTTAGACTTTCATTGGGTCACTGGTTCCATTGATCCCACTTCACTGTGAAGTTTCTTGGTGTATCCATCATAAAACACCTACTATGTCTTTTAGGGCGCTCCCGGATGGGCAATGTTTATGTCCAGGTGTTCTCCAAGTTTAGAACGGACAGCACCTGGACTGAACAGCGATCTACCCAATGGAATGGGTATATTTAGAGAAAATCTCAGCATGTTCTGATTTGTTATTTCCGAAAAAAAACTCCAGATGACTCAATCCGTGAGCGGCCTATTTTTTAAATTCATCCATGCTTATAGGGATTAACACACAATCTATCCCAGACCACTATGATCCCACAAAATCTGAGTAGACCTGTTATTTTCTTTGTCAGCTGTTATCACTGGTTGTGTCGAGACCAGAACAAAAGCCTCTTGTAATTCTCCATATGCACTAATTTAGGGAGTGGATCACCTGTTGCTATCATGTAGGGTAGCATTGGGATTAGCGGACAGCTTAAGAGGATTTTTTATTATTGCATTTTACTCATTTTGAGCTGATAATTATTTTTTTCAGTTGGTCTTTATAAAAAAAAATTCTGCCGTTTTTGTGTTACAGGGGTTAAAAATCAGTCTGTTTGCAGAGTACCACTTCTCAGTCCTGTTAACTGACATCTCATGTGAAGCCTTATCTCTTGACCCCATACACACTCATATGGCTTAGATGAGGTCAGGAGATCAGAAATAAGGCATCACATGAGTCATCAGTTGATGGGACTGAGAAGTGATACTGATTTTTAACTCCTGTATCCCCAAAACAGTAGAACATTTTTGATAAAGACCAATTTAAAAAAAAACAAAACATTTTTTGTCTCAAAATAAGTAAAAGCAATCATAACAAAAATGCCTCTAAGGTATCCATAGCCTTTAATTTTTTTTCATTTACATTTCTTGTAAATCCATTAAACTACCAGAACACATATATTGTTTTTGTATTGTTTTTTTTTTTTATATTACCATATTAATCGGGTACATTCCCTAGATTGTTGCAGCAATGTCCCCTGTTGTTCCATTTATCTGAATGGGGTTGTTTTGGTGCCAGGCATGTTGATTCCTGCAAGGCCCATTCAGACAGGTCACGCGAACATACCTGTAACGTTATATTAAATTCTATATAAAGATAGGAAAACCATGGAACTGCAATGCTCAGGTAAAGGGTTTATAGATCTACTGTGTCTCTCCATACACTAGTGAATGGTGCGCCAAGTTGAATATCATGCGCCAGGGTGATTAACAATTTGTCTTTACAGAAATTAAGCAAGTACTTCAAGGTGTCTGAAATTGGAGAACTGCAGGAGGACTCATCTAACATTGTGCAGCTCCTGGAAGAGGCTTTTAAGGTACAAGCATTCATTACACATGTAATTCTGGACAACCTGCAGTATATTTTTATGGCAGTACAAGAATATGGTAGCTCCTGACCGGTGAGGGTCTGACTCCCCACACACACACACCGATCAGCTGTTCACTGCAGCCTTCAGCATTGGAACTAGCACTGTGAATGGAACAGGAAACACAGCGCCGTTCAAAGTGTAGTGGCCATGTTGGGTTACTGCACCTCAGCTCCCATTGACAAGAATGGGATCTGAGCTGCAGTAACTAGGCATGACCACCCACACTTTGAACAGCACTGTGCTTCCTGTTCCATTCACAGTGCTATTTCCAACATTGGAGGCTGCGGCGAACAGCTGATTGGTGAGGGTGCGGGGTGTCAGATTAATGTAAAAAATTAAACTCTATCCTATTGTACATGAAAATCTCTTTCTAAAAAACTTAGAACCAGCCCTGTACCTCACACGGATCCAGAGATTTGCCCATTCATTGCTCCAGCTTTATTTCAGGCTGGCAGCTCAGGGTGTGTGTCCTTTCTCAAGGGGGCGTGTCCTTACTACTGCAGCCGGTGCAGTTGAAGGATGGAACTGAGCATGTGCTTCTTAGTGAGCAGGACAAAGAAATTAGAAAAAGAGCAAACAACAGGTGGCGCTATACAGATAGATTTCAGTGAATAACTTGGTGACTATACTAAATTTTTAATTGCATGCAATTACAAAAGTATTCAGATCCAGGTGCTGGTTTGAAAAATGTAGAATATTTTTCATGGGTCAACCCCTTTAAATTCTAAACCAACCTACTCAGAAGAACCATAGATGTTGCCATTGGTCAGATCGAATCCATAACCCCAGAGCTGTAGGACAACAGTGCTAACTGCTGAGCATCATACACTTTCCTTCCAGAAACATCACCATACTTGTTCATACTTGACCTTTAAAAAAATACACTTTTTGCCTTAGTTGACCATTTTTGGTCAACCTGATCATACCCACAATTTCATTATTGAAATAATTATGCTAACTCATTATACTTTACCTTTAGCAAATCCGCTCAAGGATGGATATCAGAGATGATAACACGCCTCGTTCCATGAATATTTCAGTCTCGTCAGAGTCAGCTAAATTAACGGAGACCGGATCTTTCCAGGTGACCCGTGGTGAAGTGGTAAGTGTCACAAGTGGGGCTAATATTCTGATATGTTTATTCTAAATTTTTACAATAAGGAAGAGGGAGATGGCATAAGGGTTTACTCCAGTTTCTTTTTTTTAGGGGACATTTAAAGTGAAAGTAAATGCTCTAGAGAAAGTTGGCAATCAAAAAGTTTGTGACCTGCCCCCTCAAGACCAGTCTGGCAATATCCTCCTTAAACCATCTACCTTCACAAATGGACTGGAAATTGAAGCCTCTGTCATGTGTGACGTGTGCCCCTGTGAGCTGGTAAGTAGGCGGTCTAAAGGGGTTGTCCCACAACATTAATCACCTATTAACTGGAGAGACAATGAATGCATGATTGCCCAGACCCCCATGATCACAATGTGGGTCCTAAGTCCCTGTTCCGAAGCACTTCAATAGAGCTTGTCTTGGCTGTATAATATAATACACTTCATTGGATCCTAAGCTATTTCACCTTTTGCTTTCCCTCGTCTATAGCAAAAAGAAATGAACTCCCCAAAATGCAACAGGAATGGCCACTTTGCCTGTGGACGTTGCGAATGCAGAGAACCCTGGTGAGTCCAAGGCTTGCCCTCTATGTAGCTGCAGATGTGTATACGTCCGGTGGGAACCTTGGTATTAGATGAATACACTATGTCACAAACGTACTTGTCGGGCTCCAGCGTTGAGATCTTGAGTATCGGCGCAACCGCACCGGGAGAGACACACCTCTAAGCAACAGATTCCTTAGCAACCAGATGCAATGGTCTTTCTCCCCACAGCGAGCGTGTGCTGGAGGAGACTAGTGGTGGCCTGATTGCTCAACTGCTCTATTCCTATGTGTTGTGTTCTGACTAATGGAACGCCGAGTCATGACCTATCAGGTTCTGATCCAGGGACTCGGTGCTCTATTTAAACCCCTTCCTGGCCTTATACCAGTGCCAGTGATAGTTTTGTTTGGGCTCACTAGCTAGGTTCCTGGTTTTGGATTCGTTTGTGCTTTTGACCTCTGTCTCACGTGATTTGCACTGTGCATCCCGTCTGATATTTGATCTTGGCTTGCCTTTTGACTACTCTATGTGTCTTGTTTTTGTACGGTGTTCTGACCCATTTTGTGTTGTTTTTGTCTCTTGGTGTTTGTCTGTGTCTTCACCTTAGTAGTATAGGGACTGTCGACCAGTTGCAATCTTGCTACCTAGTGCTTATACTGCAAATAGGTAGGGGAATTGGGCCTGGGTTCTAGGTCAGGGCTCACCATCCGCGTCTGTCCCTACTTACAGGCGTTACACACTATGTTTTTGGGTTTTTTTTGACATCTTCGGAGTAAGTTATATTTTGTAAAACAGTTTTTGGGTTGACGAATGTTATGTATCTATGATCCTATATTTTTTTTTACAGGAGAGGAGAATTCTGTAGCTGTTCATCTCTGCAATCCATAGACAGCCAGTCATGCATTGCTCCCAATCAGACAGAGATCTGCTCAGGAAGAGGAGAGTGTCTTTGTGGAGTCTGTCAATGTTACGGCGACTCCCCAAGCCACCAATATCAAGGAGAATTCTGCCAGTACAGCAATTTCCAGTGCCCACGCACAGGTGGCTTCATGTGTAATGGTAAGAGGAGGGTGGGGCAGTTAGCATTTGCTGCTTAGTAGAAAATCATATGATAGAACATCATACAAGTTCTCTTAACCTGGTCCTACACATTAGAGTTATGTTGGTCAAACCTGCCTATTTTGGTGCCTCTGGACGACCACTGAATTTGTATGGGGCCTCCCAACTATCTCCGATGGCAGATGTCAGGAAAAAGAAGATTGGGATGTTGGATTTCAAGATGACACATCCTGTTTGTTCTTGGGAAATAAGCCACCATCAGAGAAGTCTAGTAGCTGCTTACTCCCCGTTCCTAATTGAGAACACATGCACACTTGGGTGAGCGGAGCATACATGTGTATAGGGGTGGGGGGCAGAAGGAGATAGCTGCTGACCGACAAAACAGCAACTTAATGTGTATGGCCGCCTTACAGACACCTGGCTGAAAATGAGATACAGTTTGATGTTATGTTGTTAGCTAACCTTATTACTGCTGCCATTTACATATGAGGTTTTTATTATAAACTTTTTTTTTAATTTAGGTATCGTATGCTATTTGTATGTGAGTCCCCATATAAAATGCACCTAAAATATTTCATAAATATTTTCACAATATTGCATAAACCATAGCTGACATTTCCTGTTTCTGCAGCTCACTTTAGCTTTTCTGTGTAGACAGGGGAAGAGTCAGCAGAGAAATCTCATTATAATTAAATGGCTTTGATCAAAGGAGGCTTAGTTAAAGCGTGATATAAATATTATATATTATTTACACAAATGACCCTGGTTTCTAGGAGACGGTGCTGTGCTCTATTCATTGCAGCTACTATAATCAACACCCATCCTGGTGCACTATAATTTCAGATAATACAGGAAGGAAGCCTGTGTCTCCAATATCGCACGAGACATTGCCTTTAATTGATGTGTCTTTCTTTGTAATTACAGATAGAGGCCATTGTTACTTGGGAGCCTGTGTGTGTCAACCTGGATGGGAAGGGGCTGGATGTGAATGTCCAACCAGCAATCAAACCTGCCTGGATAGAAACGGGGTGAGTCTGTGCCCACAATGTCCTATGCTTAGATTTGGTACTGACTATTTACAATGAACATTTCTCTGTTTTTATTATAAGGCCATTTTTGCATCTCTACATAATAACTGCAGGTGAGGCTGACGTCATTTCTTTCTTTACAGGGCTTGTGCAATAACCGAGGGAAATGCGTTTGTGGACGTTGCCAGTGTGACTCCGAGTTCCAGTTCACAGACGGGCTCTGTGAATTTAGCAGCTCTCTGGTGTGTATGCCGCCAATGTAAAGATTATGCTTGTGGCAAAAACATGAGTAAACTAAGAAAATGCTGCAGCCGGCATAATAAAACTGGCACAACCCATTAGACCTTTTAGAATCCTTTCTCTCCCTTCCGGGCACTTACAAGCACGTGAAAATTTTGTGGCAGAAAATGAAGAATGGCGCATTTTATGACTCCCCTTGTTCAGGAAACATTTAAAGGGGTTATCCCACGAATAATGTAAAAAATGAAAATCAGACATCATATAGCACATGACAACCTCTTTTTAACAAAGCTAGAACCATCCCTGTACCTCACATGGATTCAGAGATCTCCACATTCATTGCTCTGCTAGATTTATATCAGGTTGGCAGCTCAAGGGGAGTGTCTTTTCTGCTGCAGCTCAGGAGGCGTGTCTAAGCTCTCCCTATCACAGCTCAGGAGGCAGTTAAAAGTTGAAACTGAGCATGTGCGGCCTGCTCAGTGTATAGGTCAAAGAAATAAGAAATTAAGTGGTCCTATACAGATACATTTTATTGAATAACTCAGTATTTATACAAAATTTTTAATGACATGCAATTACAAAAGTATTCAGATCCAGGTGCTGGTTTGAAAACTGTAGAATATTTTTCGTGGGACAACCCCTTTAAAAACTGATGATATACCAGCCAAAAATGTCCAAAACACAATATGGGAAGATTTACTAATAGTTGTGCACTTTACACAGTCTAAGAATACGAATCACAGTCTTAACATTAGACACATTTACTATTCTGGTGCATGGAGCTTTGTAAATTTGAAGTATCGTAAAATCCTGCACTAGATTTACCAGAGTTTAGAATTCTGTCCATACACAAAATATTTGTGTGCGCTAGTATTTTGCCCATGCACCAAAAAGTTTTCCATGTGCCAAAAAAACTGTTTAGGCTTAATTTACACCACCTATAAATTGGGGTAGTTGTACTAAAAAAAATGCGCCAAAATTTTGGTGCATTTTTTTGACGCATGGAGGTGTATTTAAGCCACACCTCCTTTTGTTTGAAGCCACATCACCTTGTCGAGTGAGGCTTAGAATTCTTAGAAAAGTGGGTCAAACAGCTAGTAAATTATAGGCTGCATTCACATCTCCGTTTTGGAGATCTGGCAGAAATTCCGGCTGTCAGCTGGACAAAAAACTGTTGCATGCAACAGTTTTTTCTGGCCAAAACCCGTCATTTATGCCGGAAATTGGACGGATCAACACCGTACCTTATTGCAGTCAATGGGGATCCAGCAGTGAAGTAGAGGATCTCGCAAGGATGGATCTGTGAGATCCAGCAAGCTGCTGTGTGCCGGAACAGCCTGCCGGATCTCAAAACGAATATATGAACGAGGCCTAAGGCAAAGAATGCATGCCAGTTTTTCGGCGCAAAATGAAAAAAAAAAAGAGTTGCATTTTCAATAGTAAGCTGCCTCAATATATTTTTCCCATGCCATGTCATCAGGGCTAGATTTACCTAGCCATCAACTTTTGGGGTTTTTGGTTTTGTGATGTTTCGATGTTTTTTGTTCTGTGTCTGAATAGCGCCTGTTGGGAGCCTGTGAGGATGTAAGAACATGTGTACAATGCCAGGCATGGGGCAGTGGAGAGAAGAAGGGCAAAAAATGTGAAAGCTGTGAAATCAAGATAAAGATGGTGGATGAACTCACCAAAGGTAAATTATCGAATCAACATATTTTTAGCATTTCAACATCTGAGACCGAAGCTGGACTCCTGGTAGGTCTGCTTAGGCTATTCCTATGGTCACATTTACTGACTGCCATGTCTCCTTGCCAGTTGATGAGAGAACTGAGAAATGCTCATTCAGAGATGAAGAGGATGACTGCACCTATCATTACACCGTGGAAGGATTGACCTCAGTGTCGTCAAACTACACCGTGCTGGTACTGAAGAAAAAGGGTGAGTTGCACATAACAGCCTGTATCCAGGCTCTTACTTTCTGCTTTCATAATGAGGGTGTATACCCCTAAACCTAAAACTATTGCTATTCAGTCTTTATGGCAGCTGTCTGGTATCGGGATGCATTAACTGTACCAATGTTTCTCCGACTACAAGAGGTCAAATAATAATAATAACTAGATGTGCATTTCCAGGAGAAAATACATAGTGCTTGAAAAGGGTGCACCTTTAACAGTGACTTCCAGAGTACACCTGTGTGACTGCCCCTTTAAGAGCGGCTGCCCCTTTAAGAGCCACTCTGGAAAGCCCCTTGAAGTTTAAGGCCCCATTCAGACGACCGTGTTTCACGGCCGTATACGGGCCGTGAAAGCCCAGCCTGTGCTGCCCCAGAAGACGGGAGCGCACGGCGTCATTGGTTGCTATGACGCCGTGTGCTTCCTGAGGCCGCCACCGTACAGTGAAACACTGTACACGGCGTCATAGCAACCATTGACGCCGTGCGCTCCCGTCCTCTGGGGCAGCACAGGCCGGGCTTTCACAGCCCGTATACAGCCGTGAAACACGGTCGTCTGTATGAGGCCTAACAGTTTAACAGAATCCAAAATGGCGGATTAACCCCTCTTCTGCTAGTGCGCGTCCCCAAGGCCCGTGATCACGGCTCCTTACAACAGACATATGAATGCCCCCTTAGCCTCAGGTCTGAGGAATCTCCCCTCTATATTATCTCTATACACTCACCGGCCACTTTATTAGGTACACCTGTCCAACTGCTCGTTAACACTTAATTTCTAATCAGCCAATCACATGGCGGCAACTCAGTGCATTTAGGCATGTAGACATGGTCAAGACAATCTCCTGCAGTTCAAACCGAGCATCAGTATGGGGAAGAAAGGTGATTTGAGTGCCTTTGAACGTGGCATGGTTGTTGGTGCCAGAAGGGCTGGTCTGAGTATTTCAGAAACTGCTGATCTACTGGGATTTTCACGCACAACCATCTCTAGGGTTTACAGAGAATGGTCCGAAAAAGAAAAAACATCCAGTGAGCGGCAGTTCTGTGGGCGGAAATGCCTTGTTGATGCCAGAGGTCAGAGGAGAATGGGCAGACTGGTTCGAGCTGATAGAAAGGCAACAGTGACTCAAATTGCCACCCGTTACAACCAAGGTAGGCAGAAGAGCATCTCTGAACGCACAGTACGTCGAACTTTGAGGCAGATGGGCTACAGCAGCAGAAGACCACACCGGGTGCCACTCCTTTCAGCTAAGAACAGGAAACTGAGGCTACAATTTGCACAAGCTCATCGAAATTGGACAGTAGAAGATTGGAAAAACGTTGCCTGGTCTGATGAGTCTCGATTTCTGCTGCGACATTCGGATGGTAGGGTCAGAATTTGGCGTCAACAACATGAAAGCATGGATCCATCCTGCCTTGTATCAATGGTTCAAGCTGGTGGTGGTGGTGTCATGGTGTGGGGAATATTTTCTTGGCACTCTTTGGGCCCCTTGGTACCAATTGAGCATCGTTGCAACGCCACAGCCTACCTGAGTATTGTTGCTGACCATGTCCATCCCTTTATGACCACAATGTACCCAACATCTGATGGCTACTTTCAGCAGGATAATGCGCCATGTCATAAAGCTGGAATCATCTCAGACTGGTTTCTTGAACATGACAATGAGTTCACTGTACTCAAATGGCCTCCACAGTCACCAGATCTCAATCCAATAGAGCATCTTTGGGATGTGGTGGAACGGGAGATTCGCATCATGGATGTGCAGCCGACAAATCTGCGGCAACTGTGTGATGCCATCATGTCAATATGGACCAAAATCTCTGAGGAATGCTTCCAGCACCTTGTTGAATCTATGCCACGAAGAATTGAGGCAGTTCTGAAGGCAAAAGGGGGTCCAACCCGTTACTAGCATGGTGTACCTAATAAAGTGGCCGGTGAGTGTATATCTCTAAGCCTTCTCCACTGTGTGTATGCTGTGCCATATATGGTGCTGCCTATTTGCATATTGAGCTGTGATTGGTTGATTGGTCTCAAGTTTAGCTTCTCCATTCATTCCTATGCAACCCTTAGCCTCAGGTCTGGGGGACCTCCTCTATATTATCTCTATATATCTGTAAGCCTTCTCCACTGTGTGTATGCTGTGCCATATATGGTGCTGCCTATTTGCATATTCACTGTGATTGGCTGATTGGCCCGCACTCTAAGGCTCTCCATTCATTCCTATGGAGAATTTTTTGGGTTTTAACCTGTGATATCTTAAAAACGACAAATCCGATCGACTCCAAAAATACATAGCACACCTGTCACCATCGTGGGCTTCGAAACGCACTTTAAACGGAGTCTGTACGCCAAGCGGTTCGGGCTGTATTAATTGCAGAAATTTAGGGAGAAGAAGAAGAAGAAAGCACTATAATTACTGACAACCTGTATTGGAAGAGATTTATCAAAACTGGTGTAAAGTAGAAGTGGCTTTGTTGTCCCTATGAACCAATTAGATTCCACCTTTCAGTTTTCACAGCTCCTTTGGAAAATGAAAGGTGGAATCTGATTGGTTGCTATCAGTTTCCCTTTACACCAGTTTTGATAAATCTCCCCCATTGTGTCTAAAATGCATTCATTATTCCTGACAGCGAAGATGGATCTGTTTGGGAAATAATCAGCAGAAGTACAAATTATTAGTGAATCAGGAGCAGTACAATGCTGATATATCACAGGAAGGGATCAGCAGATCACTAAGGCTAGTTTCACACCTGCAGCTATCCTCTCCGGCAAGCTGTTCCGGCAGAGAATGCCAGGAATCAACCGTTGCGTTCCGAGGCTTTTGTCCGACCAATTCCCAGCATATTTCTGGGTATCGACCAGATCTGCCGGACCCCATTATAGTCAATGGGGACCAGCGGGCAGGTGGCAGTATCCAGCCATGCCGGATCCTTAAAACGACAGCAGGCTGTTCTATGCCGGAACAGCCTGCTAGAGAGGACAGCCGTAAATGTGAAACTAGCCTAATGAGAATAGATTATAAAGATACTAAATGTAAAGTCTATGTTCCCTGTAAACCACAAGTGCAGAAGATGATGGGATTCATTTTTGTGGTCCTTCAAAGGTATTTTCGTACAATAGTAAGTTACAGGCTACCACCAGGCTATGCCATCATGAGTGTGGCGGACCAATGGATCCTCTCCAATTCCTAGTGCGTGGCTGGTGGTAGCTTTATGGGTGGATGGTGGTCCAGGTCAGGCTCTTCACCCTCGCCAATCACTAGTGCGTGGCTGGTGGTAGCTTTATGAGTGGATGGTGGTCCAGGTCAGCCTCTTCACCCTCGCTAATCCCTAGTACGTGGCTGGTGGTAGCTTTATGGATGGCTGGTGGTCCAGGTCAGGCTCTTCACCCTCGCCAATCCCTAGTACGTGGCTGGTGGTAGCTTTATGGGTGGATGGAGGGTCCAGGTCAGGCTCTTCAGCCTCGCCAATCACTAGTGCGTGGCTGGTGGTAGCTTTATGAGTGGATGGTGGTCCAGGTCAGCCTCTTCACCCTCGCTAATCCCTAGTACGTGGCTGGTGGTAGCTTTATGGATGGCTGGTGGTCCAGGTCAGGCTCTTCACCCTCGCTAATCCCTAGTACGTGGCTGGTGGTAGCTTTATGGATGGATGGTGCAGGTCAGGCTCTTCACCCTCGCCAATCCCTAGTGCATGGCTGGTGGCAGCTTTATGGGTAGATGTGGTCCAGGTCAGGCAATCCCTTATTAATATCACTCATATGGCAGGAAAAACTTATTTTAAATGCTTGTCTTAAAGCAGTCTTAAAGTTGTCTATACATTAGACATTTCAGCTGGTCGTGCTTTGAATGACGTGCCACTTACAGTTGGCCTTTGGTGAAAATGGTTCAAATTGGCCTTTTCAGTTGTCAATAATCTCTAGTGTGTGGCCAGCTTTAATGAGTAATGTAAAAAATAAAAATCATACATCATCTAGTACATGACATACCTCACATGGATTCAGAGATCTCCCCATTCACTCCAATTTATCTGCTAGATTTATTTGATGTCGGCAGCTCAGGGGGCGAGCACTTTCTCAGGGGTGTCTCCTTTGTACTGCAGCTGGTGGCAGTTGAAGGATGGAACTGAGCATGTACTTCCACCTTGAGCAGGACAGAGAAGTAAGAAAAAACAAAAACAAACAGCGGGTGGCGCTATACAGATAGATTTCAGTGAATAACTCAGTGGCTATACAAAATGTTTAATTACATGCAATTACAGAAGTATTCAGACCCAGGTGTTGGTTTGAAAAATGTAGAAAAATTTTGTGGAACAACCCCTTTTAAGGTGGAACACTATCGGCGCTCCATGATCACTTCCTCATCTGCCCCCACTCATCATCTAGTTTCATGATAGTATTTTAGGTATCTACATAAATAATGAAAATGATGATTTATGTTTAATCCCTGCTCCTGGTATCACCCTCATCATTTCACGTTCACAGCACCGTTTCCTTTCTGTATCTTTAGAGTGTCCTCCCGGTGCCTTTTTATGGCTCATTCCTCTTCTCATCTTCCTGATGCTGCTCCTCGGCCTCTTATTGCTGCTCTGCTGGAAATACTGTGCCTGCTGCAAGGTAAGAACAGGGCGGTATACTTGTAACTAGAATTCATCTGCTTTGCCCGTTGTAATCCTGAGGCTCATGTGCACTGCCACATTACCTCTTTCTAGAAACTCCAAGCATGTGGGCTCATACTGTACCTCCATTTGCTTCTGATATCATGCCATTCTGTGTGGCCCCCAGACATTGGGTCACGTGGTGGTTGCCTATATCTATTTTCTGTGTAGGAAACAAGAGTGGTGCACAGTACGGGAGCAGGAACTAACGGTTCACTGTGTGGCCATCTACGATACCCACAAGATTGATGTCATCCATGTGGCCGTTCCGCACATTAGAGAACGTGTTTTATTCCTGTCCGTTTTGCAGACAAGAATAGTCATTTATACTGATGGGAGTGAGAAAATTGCAGAATGCACACCGAGGATTGGATTTAAGAGTCCTGAAATCAGTTCAGTTTACATGAATGCTACACCATATTACACAGCGGATGTAGCAGAGACGAACTTGCTTTCGACTCATTTGTGCACCAATATAACCGTGGGTTAGGGTCATGTATATGCAAACTGTATGTTACCAGGTTTGTGCCCTGGTCGCTGTCCCTGTATTTCAGAAATAAACTATGACTTGTGTTTTTTGCAGGCATGTCTGGCTCTGTTGCCCTGCTGTGGACGAGGTAATGGGCAATATTTATATGTATATATCTATATGTATGTATATTGTAAACAATAGAGGATTAAAATAAGGGTTTTTGGGTCGGCCGCCCTGTGCCTGATACTGCTGAGGGGCCCATGGCCTCACAAAATGATCATCAATATTCCTGGGCAAACATCCAGGGCTTGGGCCCCGTATGGCTGCCCATGGAATACCATGGCTCCTGCCGTTCACTCTCATAGGCAACAAGCCTCTAGACCTAAACCCTATGGGGCCATAGAGCAGCGCAGACAAGGATGATGTCATCAAGACTGCCTGAGTTGGGATGTTGGCGGTGAGATGATGCCTGCCCGTACTGGGAACTAGCAACACAGGCCTCAGGTCTGCATTTTAGTAGACTTTGTTTTTCTCGTGGGGCCGAAGCTTGAGAAACAGCCCCTTTGGGCCACTTAATCCGCCCCCAACTGACATCAATTCTGCTCTACGCCACAAATATTTGTAATGTATTAATGTTCTATATGACTGTGTTGGTTCAGCTTTCCAGCTCTGTTATCGGATCGTTCCTGCTCCTGAAGGGTGTAACTTTGGCCAAAAAGAAGGATATTAGAAAATAAGAAAATTAAAGTATATGCAGTGCATGCCCCATATAAGTAGCATAAGTGTAGGTAATATATAGGAGAATGTTTGAATCCATCTATGACAGCAGAACTGATCAGTATTATGTCGTCCACAGGTCGCACTGTAGGGTTTAAGGAAGACCACTACATGCTGCGCCAAAGCCTGATGTCATCTGACTACTTGAACACTCCGCTAGTACGAAACGGAAACCTCAAAGGTGGAGACACTGTAAGATGGAAGATCACAAACAACGTACACCGTCCAGCTCCAGCCCCAGGGGATCTAAATCCTAAAGAGCTAGGTACAAAAATGAAACTGAATGCTCTACAGTGATTATATATATTATATACACACACAAACAGGGTGAGTCAATAGTCTCAGGACACCCTTTTATTTCGGAAACGAAAGGGAAAATGAAATATCCGACTACCTCAGCAAGTAATGGTTGAGGGGTCTATCTTTTAGGCTATGTCCAGAATGTGGCCACCATCTTGAAAGCCAGCATAAAGGTGGTTTTTCCAATGGGAAAGGGGTCATGTAGCAGATCAAAGAAGAGCAGAATTTTCTCAGAAATCGATTGCCGTAATCAGATTTGCAATATCTTTTGTGATGCAAAGGTTATCAATACAGAAAGTTGCAACAACAACCGGGAACGTTCCCTGTGATGCCCCTGGTGCTAAACTTTCTGTGTTGATAACTTTTGAACCACAAGAGATATTGGAAATCAGATTGCAACAATTGATTTCTGAGAAAATTCTGGTCTTATAACCACTTTACCATTCGAAAAATTGCCCTTGATACAATATGGCGACTTTCAAGATGGTGGCCAAGTTCCAAACATAGCCTAAAAGATAGGCCCCCTCACCCATTACTTGCTGGGGTATTCAGATATTTAATTTTCCCTTTCATTTCTGAAATAAAGGGGTGTCCTGAGACTTTTGACTCACCCAAAAGTATGTGTGAAAGGGGATGAAATTCTATCAATGAAAAATGACCCCCATTTCATTTTGTAGTCCCATATGGTGTCTCACTACGGTTGGCTCGACTCTTCACTGAAAATCTGTCCAAGCCTCAGTCGCGGGAATGTGATCTACTACGCAGAGAAGTAGAAGATACGGTGAGTTGGGAGTTAAATGAAGACACTGAGTAGATCAACCTCAGGTCCCTATAGTCCAGGGTTGCACAGCCTGCGGCATTGGGGTCACATGCAGCCCTCAATATCATTCTGTGCGGCCCCCAATCATCTGGTGACAGACATCTATGTCTATGTCTTGTGGCTACTCACATGCATATTTCATATATTCTCCCATTAGATGGGAATCCTGGAGGTGTAACCAGAGATTTATAGTATATACTGTATGTATAATATGCCATAAACACAGTATTTCAGTTACACAGTTTCCACTGGGGCCCAGGGTCTTTAGGTTATATCTTTGATTACAATACACATACTTCAGCTCAGCCAGTACATACTAAAAAGCGAAGAATATATCATATTTACTCAAGACCATCAGAAATATTAGACACTTCCACATTTCTATGGGGAGAGGTCATCAGGAACCTTGGTTGATAAATCTGGATATCTCATTCCCATTTTTTTATCCTCCCCAGCTGAACGAGGTTTATAAGGTCATCCCAGGCACTCACAAGGTGAAGCAGACCACATTCCGGTAAGACGTCCACTGTTACACAAAATCGTCTCCTCCCAAAATATACTACAACATAAATGCAATATACAGTGAAACTTCTCCAAAAGATGACCTCATTGGGAAGTCCACCCCAGATCCGGATTTTCAATCCCCTCCTATCCCACCTATATTGGCCTCCTGTTTGATAGGACCGCCCCTCTAAAAACCATTGTAATTTTTTGGGGCATTCTCAGTGCATTACAGTCTACTACAAATATACAATATTAAATTCACTCTTCTTTTTGCTCCCCCCCCCCCCCCAGGCTGCAGTCCAACGCTGGCAAAAGGTACAATACCTACACTTTTATTTTACTATGTTTTTATTGTCGCTGTTAAATATTCACAGCCCGTGTCATTCATGAACCTAAAAACTGAAATATTCTACTTATGGGATCAAATACAATGTGGCTATGAAGCTGCATATATTAAAATTACGATAAAATATTACATAATACATTTTGATTTAGTTTCACATTTCTGTTTTTGGGGTTTTCTATGCTGTTTTCTGTTTAAATTTAGTGAAATTGTGTTGCCGTATAAAAAAGTATTGAACATCTCATGCTTTAAGTCAGGGAAGCTCAACCTGCGGCCCTCCAGCTGTTGTAAAACTACAACTCCCACCATTCCTTGCTGTAGGATGTCTGGGCATGCTGGGAGTTGTAGGTTTGCAACATCTGGAGGGCCGTAGTTTGGGCATCCCTGGGTTAAGGGGTTGCCTTAGAAATTAATTTATGACCAGTGGGCTAACTTCGAGGACTCCAACAATTAGTAGAACTAAAGCCCCTTCGTCGTTTATCCATGCACAGTGCCATCTACACCAGTGTGGCTGTGTGTGGTACTGCAGCCAGTTTAGTCAAGTGAGTCGGGCTGAGCTGCTGATTGATGGGAGTCCTGGGAGTCAAAACATGCATGTTCAGTTTGGCTAAGTGTGCATTTGCTCTGAAGGGTGAGAGGGGACACCTCCTGTGGTAGTTTGAGAAGGATTGGCCATGTTGAGATTGAACGTCCAAAGCATTAAATAATAAGCAATGAGCATTAAATGGTCTTCAAGTCCTGCCAAAATTGGCAGGTTCAGCCTATCTTGGTCTAATATGTAGGCCACCTTTGTCTGACATCTTTATATCACGCCCTTCAGGCAGGACCATACAATCGCAGAAACTGTCTTAATGGCTCCAAGAGAAGCTGAACCCGAAATTGTAAAAGTCACGGAAAAACACGTCTCCCAAGAAGCTTTCCAGGACTTGAAGGTCACCCCAGGCTATTACACAGTCACATCTGACAGAGGTGAGAACAAAGGTCATCTACGTTCTACTTTTGCTTTATGCCGTTACATTTTCTGATCTTTGGCGCCCCCCTGTGTTTGCCGTAGATGCCCACGGCCTGGTGGAATTCCAAGAGGGGGTGGAAATGGTGGATGTGCGAGTTCCCCTCTTCATCCGACCAGAAGATGACGATGAGAAGCAGCTACTTGTGGAAGCTCTAGAAGTTCCCGCAGGAGCTGCCCGCTTGGGACGCAAAAATGTTAACATCACAATCATCAAAGATCAAGGTGGGATACTAGTCATAATGTGCACAGTGTCATATAAAAAACACTCGGCTCATAGACCTGTTTGCTAAACTTTATTAAAACTATCTTTTTGCCTCTGAACACCATTTACACTGCATTCTGGGAGCGTTCTCGTTTCCTACCATAGATTATTGTACAGTAAGACTGTGTTCACACATTCCTGAATTGTTGCAGATTGTTGGGTCCAGATTCTGTGCTGTAAATATTCATTACAAGTACAATGCAAGTGAAAAGAATTCTCAATAACTTACAAAAAACTGAAAATATGGAGTAAATTGTGGATTTAACCCCACATCCTAAAGATTTTACACAATATGTCATCCATTATATATTGTCATGGGTAACATTTGAGGTAATCTGTTAGTATGTGCAGATCTACTTGCAGATTTTTCATGGTACCACTGCAGGGGGAAAAAAAAAATTGCATGCTGTAACCCTTATAAAAAATACAACTCACTAGAGAAAGCTCTGTATAGACACTGAAAAAGTAGGAGATGATGGGATGGTGATGGTTGTAGAATTCATTAATATCTTCATGTTCTCTCATAGCTAAGAGCGTTGTGACCTTTGTGAAGCCAGCTTTCACCTACAGCCGCCAGGACCAAGTTGCTCGCGTTCCTCTTTCACGTGAAATTTTACAGAGTGGAAAGACTCAGGTGACCTATCGTACCCAGGACCTGACAGCTCGTGAGGGCAAGGTAGGCACAGATCTGGTGGACTACTGCATGACTAGCTTGTGAATGCTCATAAAAAGAGGACGTCATGGCGTAGAGCCAGAGGAGGCTCATTCCACGTCTTGCTACCCTGGGCTATAATCAGAGATGTTAAGGCAGGGCCAAGTAGGAGGCAAAAGAAAAGTTACTTAGAAGATAACTTATATCATATAATCATAAATGAGCAGATATATCCTCCCAGGTGGACATCTCTTATGATGTCACAGTAGCTTCATTGACTAAAACTAGTTGTGATGTCAGAGCATGTTACTTGTCTGAAAACCACTTGTGATGTCACAGCAAGAAGAAACTTTTCAGTCAAAGAAACTGAAAGCCTTTATCTGACTGAAGGTGCTTGTGATGTCACAGCAGGTTACTTAACTAAAAAATACTTGCAATGTCACAGAAACTGAAAGCCTTTACCTGACTAAAGCCACTTGTGATGTCACAGCAGGTTACTTGACTAAACAATACTTGTGATATCACTGTAGCTTCCCTGACTAAAACAAGTTGTGATCTCATAGAAGGATTCTAGTCTGATGTCATAGCGGTATACCTTTCCTCAACATACACATGTGATGTCACAGAATCTGAATCCTCGCTTGTGATGTCATTCCAGTACTAATAACTAAAAGCCACTTGTGATATCACACCAGTTTACCTGATTGAAACAGTCTTTGTGATGTCACAGTAGAGTTACCTGTCTGAAAATCACATGTGATGTCATAGCAGTTTGTGATGTCAGAGAAACCATCAGCCTTTACCTTACTGAAGCAATTTGTGATGTCATAGCAGGTTACCTAAAACCACTTGTGATGTCATACTTGCTTACCAGTCTGAACCCCATTTCTGAGGTCACAGTAGCTTACCTGACTAAAACCTGCGATATCACAATACCATAGTTGCCAACTGTCCCGAATTTGCTTGCATCGTCTTACATTTTCAGAGACAATGCCAGCAAATTTGCTTTGTCCCAACTGAATTTGGTGCGGTTAAAGCAAACTCCTCCCAGAAGTGGGCATTCTGGCAGTTTTAGGAATGCCCAAGGAGGGGCTTAACTAAATGCCCCAAATTTACCAACACAGATGTTGGTAAGTATGCAATAGCTTTCCTGACTGAACAGTCTTGTGATGTCATAGTAGTTTACCCAGGGGCTGTCGTCTACAGCAAAAGGCACCTCTGCAAAACCAGTTCATGGGAAGAGATGTGTAAAAAAGCAAATAATACATCATGTAAATGGTACATCAATAGGTATGATACAAATACTGCTCCCATGGTAATTACTTGGAGGACATGCTTTAAAAGGATTAACTAGACGTTGGGTTTGATCTCTCACCCTCGTTGCAATTTTTCCCTTACCGTTATTCTAGGATTATGCTTTCTCAGAAGGTGAAGTCACATTCCAAGGAGATGAAACTCAGTCACAAATCTTGGTTCCCCTACTCGACCGATCGGAGATGGACACTTTGCTGGGAAACAGGCAGATTAAACAATTCCTGTTGGAACTGAGCAATCCAAAATATGGTGCCAAGATTGGCAAGTACCCACAATGTACCATCACCATTGATGACAGTGCCGGTGAGTTACTGACATCTTCTAGAGTCTAGACACTGATGCAACTGGCATTACTAAACATTAGCATTGACCTCCTTGCCCAATTCATTTATCAGAGGTTGTACCAAAAGTAATGACACAACAGGCTCTCCAGTCTCCTCGTGGAACATTAGGAGCACCCATTAACCTGAATGCTCAGGCTATTAGTTCTAGAAAAATCCGGCTCAACTGGGTTCCCCCACCTGGAGGAAAAGTCGCTGGGTACAGAGTAAGTGTCTTTTTTTTAGTTATCTCCAAAATGTCCTTCTTCATGGTTATGCATAGGATGCTTGGCACTAGTAGCCAGGTGCATATTAGGCCAAGTATATAGGTTAACATTGGTGTTGGGCTGGATTGTCCACTTGCAAATAGGGTGGAGGCTACTCACTAAACCTGATATGCTTATGGTTATGGGTACTTTACGGATGATTGTTGGAGCTTTTGTAGTGTTCCCCCAATTGACTGTAGATCCAGAGAGACAGTTTTAGGAAAAACCATAACTTTGTTATTGTTTAGGTTCGGTACTGGATTCAAGGAGACTCTGAGTCTGATGCTACTGTGATAGACACTAAGACGCCTTCTGCAGAGCTAGTCAACTTATATCCATACTGTGACTATGAAACGAGAGTGTGTGCCTATGACATGCATGACGAGGGCCCTTATACTGACATTGTGACATGTCAGACCCTTGAGGATGGTGAGTATGCTGATCCAAGGCTTTGACCACATGATAAGTGATCTACCATAAGACGCTTCTCTAATCTCAAAGTAAGCTCCACCACTGTATATGCAGCTGTAACCTAGCCACAGTCCTAGATATTTGTCAAAGCCATGGGCCTAACAATGTAGATATGAATGTCCCTCTGGTGGTTCCTGTGGTTTCAAGATTGCTTTCGGACCCTTGTGAACCCAGCTCTGACTGGGGACACATCACCGCTGAGACCAGTGAATGGCTACAGCGCTGCATGTGATGATGGACACTTCCATAATCCAGTCCACAGGGAACGAGAAGTAGCATGGACATTACTCTTGGCACTGGAATGTACCTCCAGTTAATAGATAATTGGCTTTTTTCTATAGGTTGGGAAATTTCAGTGAAATAAGAAAAATTGCTTAAGGGGTTGGACAACCCGTTTAATGATAAGTCTACACATACTGGGGGAAAAAAACCCTGTGAATTTCACTGCAAATCTGTACCAGTATGGGCATGTGTATCATATGGAGTATTCATCATGAGTTTCTACTAGTGTTGAGCGAGCATGCTTGGCCGAACTCGCAGTCCGCTCGGGGTTTGGCCGAACACCAAGTGTACTCGAGCGCAATGCTCGAGTCTCTTCCCCGCACTGTAATGTTGATTTGTACGCTAATGCGTACGAATTTGTATGCTAATGAGTATGAATTTGTGCGCTAATGCGTACGCATTTTGTACGCTAATGTGTACGCATTTGTATGCTAATGCGTGCGCATTGCACGCTAATGCGTACAAATTCAGTTAATTAGCATACTTTTACGAGTAAAAAGAGTAAAAGAGGAGAAGTCGCGATTCTGACCTTTTTCTATTAACCAGACACCCTCCCCTCTTCCGAGCGGGGGAAGGGGGGGCCTGGTTTAGTCCCATTGACTAACATGCTCGGGTGCTCGGCCAGAGCACACGAGAACAGAGGTGCTCGCTCAACACTAGTTTCTACCACTTTACTGGATCCATGGTGAATCAGCAAAAAAAATCTGCTTGTTACACATAAAAATCCAAAACAGAAATTGTTATGTTGCAGATTTTGAAATCTGCACCACAGGTCAAATTCCGCATGGAAACCGATGGCAGCATGTGGACGAGATTTGTAAAATTTCATCCTCCTACCTGGTTGTAACTCCTGTAGGTAGGGACAGACACAGACAGTAATTCCTAACCTGGAACCCAGCCCACTTTCCCTACCTACTTGCAGTGCAAGCCCTAGGTAGCAAGGCCACAACTGGTCAAAAGTCTCTACACTACTAAGGTGCAGACAGATAAAACACCAAGAGACAAACAACACAAAGAGAGGGTCGTACGTAAATGGGTCAGAAACTGGAGGACAACACAGTACAAAAACGAGAGAAAGAAAGTGGTCAAAAGATGAGCCGAGGTCAGAACAAGATGGGATGCAGTACAAATCACGAGGCCAAGCCGAGGTCAAAAACACGAGCAATCCAAATCAGCACATGAACAAGAACCAGGAACCTAGCTAGTGAGCCCAAACAAGACTTGTATATAGCCAGGAAGGAGCTTAAATAGAGCACAGGCCCTGGATTAGTCAGAAACACTAGCACACAAGAACAGAGCAGCTGAGCAACCCACTGCTAGTCTCCTTGATCAAATCAAATCCGCAGCAATTCCATCTCATGAGGACTTACCCTAAGGACTCATGCACACGATCGTTGCCTGTTTTGTGGTCCGCAAAATTTATTAAAACCCTATACACTGTATGCTGTTCCTGAATTTTGGTGCAGATTTTGCCCCTGGAATTCTACAATTAATAAACAATGTGTGAATCCAGCCGTAAACCTCAGTATTGTCTACTTGTGTTCCAGTACACAAGGCTTCAGAGAGTTACAAACTAATGAAAATTTATTCCCGACCTGTCCAAAAATTAAGTGCTTCTTGGTCCTTTCTTGTCTTCCATAGTTCCAAGTGAACCGGGCCGTCTAGCCTTTAATGTGATTTCCAGCACAGTGACCCAACTAAGCTGGGCCGAGCCTGCTGAGACCAATGGCAATATCACTGCTTACGAAGTTAACTATGGCATGGTGAACGAGGACAACCGTAAGTAGATCACCAGCTATTTACCTCATGATGAATCATGCCTTGTTCTCCTCCTTCAATGTAGCTCTGCCAGGAACTTTGTTCTTGAGTTGAACATCCTAATAAACTGTGTTTTCAAAGAAGGTGGAAATAACTACCTCTTCTAGTTAATAATTTCCTTAAAGTAAGCCAGAAGAGCAAACTCAAGTCTCTGCCCAAATGATTTTAAGTGACATTGGAAAAGCCTACTGTAAAAATGACACGACATGGGTATTGTCAGGTTGTTCCAGCTTAGCCATTTTTCTTTCCCAAACTAGCCCCATCTAGCCCCAAACAACGACATCATTAGTGCATTACATTGGCCATAGCAGCCATTTTATTAAAAAACATGTGAAACATGAAAACTTCATAAAAACCTAGACCTCGGCCAAGCAAGGCCTCACCATCCACTTTAGTACATGCAGTATAAATTTCTACAATTTCCATTGAGTAACATTTCATGAGTAAAACATCCCAAATGAGCAAGGTCCTTGAAGACCAAAAATTTAGGGGCAATCTACCCAACTCCACACAAGCTTAACCTCCGACCAGATATCACCAGCTCAGAGGCATTAATAACCAAAACCGCAGACTACCGTCAGACCACCATATTGGACGACCATTGGATATATGATCCAACATCATCCTAATAATTATAGTCATCTGCAAGGACACCCTCCCATCACCAGACTTCCATGATGGACTCCGCCCTACCCTTTCACTTGATGACACCAGTAAAAGAAAACTAACCCCTGATGGCAACCTGACACCTCTGCCTCACTACAAAATGGCCTCTGAACCGCCTTCTCCAATTTCTCATGGCCACTTCACCATCTTCACTCTCCCCTCCTAGAAAGCAAAATGTAGTGTTAAAAATGACCTACTGTACTATAAAATTGCCTACTTTAATCAAGTATTTATATTTTCAAAAATAATGTTTTTTTTTCAAATTTTTGATGTCACTACCGATATTAAAAAAAAAATAAATAAATAAAAATCCTGAAATCTTACAGTTTTCACTGTGGCCAATAAACTCCATAATGAGCTGACACTTCCTGTTCTGTAAAGATCACCTCTCATGAGTCATCTCATTATCACACAGGCAGGATTACAATGACAGATAACACCTGTATTATAAAACTGGAGGCAGATAACACAGGGCCTCCAAAGATAACAATCGGCGATGATCACAGCTCACCTCCTCCCCATCCCTGTACAATGACTTATAAACAAAGCATTCCCACAAAACTTTAAAGTGATCGAAATGAATTTTAAAACTATATCCATTTACTGTCTTTTTCATCCCAATCACAATGCATTTTATATATATATATATATATGTTATTCGTCGTTTTTGCTCACAAGGTTTTTGTAATACATGATTAGGCTTAAAGGGTCACTCCGCTATGACAAAACTATTGATATGTCATAGAGACATAGCAAAACGTTTGATCTGTGATGGTTTGAGTCTTCTTTTATGTTATATTTTTTATTTCTTTGTCTTTTTGGTAGACTCCATTGGACCTATGAAGAAGGTTCTTATCAATGATCCAAAGAAACGAATGGTCCTAATTGAGAACCTGAGGGAATCTCAGCCCTACCGGTATACTGTTAAAGCTTGTAATGGAGCAGGCTGGGGCCCAGAAAGAGAAGCCACCATGAACTTGGCCACTCAACCTACTCGCCCAATGTCCAGTAAGTCATCGCCCAGACTGAAACGACTCAGTGGTGAATGAATTAGAACTATAGGTGGATATTATTTAGTTTATAACCCGCTTTGATTAGGCTCTGTTACTGGTCTCTTGCAGTTCCAATTATCCCAGACGTCCCGATCATCGATGCAGAAGGTGGAGAAGATTATGACAGCTATCTGATGTACAGTACAGATGTCCTTCGATCCCCAGTGGGAAGCAAAAGGCCCAGTGTGTCTGATGAATCAGGTAAGGTCTTCATCTCCTCATTCATGACACCATTCATAGTGGGAAGGGTAGATTCTTAAAAGAGCATCTGATGATGTCTCAGCCCATCGCCAGGCCAGACATTGAGCCGGGATCCATTGTTACGTTCTACAGGCTTAGTCTGTTGGCTGTTAGCACCATCCACACTGTCCCATAAATTACAACACCCCCGCCCCTTCCCACCACCCCCATCTTCCTTAGTATATACCCCCCCATCTAAGTCACCCCTGTCCCTTGAAGGCAAGCACTGGAAATTCATCCCTCTCCTGGGGTCTGAAATGGATCTGCGCCAGGTCACATGGAAGCTTCCTGTAGAAGTCATCCCTCGTCTGTCAGTCAGCAGTGCCATGTCCACAGACACTGAGAGTCTTCAGGATCAGATGGACCAGTCCAGTTCTCTGAAGAGGAAGGGCACCATGCGGGCAACTGCAGAAGGTGACAACAAGATGGTGGGGGGGAAGTCCACTACTGTATGTTTTCCTCCTCCCTCCCTTAAACCTCCCCCTATCAGTGTAAAGTGCTAACAGCCTTCAGCTGCATGATTGTCTTCTCTTCACTCTTATGTTTGTTTGGTGTGGTGGAGCAGTCCGTGGATGGAGAGGCTATTCAATAGATGCTTGGAAAATGCTTTTCTGGTCTTTTATGGTCTTGCCCATAGACGTATACATTTTTATTGGTCTGGACTGTATGGTGTAAAAAAAGAAAACTCTTAAACTAAATTTAAAAAAACATAGCATTTAGTCCAAAAAAGTATATTAAGAAATTGTCAATCCATTTATTTCATACTGGAACTGAATACGAAATAATAAGGTGCAATATGAATGTAAACCACAAGAGGGCAGCATACACCATACTCTCCACCTCAGTCAAAGGGCATTATTATTTATGTCTAGGGACGCCTATCTGTTTATGTACAAGCTTTTAAAGTGAAAACTATTCAAAGAGGCAGTTTTTAAAAGAAAACACCTAAGACACTTCAAAAGGATCTTTAGGTGATGTGCGAGCCTAAAAAACATAGAAGCTGCCTTTAGGAAGGACCCAGATGTGGTGGGCAAAGCATGTTGTGGAAATTACTCAGTCTAGGCCCATCCCTCGTCGCAATGCCTTTATAATAATAGGTGGTGCAGGAACACCAAACAGCGCCACTGTCGTCCATGGGCTGTGTCTGGTATTGCAGCTCACCTTAATGAAATGAATGAGGTTGAGCTGTAAAATCAGACAACCCATGATAATAAGATACACAACCGTATTTTTCATCCGTGCAGCGTTCACATAGCGCATTGACCCTTTCATTTCTATGGGGCCATGCAAACGTCTGTATTTTTTGCGGATCCGTGTGGCCACATGTCCTATTCTGGTCTGCATTGCGGACGAGAATAGCCATTTCTATTGACGGGAGTGAGAAAAACATGGAAGCCTATGGAGATACAGTAGAGTCCTGTACACTTTTATGTACCCCCCTAAAGACTGCTAGTAGCAAGTGGTCTTCTATATTTGGGAGTTCCTCCTTATTTGGGAATAATTGGCAAGTGTGGTTTAATGTCTCAAGTGTGGCTTTGCACTCTGCAAAACACGGATCCGCAAAAAAATACGGATGACATCCGTGCTGCAGCTGTAGATCCATTGTAGCAATACCTGTTCTTGTCTGCAAAACGGACAAGAATAGGGCATGTTCTATTTTTTTTACGGAACGGACATGCTGACATACATTTCAAATTTTTTTATTTTTTTTGCAAGCCCCGTTGAAATGAATGGTTACGTATACGGACCTGTAAAAAAAAAAACAACAAAAAAAAACGAACGAAAATGGAAGAAAAATACCTTCGTGTGCATGAGCCCGTAATGCGATATCTTTACATCAGAAAGCACCGGGTCCCATATCATGTATAATGTGTTAATCTTGTTTTCAGAGCACCTGATCAATGGGCGCATGGACTTTTCATACCCCGGTTCAATGAACAGTTTGACGCGGACAGTCACTGGCTACCAGCAGCTCAGCCCCCACGTCCAGCAGGACTCCTATAGGTTTGGCAGCACCAGCTCCCAGCACGTGACCACCATTACAGGACACAGTAAGTGTTGGGTTCTGACGTACAGACACCTAATGGATCTGTGAGTGTTCTTTATCCTCACATGTGGTCAATGTGGATATAGAAGGCCATACACATTAGATGGATGCTGGCCCAACCTGAGATTGGCTGATCATCTAATGCAGTGGTCAGCGACCTTCGACACTCCAGATGTGGTGAAACTACAACTCCCAGCATTCTCCATTCACTTCTATGGGAGTTCTGAAAATAGCTAAGCAAGTGTGCATGCTGGGAGTTGCAGTTTCACCACAGCTGGAGTACCGAAGGTTGCCAAACCCTGATCTAATGTGCATGGGGGCGTCACCACTCTTCTGGATGGCAGATGTCGGGGGAACATACCTGATATTTTGTTCTTACAGAGGATAAAGAGATGTCTCGCAGCATCTTATCCCACTCTCCCTATTGGGTAGACATGCATGCTCTGCTGAGCTCAGCATGCATGTGTATGAGGGGTCCGGAACCAAAATTCCGCCAACAGCTATCTATGGTGTATGGCCAGAAATTCATCAGCTTTGAAGGGAATCTGTCACCAGCGACCTCCCTATCTATCTGTTTGCATAGACACATAGCTGTGGTTCACCCGATTAAAACAGTTTTTCTTTTCTTGATCTGAGACTCCATTCCTGAGTTATGATACTTTTTCTTAATATGAAAACTAGGTCTTTGGAGCAATGAGGGCGTCACCTTTGCTCTTGTTGCACCCAAGCGCCACTCATTTCTGTGACCAGCCCCTGTCCTCCCCCTTTGATCGGCAGGAACAAGCAGTGACAAAGCATCGAGGGAGGTGCTGGCCACAGACTGGAGCGACGATTGAGTGCAACAAGAACAATGTTAACGCCCTTGTTGCACCAAAGTCTTAATTTGCATATGAAGAAATAGTATCACAACTCCGGAATACAGCCTCGGATCAACAAAAGAAAAACAACGTTTTAATCAGGAGAACCACAGCTATGGGTCTACGCAGTTTGCTAGGGAAGAACCTGGTGACAGATTCCTTTTAAAGGGTTACCTATGAAAATTATGTATCACCTATCCACAGGATATCAGTTTGCAGGTCTGACCATGAATCCAAGAATGAGGGGTCCCCAAGTCCCTTCTTATGGACAGACGCTAAATAGTTTTTGTAGGATAACTCCTTACAATTCTGAAATGCACAAATTACAGGCATGTTCCTCCTGTCCTTATCTCTTTCTTATCAGTCCATATTTCTATGATTTCTGATCCTCCAACCCTTTCTCACGATCTCCTGCTGTCTCTTTTCCCTGTCCTGGTGGAGGGTTCCTGCTTCCGGTGCAGGAGTACCCCGGGAGACGCCTCGCTGGGGCAAAGGTGAAGGGCTACCACAGCAACAGTGCCAGCCGAGACACAATAATCATGGCTGACGGTCCTAGAGGGATGCGCGTGGTGATAGGTACCATGGAAACATGTCACACTCACGCTCTTCGATCATTGCTTTCCATGGATGCTTCATCCCACCTTCCGTTTCAGATTCTGGACCAATGAGATGCAGATGGCTGAAAACGGTTGTGCTGCGTTATGGCGTAATCCTGAGTGCCAACACTACAGCCTAAAGGACGGGTTAGAGGAAGGGTGGCATGAGTGGTTTACACCAGGAGGATTACTGAACGCCACACAATCTAGATCAGCATGTGATCACCGCAGTGCATGAATCGCTTTCCCACAGCCCATATCAGACTGGTGTAAAGTCAAGAGCATTTGCCCAAAATGAAAAAGGTCCCCGATTTGTCCTCTGTCAAGTTTTAGAAAGGATGGGTGACAACTAATATGGCCTGGGTAGCGTCAGCACCAGAGAAACCTGGGCAGATGCCAAGGACCACTGGACTTGGGGGGGACCTTGGTAAATGTGGTCTACACTTGTCCAACTGAGGATGGGGAAAATAGGAATCCACAACCTCACCTACGTTCAGAAATACCAAGAGGAGGAAGTGCTGGAGAATTAAGGTAGATCTGCTATGCGGGACTTCTGGAAAGCTTTACTAATTATCACACAGCTTTCCCAGAATCAGATATCACTAAGCTAATTGACATAAGAGGACAAATCATGGACTCACACTTAAAGGGCATCTGTCAGCAGATTTGTACCTATGACACTGCTGACCTGGCAGCTGAAGACATCTATGTTGGTCCTATATTCATATGTGCCCGCATTGCTGAGAAAAATCATGTTTTAATTTATGCAAATGAGCTTCTAGGAGCAATGGGGGCGTTGCCATTACACCTAGAGGCTGTGATCTCTCTGAAACTGCTGTGTCCTCTGCACTTTGATTGACAAGGACAGGCGTGATGATGTTTTCACTGCCTGGTCCTGTCAATCAAAGGACAGAAGACGTGGCAGAAAGAGCAAAGCCTCTAGGTGTAACGGCAACGCCCCCGTTGCTCCTAGAGGCTCATTTGCATATATCAAAACTTCATTTTTCTCACCAATGCGGGCACATATGAACATGGGACCAACACAGATGTCTTCAGCTGCCAAGTGCACATGTTACAGGTCAGCCAGTGTCATAGGTACAAATCTGCTGACAAATAGGTCTTGTTTTCTTCCAAAAACAGCACCACACCTGTCCACAGGCGATGTATGGTATTACAGTTCAGCCCCTATTCACTTCAATGGAGCTGAGCTGCAATACCAGGCACAAACTGTTGACAGGGTTGGTGCTGTTTCTGGAAGAAAGCAGCCATGGTTTTCTGGACCCTTTAAAATGATGACTTTATCCATTTAGGGGGAATGTGCATTAAAAAAAGAGGGTGCTTTCACGCCGTGTTTTGCAGTGTCTGACAGGATTTCCCAATGTAAAAAAAGTATGCGGCGCTCTAATATATATACCGTATTGGCTTCAATGGGGGCCTATAGGTACGTTTGAGTTAAGCGGCAGGAGCTTTCCTGACGTATATGGCAAATGCGGTGTAAAAGCAGCCTTATTATGTTACTAGGCGTTACATGCCGGTCTGATGATGAATGGGTTAACCCGCCTGCCAGCTCATAATCTTCCAAGCATGCTCAGCTAATGCCCCTTATTTCATAGCCAGCGACTCCGTTTTTATTGAAGTCTCTGGGCTTAAAGGGGTTAACTCCACCTCGCTGTAACCATCCATGCATGAGGGTCTGGCCTATGCTCCGCTCTGCATAAGATGCGTATGTTCAAGGTCGGGGGCTCAGATCGGCAAAATGGATGTGCGGACGTACAGTTGGATAGGTATACGGAAATCCTGAAAGCCACCGATCTGAGCAAGTGCCCGATGCTGTGCTTACGCAGTACACTCGTCCTCAGCATGCGGGTGGACAAGTGGTCATCAAGCTTTGTGAATGTCCAAGCTTAGAGAATACCAATATCTGATCTTAACCTGACATCTTTACAGGCACATCAGGACAAAGCAGATTGGGCCTGCCCCCAATGATGAGCCCCGGCAGAGGACGCACCCACTCAGAAGACGTGCGTGATGCCCTCAGCAGCTTAGATGTGGCCATACAAGGTGGGGGGCGAGATCTAATAACATTATGTTCCAGGCTCGTCAGTCCCTAATGTTAACCTTAATTTGCCTCTTGTCCCCAAAGATTCGCGCCTGTCACCCGGAATCCCTGACACCCCCACCCGCTTAGTGTTCTCAGCACTGGGGCCTACATCCTTGAAGGTCAGCTGGCAGGAGCCACAATGTGAACGCGAGGTGCTGGGGTACAAGGTGCAATATCAACTGCTCACTGGAGGTAGGCTATACTTAATAGGACATGGATGAGTGGGAATAACAGAGGACTGTATGGTATGACCGCATAGGATGGAGGAGATATATATATATCTGACTAAGGCTTTCCTTCCAGGTGACTCACGAACAATCGACATCCCAAATCCTCGGGAGAACTCTGTGGTGGTAGAAGATTTACTCCCTAATCACTCATACATGTTCCGGGTTAAAGCACAGAGCGAAGAGGGATGGGGACCGGAGCGGGAAGGAGTGATCACCATTGAGTCTCAAGTGGACCCACAGAGTCCTCTCAGCCCGGTACCAGGTACCTGCAGCCACATCACATCATAAGACTAAGTTATTTTCTATTATACAATGTGACCCTATAATTCTATCAATCAAGTTTCATTGGATCCATCTTAAGGCCCCTTCACACGAGCGAGTTTTCTGCGCGGGTGCAATGCGTGACGTGAACGCATATCACCCGCACAGCCCTGGTCCCATAGAAGTGAATGGGGCTGCGTGAAAAACATTCATATCAATGGTTTTTTTTTTTCACGCATCACTTCTGCGTTGCATGAAAATCGCAGCATGTTCTATATTCTGCGTTTTTCACACAGCCCTGGTCCCATAGAAGTGAATGGGGCTGCGTGAAAAACGCATTGCATCCGCAAGCAAGTGCGGATGCAATGCGTTTTTCACTGATGGTTGCTAAGAGATGTTGTTTGTAAACCTTCAGTTTTTTATCACGGGCGTGAAAAACGCATCAAAACGCATTGCATCCGCGCGGAAAAAACTGAACAACTGAACGCAATCGCAGACAAAACTGACTGAACTTTGCTTGCAAAATGGTGCAAGTTTTCCTGAACGCACCCTGAACGCATCCGTACCTAATCCGTGACGCTTGTGTGAAAGAGCCCTAAAAATTCCAACCAAAGAGCTCTAGAATAGGGTTAACCCTGAGATGTCACCTCTCCAGACATGTCTCTTTTACCAAATACTTGTATTCCCCATTAAATATCAATTACGATGCATCTTTTCTTAGAAATCGGAGTTGTGCCTCTTTTAACCCTCCTAGAAGTGTGTAAACAAATTGAAGGTGTTACTATCCCCATTGAATAGAGTGTGTTCCAACACAGCATGGCAATTATTGGACAGTCTGTGTAGAGACATGTCCTGTTGACAATAGGAATGGAATGGCAAGACCCACTTACAGTACATACATTTCCAAGGGGAATAACAGAAGGGCAGCACAATGCAGAGTTCTGAGAAAAGTTTCTCCAGAATTTTATTTTTTATCTACATGAAGGGAAACACTTTTGGGCAGCCTCCCCTCGTTTCCATCTTCTTCAGCTACTATGTACCCCTACTGTGTTCGCCGTCCATTTGGTCCATGCTTGAAAACTTCTGGAATGAACGGGAGTCACGTTAGCCGCTGCAGCCAATGGTGTGTCCCCCTAAGCAGCATGCCACTGGGCTACGTACCACTTGGGGAACACATCACCGCTGGCAAAATGGGGTCTATCGTTTTGGAATCTGTAAACTTGGCCTCAGTCATGTCTACCTTTATCTGCAGGTTCTCCTTTCACTCTGAGCACCCCAAGTGCACCCGGACCCCTCGTTTTCACCGCTCTGACACCAGACTCTCTACAACTGAGCTGGGTGAGACCAAGAAAACCCAACGGGACGATCCTGGGTTACATGGTCACCTGTGAAATGCTGCATGGAGGAGGTGAGACTGGCGGTGTAACTTCATATCATGGGGGGGGATGGGGATGGCTCCTATATCGCTTTTAGCATCATTGAAATGGTCAGAGTAAGAATCTGATACTGACATGAATGTCTTAATCTCAGGAGAGCCAAGGAATATATACGTGGAAGGTGATATGCCCGAGACAACCCTGACCGTGCCCTTCCTAAGCGAGAACCTTCCCTACAAGTTCAAGGTGCAGGCCAAAACCACACAAGGATTTGGGCCAGAGAGGGAAGGAATAATCACCATTGAGTCACAGGATGGAGGTAAGTGGAGGGGAGGGTGGCATGGATGGGATTTTAAAATGGGTTTTTGTATAACTGCTAGTCCCATCTGGACATGCCATAAATATCCGACAGGAGCGGGTCCAAGAGGTGGGACCCACTCCTATCTCAAGAACAGGGACCAGCCACGTGCCGCAGTGAACGAAGAGCAGGGCACACAGGCGTGGCTCCCTCCATCCACTGCTACAGGACCTCCGAAAATGGCCGAGTAAGCGTGCTTGTCGATTTTTGGAGTCTGTACGCATTATTTTATGGCACTTGCAGATATTTCGGGCTAAAAGGAGAGTGGGTGTGTCCCTGTAAAAGGCAAAGGGCAAAATGGTGAATTTTCAAATGGAATCCTGAAGGATCCTACTATAGTCAATGGGGTCCGTCAGGCGCGGTTCGTTACAGTCATTTGACGGCTCCGATGCTTCCATTATTTTTCTTGTTCTGCTCCTATAACAGAGCACAGCAACAGAAATTGAAGCTCTGGTGTGAACCCAGCCCTAGACTAGCAGGAGCTTGCAACGCAGAAGAACTGGGCGCAATGTTGGGACACCCAGGACTGTTGGATGAATGTAACACTGACACTCACAGTTGGCACTTTGCGCCGGTGCACTCTCCGGCAGACGGCTATGCTGGTTTTAGTAGATTATAACTAATATCCCTGTGAACAGTTGAGAAATTTAACTAACCTCCCCCTTTTGGTGCCTATAGATCATTAGAAGGTCATGTTTGGCACAGTGTCATGTTTATAGCGTGATTCATACATGATCTGTGTTACTTATAGGAAACTTCTCTCAGTTTGGGACGCAGCAGATCACACGTCGTGAAGTCTATAATCTGCCAACAGAATACAGTCAGACCAACGTCACCCACTCTACAATGTCAGAGCCTTTCTTCAGGGGTAAGAACAGTCATACCAGTTCTCTTTCTTAAAAGGGTTTTCCAGGATTTTACTGCTGATGACCTATCCTCAGGATTAGAGATGAGCGAATCATTCAAAATTTTATGCGCCGAACATTCGTCGAACTTTTCAAAAGATTCGTATATTCGACGAGTATATTCGACGAATATATTAGTTGAATCTGCGTACAAAATATAAGTTATTAGGTGGCGTTTTGCGAACATTCGCGCACTAATAACGAACGTTCAGTTTTAAAAGGTACGCAACTTCTTTGAAGACGTACGCATGAGCGTACAAATTGCGTACGAAAATGACGGAATGGTGGAGCTCTGAGTCTGACCCCTGGCTACATATGGATACTGTATCAGCAGATGACAGCAGATCATCCGGCTGAGACTGAGATGAGCGTGCCATCCACTCCACTACCTCATCCACTTTCTCCTCCACTACAATTTTGCGCCTTGGTGGGTTAGCCCGGTAGAACACCGGCTAAGTATTGCGAATACTACTAGTAGATGCTCCGGCTACAGGTCCTTTGGCACTGCTGCCTTGTGCCACCTTCTTTTTTTTTTTTTTAGAGCTCGAGGTCTGGCTGGAACTGCACCCCTTTTGCTTATCCATTCCAGACATTTTTCACTTGACTGTGGCCCTGCAGCTGGTCTTTGTCTTTGTCCCTGTCTATCTTCCTATCTCTCTCCCTGTCTCTTTCCCTGCCTGATTAATTACTAGCCCTGCACTGCCCTGCAGTATCCCTGATGTGTAATATGGATTCCCAGAGCAATTACACCCCAATTTCAACAACAACTGGTCTCAGTGTCTCAGAACTTCACACACAGTGCTTCTGCTTATCTCAGCAGTCGCAGAAGAAGTGATGCGTCATTGGCTTACCGAGCCTGAGCCAATCAGAGCAAGCCCTGCCCAGTAGGTCAGGTGACCGCTTTCTTCCTGAGCTTTTGCGCACGAATAACAAACTAACAGTAAAAGTTCGCTAATTACTTGAATTCGTACGCAACAGCGTATAGAGTAACTGATACATAGCATTAGCGTCCAATTTATCGGACAAGTACATAGCGAATGCGTAGAAAGCCTTAGGAACAGTTTTAAATCTTAACGGAGCGAATCACCTAATATTCGGATTCGCTTCACAGCTGAAAATTTCCAAGATTCGATACGAATCAACGAATAGATTCGCTCATCTCTACTCAGGATAGGTCATTAGTATCTGATCAGTGGGGGTCCGGCACTCCTGTGAGCGTCGCTACCTTCTTGCAGCTTACCATGCTCAGCACCGTACATTGTATAGCGGCTGTGCTTGGTATTCCGCTCAGCCCCATTCACCTGAATGGGGCTGAGCCGCTCCTAGGCCACATGACCGATGAACGCGACATCACTGGCCTAAAAAAAAGCTGAGAGAAGGCCGTGGGGCTCACAGGAGCGCCGGTGCCTTCTCAGACAGCTGATCAGTGGGGGTCCCGAGTGCCTGAGGATAGGTAGTCAGTAGTAAAATCCCGGAAACCCCTTTAATGTTGTTTATATGGCTATTAGTAAGTGTTTGTGCATATCCAAACTGTCTGCACTGAAGCTGTATAGCCATTCCTTACGGCTCCTTGTCATGGAGCCGTAGGCACTCTGTATGTGTTATATTTGTAGTACTGTACCTGAAAGTACAGTATTGGTCCATAGATTTCTGTGGTGCTGCAACCTGGGTGCGTGCATTAGGCCTTAAAGAGGATTTTTGTGCATTAAAGGGGTTGTCCGGGTTTTTTCTATTGATAACCTGTCCTCAGGATAGGTCATCAATATCAGATCGTCAGGGGTCAGACACCCAGCACCCCCGCCTGATCAGCTGTATGAGCAGATGGAGCGTGCAGTGCGCATGTGCTGTCTCCCTTCTCTCTTCCTGTCCGCTACTGTCCCTCAGACATACAGCAACAGTCAGGAAGACAGTAGGGAGACGGCGTGTGCGCACTGCATGCATCGTCTCCCCGTACAGCAGATCGGCGGGGATGTCAAGCACCGATCTGATCCCGAGGATAAGTCATCAATATTAAAAAGCCAGGACAACGCCTTTAAGCATCCTGTGTATAAAAGCATTATGAAAAAAAAAGCTCATAGTCACCTTTTAAATCAACTTCTGTTGTCCACGGTCAGCCATTTTTCAACAACTTTTTTAATACTCAGAAAACCCCTATTGAAACACAGCAGAAATTTTGGCAATTTCAGCAACTGGAAAGAAGTTCATCTGAATGGGGTTATCTGGGTGGCATGTACAAGTATTTCTGCAAGCCCCATACAGATGAATGGGTCAGTTGAAGAAATTTCTGTACTTAAAGGGGTTGTCTGGGTTCAGAGCATATTTTCACCCAGGCAGCCCCCTGATAAGAGCATCAGAGCATTTCATGCATTTTCTGGAGATCCGGTGATGAACCGGGCTTTTCTGAGGGCTGCCAGGCGGAGGCTTCTGCCCAGCAGTGGTCCCAGTGATGTCACCGGCACTGATGGGCGTGTTTTAGCTAAAGCCCTCCCATCAGAGCCGGTGACATCACCGAACACACTGCTGGGCAAAAGCCTCCGCCCGGCAGCATGAAATGCTCCGATGCTGTTGTCAGGCAGGCTGCCTGGGTGAAAACATGGGTATATCAGAGTTCAGCTCTGAACCCGGACAACCCCTTTAATCCAGTGCATGAGTATATACCCTTCAGCTGTTCCTATGTGGCAGCACAGATGCTTTTTAAGAAACAGGCATTAATAACTATCCCCTTCAATTGTATGGGGCCGTCGGTCCATGAAATTGGCCAAACTAGGACATGTCCTATTTTTTGACGGCCATTTAAAAATGGACTTATGAATATGCCCATAGACTACCATTGTCCTAAAGAACGGCTGTGTGATTGTGGGAGCAGCAGGGGATCAGTGAGGTCCTGCATCTTGACAAGCTTTGGCCAAAACACTCGTTTATAGCCTGCAGCTATGTACCCATACCTGGTGAAAAGCCTGTCCAAATGTTTAGTGGTCTAGAGACTACTTCCACATTAACACCCAAGGATCTGGAATCTGATCCCACAAGAATAGATAACAGTAATGTTCAAGGGTCTACCTGATTTCAGACTTCATACGCTTTACGCTGGTGTACCCCCCTAAATAGTCAGTAAACATCTATCTGGTGACAGAGGATGGATTTTCTAGCATCTCGCTCCCAGGAGATCTTTTTTTTCTTCTGAATCTAGATAAAACTGATGGAATTCTAGATTGAACACAAGTCCATTTTCTTGTTGGATGAGGTGGACATATACTTCATGGTTTACAACATGTCATGCATGACACTTCCTGACTGCTTTTTTTTCTATGAACAGATGGCATGTCTGTCACCTCTCACCGGATGGAAAGCTCCGGTACGGTCACTCAGCAAATCACCAAAGAGTACATAACGAGAACAATGGCGTCCGGAGGAGGATCCCTCAGCCGGCAGGTGGACCGCCAGTTCTACGAGGCCTAAGAGATGACCACAGTACACTGGACTATGTAACTGCCCAGGTGCCACATTCCCTTCCCTGGCACTTTATTACTTTGTGCTTCTCTTAGTATCTGGCAAACAAGACAGTACATGAAGGGCTGGGGATATGACCGCAATACTGACGTAGGTGCTACACCAGGTACCAGACAGGATAAGGTGTCTTCACTGTCTGCACCAAGCTTTTAATGCAATGCTTTGAGGTAAAGAAACGTCGCTGACCGTGCTATCCCTGCATCCTCCATTCCTCTGTATGCTTCAAACCAAACTTCACTTCAACTTTTTATGCTTTGTAAATAACAGAAAGGGAGAATTTATGTTCAGGAGGGATCTTGCTGAAGATATGGCAAAGTGCGTCCAAAGGGATTTGTACTGGTGTCTGGTAATTGGTGTTGATATAGGCAGAAAACATGGTGCAAGTAATAGAAGTTATGTTCTGTAACTATAGCTCTACTGAAAAGCCCTGACATTGCCGGTGACCACCATGAGAAGTATGGACGGGGGCGGTGAAACCAAAGCGATAGGCTAGGGAAGAGTTATCAAAACTAGTGCAACGGAAAAGTGGAAAGCTGGGATCTGCTTGACCGCTGTCAGCAACTCCTCCGCTTTTTCCTACCACCAGTTTTGATAAATCTCCATGTTGTACTTTTGTTCCGGCCGCCTCTCGGCAAGTTTGCCGTGGTGCGGCCGGATCTGCGGCCGGCCCCCATTTCAGTGAATGGGGCCGGAACTACGCTCCACGGATCCCCTGCCTGCCTGCCGGAATCCCCTGCCGCTAGTGTGAAACTAGCCTTAAATACATTATGGCAAAAAAAAAGAGCCTTTAAACCCAAACACGTCAGCTGTAAGATAGAAACCTGGTTACTTTATTTCCCCAACGACAGAACCTGTTACAATGGAAAGTTATTGTGGTAAGACCCCAGATCCAGCCGAAGGCTTGGTGATGTAGAATGACGGCGATCCTTGGAATTTCTCCTGCAGAAATTAAAAAAAAAAATGTATACTTAAGGAGTATTCCCATGTTGTAGAGCGATGGTATATTACTAGGATATTATGGGACCCCCAAAGATCCTAAGACTGAAGGGGCTGCAGCGCTAATTTAGTGTCATGTCATGGTCTAGTGACACTATGCAAGTGGCCGGTTGCAGTTCCCTGAATGGAAAACGAGGAGAATATTCCTTTAAAGGGTATATGTTGACAGATTTGTGCCTATGACACTGGCTGACCTGTTACATGTGCGCTTGGTAGCTGAAGGCATCTGTGTTGGTCCCATGTTCATATGTGCCCGCATTGCTGAGAAACATGAAATTTTAATATATGCAAATGAGCCTCTAGGAGCAACGGGGGCGTTGCTGTTACACCTAGAGGCTCAACTCTCTCTGCAACTGAAAGACCCTCTCTAACTTGATTGACAGGGCTAGGTGTGATGACGTTTTCACTGGCTGGCCCTTTTACAGTGCAGAGGGCGCGACAGTTGCAGGGAGAGCAGAGCCTCTAGGTGTAACAGAAACGCCCCAGTTGCTCCTAGAGGCTCATTTGCATATATTAAAACATCATTTTTCTCAGCAATGCGTACACATATGATCATGGGACCAACACAGATGTCTTCAGCTGCCAAGAGCACATGTAACAGGTCAGCCAGTGTCATAGGTACAAAACTGCTGACAGATGCCCTTTAAAGGCATCAGGTCCCTCTTGTTATATCTGCACACAGGCACAGATAAACTATATGGACGTTATATGAATTCACACCGCTACGAGGGTATGACTGTACTAGACAGAATATATTTTACCTTGGTCTGTGTGCAGGGTAGCAGCCAAAGGTCAATCCCTTTGAGCCCTTGGATGCCTTTTGGTGAACGTGGATTTAGGTCACGGTGCAGGCAGTATTTCAATGGCTAAAGCGAACTGCTATAACACAAGGACTGAGAAAGTGAATGAAAGCAATGCAGGTCACACAGGAACGTCTATCAGACCAGTGAGGAGGTGCTAGGGTACGCTCTCCCCGGACCTCCGTGTGCCATATGCTCATTACTGGATCACTCGATATAAAAAGGACAATTCTTACAGCTGGACCATGCGCTTTCCTTGTGACCACAGCATCATATCTGCATGAAGACAAGGCAGTTCTGCAGGGTTGGGGCCACTGGTGTATATATTAAATATATATATGGCGTCTGAATGTTAGTGCGCTCAGCTTTGTTTACAGACTGCTGCCATCTTTAAAGCTGGTTTAACTTTTGTAATAATAAAAGCATTTTCATAAGTTTCTGAATTATTACTCAGATCAGTGGTGGGTGTGGGGGGGTCTACGTGTCATAATCTTACTGTCCCATGTCTGTCACCTTAATCCGTTCCTTGGTCCGCTCGGCGACTGAAGTCTCCAGTAAAGTAACCGTACAACCTCCAAAACCTCCTCCTGTCATCCGGCTGCCGTACACACCAGGAACTTCCACCGCTATCGACACCAACTCATCCAGCTCTGGACAGCTGACCTCATAATCATCCCTACAAGAGGAAAAGGTCCTTGGTCACTGCCAATACTAGAAGACGGGAACAGAGACGGCAGCCACGTCACTTAAAAACAAAGATGTCATTTTAAAGGGGTTTTCCGAGATTTTAATATTGATGACCTATCCTCAGAATAGGCCATCAATATCAGATCGGTGGGGGTCCAACACCCGGCACCCTCGACGATCAGCTGGTTGAAGAGAAGGCCACACTCCCTGCAAGCGCTGCCTTCCCTTCACTGTTTACCCGCTCGCCGTCGACATCGCAGCGGTGAGCAGGTGTAACTACAAGCCATTCACATTTCGTTCCCATTTAAGTGTGTAGGAACGAGACGTCCCATTAAAGTGAGTGGGACGGCTTCTTGTAATTACGCTGCTCACCTCTGAGATGTCGACGGCGAGCAGGTAAACAATGAAGAGAACGAGTGCTGCCTTCACCTCAACCAGCTGATCGGCAGGGGGTCCAGAGGATAGGTCATTAATATTAAAATCTCGGAAAACCTCTTCAAAGGGGTTGTCTAAGTGTTTTACACTGATGTCCTATCCTCAGGATAGGTCATCAATAGTGTTGAGCGAACTTGTGTTTTCAAGTTTGGCGTACAAGGTTTGGGTTATATAAGATCCGTTATGGATTCCACTACCATGGACCATAAGTTATGCTCCGTGGTAGCGGAATCCATAACGAAATTCTTAGAGATCCCGACCCTTGTACGCCGAACATGAAAACACAAGTTAGTCATCAGTATCTGATCAGCGGGGTTCCGACTCCCAGCACCAGCCGTCGATCAGCAGTTTGAAGAGGCCTCTTCCTAGGCCAGTGAAATCACGTTCATCGGTCACATGGCCTAGGTGCAGCTCAGCCCCATTGAAGTTAAAGAAGAACTCCCGCAAAAAATTTTTATTCTCTGACCTGTTAGAAAGGTGCATGATATAATCTGTAGTGAATGTCATTTTCTTATCAGAGGCTGAAATTGTGAGTAATAACCTCTCTTCTTATTGTAGCTGGGTCATGTGACCAACTCCCTGACCTCAAACTGACCCAGGACAGGAAGCCAGTCACTTCTCTATTCATTCCTATGAGACTGAAAGTGAGGCTCCCATAGGAATGAATAGAGAATTAGACTTCCTGTCCACACATAAGGTGCTGTGTGAGTTGATGGGTCTAATTCCTAGTCACATGACACAGATAAGAAACTTCAGGATAATATAACTCAAAAATCCAGCTACTGGTAAGAAAATGACATTCACTACAGATTATATCATGTACATTTCTAGCAGGACATGGAATAAAAATTTTTGGGGGAGTTCTTCTTTAAGGGTGCGGAATTGTGATACAAGCACAACGATTAACAGCACTGTGCTTGGTGAGCTGAGAGAAGGCCGTGGCTCTACTGCAAGTGGCAGTACCTTCTCACACATCTCATTGTGGGGGTGTCGGGTGTTGGACCCCCACCAATCAGATACTGATGACCAATCCAGAGGATAAATAATCCGTTAAAAATCTAAAAAAAAAAAACCTTTAAAGCACTACATCTGAGTGGTGGGGGTGCTGAGAGTTGGATCTGATATTGAAGGCCTACCCTAAGGGCTGGTGTGCCGCCAGTGCCGTGCCTTGGGGACCAAATGCACCCGTCCACGCACGTGGCCAATGCTGACAGATGCAGAACCATTCAACTTGCATGGGTCCGAGATCTTTCCACACCACAAAAAAAAAAAATAGGGCATGTTCTATTTTTTGCGCTTCGGAGGCACGGACCGAAATGCCATGGAAGCACTCCATAATTCTTCCATAATCCTTCCATTCCCTGAGTCGCTTCGATCTTTACACTTGCCAATTTTTCATGCTTCCAACACATCAACATCAAGAACTATCCTCAGGATAGGCCATCAATATCTGATTGGTAGGGGTTCAACACCCGGCACCCCTGCCAATCAGCTGTATGTAAAGGCCGCGGCCCCCTCACAGCATACCAAGCACAGCGCCGTACATTGTACTTGTTCACTTGCTGCCCTATATATCCCACCCCTTGACAGAAGCCACTGTCACAAGGCAGTTCACTTCACCTGTCAGTGATTTTAATGGTACGGCTGATCAGTGTATAAGATCTTCTACAAGAATATATGCAGACAGAGTTACTGAACAATGTCAGATTTGCAGTACTTTTGCTAAGAATCTATCAAGAGTCTTCAGGACACAACAGTCTATGTCTTCCGCATGGCACTCAGGGTACAGATGGTATCCACATGGCATCCTGCAATGCCTCCAGGGTTGTGAGGTTGCAATAATAATAATAATAATAATAATAATATATGGACTTAAAGGGGTTGTCCAAGTAATTTTTTGTCCTTTGTATGTTTCTAACTAGGCAAATGTAATGTCTTTTCAATGCACTTACTTTAACTTCAGTGTCCCCTTTCTCAGATTTCACTCAGGGTCACATGACTTGTGATGTCAGCTTCTCTCCCTGCTCTGCTGATGTTTCATGCACAAGCCTGAGAGAGCAGATATGTGTCTGTACACGAAACGTCACTGTGCTGGCCACACCCCCTGCACTGCCCCGCTGCTGCTGCTCTCTCCCTGGATTCTTTCAGATAAGATTTTAACCCCTGGGCTGAAGGCTTTACTGAGTAGCTGCAGGCAGTGAGGAGACAAATGCTGGGCACAGGAGCTGACAGCCTAGAGAAGATCTGCAGAGCATTGCACAAGAACAGGTAGGGGGAAGATCTTGTGTGTTATTGCAGGTAAACAAAAGGACAGAAGAGAAGCAGGGAAATGAGGAAATATATATTTTTTTTTCCTAAAAGTTGCTTAACCTAGTTATATATTGCTGCCCATCATATTTACAATGCTATATATTTTTTTTTCATAACTTGGACAACCCCTTTAATACAATGACACAAAGGGTGACTGTTCGCCTACCTCAATGAGTTGTGGCTCTCCACCATCAATTTACCAAACAGTCGGTAATCCCCATTCTCTAAAGCTTCGGCCGCCTTGGTGGTGCGCTCTATTTCCGAGATGACATGGCGGGCTCGCCTGTAGCACACCTCGCTAAGACTGTCCTTTCTGGCTGAAATAATAAGTGACAGGTTATAATCATCATCAAAATTATGCCTCATGTGACCATAGATATTTTGCGCATCCGCAAAACATGGATTTCTGTCGTTTGCATGCTGCCATTTTTATTTTACTTTCAACAGAAATGTTTTATCCTTGTCTGTAAAACGGACAAGAATAGGACATGTTCACGCACGGACATACGGATGTAGACAGCACACGGTGTACTATCCGCATTTTTGTGTCTACAGCCGTTCCACAAAAAAATGCAGATCGGATGCGGAACAAAAATACACTTGTGTGCACAGGGCCTTAGTGTTATATTCTAGGCTTTATATCCAACCACTTACCCTCCAGGTCTTCCATACTGGCATCCCGCAAACTCTCTTTCCCAAGAGCCTTTGCTGCCTCCTCACATTGCCTCCTGCGGGTGGGGTACTCACTGCCCGTTAGTTCATGCCGGACATTAGAATTAGTGATGAGAACGGATAACTTGGGATCAGTAAGGGGAAGCGGTTTTACTTCTAGAGACCTGGAACAATACAAGACCAGTAAGTGATGGTTCTCACGCTCAACGTATTTTTTTTTACTGTGCACATTTTTATTGTAAGTGCCCCACTGGCTGTCCGCTTTGTTCAGTTCCTCTTTGTTAATGAGGTTCCCAGATAGGGAAGTCACACTGGAAGACCCCCAGAGATCAGGTATAATGTGTGCAGGGAACCTAGCACATAATGTGTAATTTCCCTGCAGCGCCCCCACAGGCGAAATGGAGAATTACACAGTGCCATAGAAAAGAGCTACCGCCATTGCAAGGAGGAAAGAAGCCATTGTGGTTACTGTAAGCAGCATGCAGGGGCGGATTGGCCATAGACCTAACAGGGAAATTTCCAGGTGGGCCGAACCCCAGGGGGCGCCTGAGCTCTCCTAATGGCCAGCCACTGGAAATTTTGGGGGATGTATTTTGTGCTGATTGGGGCAGTATTTTGTGATGGACTGTGGTATTTGCTCTGTTGGGGTGGTATAATGAGCCACAATATGGTATTGCTGGCCCTGCCTTCCATTAATTTGGACCCGACTACAAAATGGGGCCACTTTAAGTTCTCAGTCCGCCCCTGGCAGCATGCACAGAGCGTTATAAACCCAAACCAATAATGCTGCCAAGGTGACATGACTAAAGAAGCCAGCCAATGCCCTCAATTCACCAATGAACCCCCTTTGTCTTTCCCCTGATGACCCTGCTCCTGGGCGAAACACTTTTGGGACTAGTGGCTAGGGAATCAATAGGTTCAGCCCTGTTGGGTCACCCTTTTCAGAATAGGTGGTCTAGGAGGGGCAGAATACGGCATTCTAAGAACAGACTTGAACATGTCTCAATTTACTCGCTGCCATGATAGAAAGTGTCCTAGGAGCAGATGGACTGTGACACCAAGGACCCTACATACCCTTACTGCTGCGGTTCATTTACTATAGATGCTTGATTAGATTGTTAAAGAAGAACTCCCGCAAAAAAATTTATTCCATGTCCTGCTAGAAATGTACATGATGTAATCTGTAGTGAATGTCATTTTCTTACCAGTGTCTGTATTTTTAACTTATATAATCCTGAAGTTTCTTATCTGTGTCATGTGACTAGGAATTAGACCCACCAACTCACACAGCACCTTATGTGTGGAGAGGAAGTCTAATTCTCTATTCATTCCTATGGGAGCCTCACTTTCAGTCTCATAGGAATGAATAGAGAAGTGACTGGCTTCCTGTCCTGGGTCAGTTGGAGGTCAGGGAGTTGGTCACATGACCCAGCTACAATAAGAAGAGAGGTTATTACTCACAATTTCAGCCTCTGATAAGAAAATGACATTCACTACAGATTATATCATGCACCTTTCTAACAGGTAAAAATTTTTGCGGGAGTTTAAGTCTTGGATTTGTTTTATTTTAATGATCGTCACTAGATCCTAAGCCTTACAGATCTCTTACATTTATGCATATAATCTATATCTGTCCAGTGATATTTAAAGGGATATTCTAATCTCAGAAATTGATGGTATATATTGCTATGATATGCCACCAATATCAGACAGGTATGGGTCCCTATCTCCAAAACGGACCCCTGATAGTGAAGGGGAGCACACTGCACAAGCGCGGGAACCTCCATTTAACACTATGTGAGTTCTGAAAATAGCCAACTTGGCTCCTTCTGAGACTCCCGTAGTGTCAAATGGAAGAGACAGCTGTACATGTGCAGTGCACTCTCCATTCACTTCAATGGGAGTTTTAAAAAGAGCCAACATAGCAGAGAAAAGGTACTTTTAATCCATATGCTAATGAGCCTTTAAGTGCACTGAGGGTGGACCCCAACCACTCTGTGCACCCATGCTCCTCCTGTTTCCTCTGCCATTCCCTCCCTTTATTGACAAGGACAGGCTCCTGCATAGTCATCTCGCTAGAACCTGCTAATCAAGAAGGAGAGGGAGAGGCTGGAGGAGAAAGCAGGAGGAGCAAAAGTGCACACAGTGGCTTGGGCCCACCCTCAGTGCACTTAACTGCTCATTTGCATATGGATTAATAGTACTTTTCGTCAAAATGAAGCCACAGATCGCTAAGTGAAAGGTATCATCGCATTCAGCTGAACTAGCCCAACAAGGCATCGTGCCTGGTTTATCAGTGAATTTCCTGATGGCAGATTCCCTTTAGCTCCAAATATCTGCTATGAAAATGGGTGAGGAGGATATGGAAATTGTGTGGATGCAATGATTTATGTGGATAAGTTTAAGACTGGGCTAAGACTGAAGAAGCCACAAGGACACGCATGACGGAAACTCTGATACAACAGGTGGCTATATGACAACCCACCCACTGGCTGCATATTTTTTGTCATCTAGTTTACTTACATTACATAGATTTAAAGGAACTGTCCGGTTCCACCAAAAAAATAAAAATATCGTACAACATTGTGGAATAGCCTAAAATAAAGAACTGAGCGGTATTTACCTAGCAGATCGTGTGTTGCAGCTCTGGCTCCCTCAGCCGGGCTCTGCTTACCCAGGTAAATAGGAGACATCATGTCGACAATATGTGACCACAGCAGCCAATCACTGGCCTCTTTGCTGCATTGCGGAGTCCAGTGATTGGTGCAGTGGTCATGTGCTGTCAACGTGATTTCACCGTTACCAGCTGAGTAAGTAGAGACCTGGATCTGCTAGGTAAGTACTACTCTGTTTTTTATTTTAAAGTATAACTGTCATGTTTTCATTAAAAAATGAATTTTAACATATGTTACTGTTGGTGCAGCATTATGCATAAAGCAATTTTTAGTTTCTTCACATACTGCTGTTTTCCTTGAGTTTTTCCATTAGTTACGGCTGTTTTAACCTTTAAAATATGAGGATCTTCTCAGGATGGCTCCTCTGCCAGTTCTCTGCTTTCCCTCACTTCACATACACACTTGCTGTGGCCAGCAGCTCCCTGCCAGCCAATCACATTGGAGTACTGAGAGACACGCCTCCACACTGTGAAGCCTAATGCAGACATGCAGTGTGAAGGACCGCCCCTCTGTCTTCCTGAGCCATAGCAACAGTCTTTTAACCTCTTGGCGACAATGGACGTACCGGTACGTCCAGGGCGCGAGGTAGTTCGCGCTACAGGGCGTACCGGTACGTCCTGCATGTAAACACCCGCTGCGCAGTCAGGGTGTCCCCCCCCGCGATCGGCTGTGATTGATCAGTGACTGGTCACTGACCAATCACTGGCCAAAACATTAAATGTAAGTAAAGGCACCTGCTCAGCCCGCTTCCTGTTTGTCCGGATCGCGAGCTGAGCAGGTGCCTGGTTAGTACAGTGCCCCCCTGGCCCCCCAGTCCCATATAGCTTACCTGTCCTGTAGTCCTCCGTCCCCCTCGCTGCTGCCTGCCTCCTCGGTGGTGAGTGATCTTCATCTTGATGCAGAGCAGTGCCACCTAGTGGCCTGCCTGGATCTGTCAGCTACTTCTGCTCCCTGCTAATTTGGGCTTTTTTTTTGGGACCATCTGGCCAACATCTGTGTGGCCAGATTGTCCCGTGTCTGCGGCTGATAATCACTTATCAGCCGTTGTGTTTTTTTGCGGCTGATCAGTGATTATCAGCTTTTTTTTTTCTTCTTTTTTTCCTTTTCTTTTTCATCTGCGCCAACATCTGTGTGGCCAGATTGTCCGTGTCTGTGGCTGATAATTGCTTATTGAGCCAGTTTTTTTGCGGCTGATAAGTAGTTATCAGGTTTTTTTTCCTGGCCTGCATCCAGTGGACGCACACCGGTAAAAAGTGACACTGGTTGAAATTAAAATCACTACACTGCACTACACTACACACATAATAAAGTAATTTCACCCTCCACACACATCACATTCCCCCTAGAAAATAAAAATGTCCCGCAGATCCCATAGGGGGTATACGGTGTCGTAGGCATATGAAATTATATATCTCGGGAGATATTGCACCACAAATTTTGTGGGGCTTTTTATCCTTATACCCTTTGTGAAAATGAAAAATTTGGGGTTACACCAATGTGTAAGTCTAAAAAATCTTTGGGTTATTCCTGTGAGACACGTATAGGGTTAACAAACTTCAACAATCTAATTCTGAGTAATGGGGTGAGTTATTGGGTTTTCTAACATGCAGGTCCCTCAAATCCACTTGAAAACTGGACTTGTCCCGCAAAAAATCTGATTTTGAAAATTTCATGAAAATTTGGAAAATTGCTACTAAACTATGGAGCCCTCTTATGCCGTGAAAATATAAAAGCACGCTAAAAAACTGATGCCAACATAAAGTAGACATATTGCAGATATGAATCTATATCTAATTTATGTGGTGTCACTATGTAGTTTAGAGGCTGAGAATTTTAAAGTAAAAAAAAAAGCAATTTTTTCCAATTTTTCATGAAATTGCAGTGCTCCAGACTAAAAAAAATACCCAGGAGCAATTGGCTCCTGAACTGAAAAATTTAGGAGCCAAATTTAAATACATATAATTATAATTAAAAAAAAGACTTGGAGGAGAAGATGGAACGTCCGGCCCATAATACAACAGTCCTATCCTATTTTTTTTAGGGACAAGGTGACTAAAAAAATGGCGAATTGTGCAGATTTATTTATTTTTTTCTGTTACGTGTTCACCACATAGGAGATTTTTTAAATATTTTAATAGTTTGGACTTTTCGGACGTGGCGATATGTAAAATGTTTATTTATTTATTGTTAATATATTTTATATGTAAAACTGGGAAAGGGTGTGATTAAGGGGCCGTTCAGATGGCTGTAGTATTGCGCATTAGCTCCGCAATACCGCCGTTTGCCGCCCGGCATGTGTTCCACAATTTGCGGAACACACGGCCGGGCGCCCCGTTCAAAATGTCTATTCTTGTCCGCAGTTGCAGACAAGAATAGGACATGTTCTGTAATTTCTTGCAGAGCAGCAGCAAGTTCACACGCCGCCTATTGAAGTGAATACGGCCGCATCTATACCACAAAATTGCAGGCGCATTCACGCGGTTGTGTGAATGGGCCCTTAAATTTAATATATTGGGTTTTTTTTTTAAAACTTTTTATTTAATAACTATTAGCCTCTTTAGGGGAAAGGGCGCACTGCGCCACCAATGAATATAAAGCACATTTAATCAAGTATAGGAGGCAGCGGTATAACATACCCGGCCTCAATAGCAGAGCATGCAATCCACGGCAATTAACCCCTCGGTGCCACATCTGAGGGATAATTGCCGCGTTTCCCTGTTATTGAGGCCGGGTATGTCATACCGCTGCCTCCTATACTTGAACTAATGTGCTTTACATTCGTTTTTTTTTTTTTTTACTTTTATTTAGTAACTATTAGCCCCCTAGGGCTAGAACCTGGGAGATCCTAATAGAGATCTATTAGGGTGAATAGGACTTCAAAAGCTCCCTGCTGCCCTGGGCTTTGTGCACAGGGAGCTCACCATGGCAGCCAGGACTTTCAGTAGCGTCATGGTTGCCATGGCAACCGATCGGAGCCCCGCGATTACACTGGTGGGGCTCCGATCGGTATCTACCACTGCCACCAATGAAGGGGGGGGGGGGGGACTCTGTGGCCACTGTCACCAATGCTTTTTATACTGGGAGGTTGGGGGGAGCGGGTGCACTGCGCCACCAATGAGTTAACTTATGTTTAATACAACTACAGGAGGCGGGTGCCGGCGCGAATCACATAGCCGGCACCCGTCCTGTATTATAGGGAGCTGCAGTCAGCGGTAGTTAAAGGGGTTGTCCGGGTTCAGAAGAAGAACCCGGACATACCTGCAATTTCACCCAGGCAGCCCGCCTGAAGAGGGCAACGGAGCATCCTATGCTCCGATGCCCTCCTTTGCCCTGCGCTAATTAGCGCGGGCAAAGGAATTTAGCCCGGTTCCGGTGACGTACCGGTCCCTGCCGGGCAGAGGCTTCCGCCCGGCAGTGGAGCCGGTGACGTCATCGGCGCTGATGGACGGGCTTTAGCCGCTGCCCTAGCCAGTAAAACGGCTAGGGCAGCGCTAAAGCCGGCCCATTAAGGCCCGGTGACGTCACCGAACTCACTGCCGGGCGGAAGTACCCGCCCGGCAGCGAGTATTTACAAACAAAAGAGACCTTGCCCTGCGCGATCTAGCGCAGGGCAAGGGGGGGGCATCGGAGCAAGAGATGCGAAATTGCAGGTATGTCCGGGTTCTTCTCTGAACCTGGACAACCCCTTTAACCCCTCAGGTGCGACACCTGAGGGTTTAACTGCGGCATATTGGAGTTCCCTATAATGCAGGAGGCGGGTGCCGGCTATGTGATTCCGCGCCGGCACCCGCCTCCTGTAGTTGTATTAAACATAGTTAACTTCATTGGTGGCGCAGTGCGGCCCCTCCCCTCCTCCGCCCCTCTCATTGGTGGCGCAGTGGCGCCCTGCCCCTCCCCTCTCCCCCCTGATTGGTGGCAGCGACAGCAGCAGCACAGGGGGGAGGAAGAGCTTCCTTCTCCCCTGTGCTGCTGCGGGAATATGGAGCACGCTGACAGCAGCGCGCACCATGCTCTCCGATACTAGGCTGCGCAGTAGCGCAGCTTAGTATCGGTAAATGCTGGTGGGGTCCAGGCGCAAATGACGACAAGACTAAAAAGTCTTGTCGCCATTTGCAAATAATGAGTCGCATTGGCGACCATTTTGGTCGCCGTCTGGAGCCCTGAATTGTGGAATTTTTCACAAGGAAACACTGCAAATATTGACCTAAATCTATTACTAACATAAAGTAGAATATGCCTCGAAAAAACAATCTCAGAATCACTGGAATCTGTAAAAACCATCCCCAAAGTTATTACTTATTGAAGAGACACATGTCAGAATTCAAAAATTTGGCCCAGACATTAAGGCCAAAATGGGCTCTGTCCTTAAAGGGGTATTCTCATCTTGGACAATGGGGGCATATCGCTAGGATATGCCCCCATTGTCCTATAGGTGCGGGTTCCACCACTGGGACCCGCACCTATATCGAGAACGGGGCCCCCGAAGTGAAGAAGTGCGCACTGCGCAAGCGCGGGCCCGCTCTCCATTCACTTCTATGGGGCCGCCGGAAATAGCCGAGCGCTGGCTCGGCTATCTCCGTCAGCTCCATAGGAAATGAATGGGAGCGGTGGCCGTGCATGCGCAGTGCGCACTTCTTTCACTTCGGGAGTCCCGTTCTCGATATAGGTGCGGGTCCCAGTGGCAGGACCCGTACCTATAGGACAATGGGGGCATATCCTAGCGATATGCCCCCATTGTCCAAGATGAGAATACCCCTTTAAGGGGTTAAGGGGCCGGTTGAAAGGAACACGAGACATTAATGAAAGCTGTCATTATAAGGTAATTACAGATCTTTTGACAATCATTGACAGACTAACTTGGGTATACATCCTACATACATCCTGCCTATCTCTAATGAACTAGCAAATAAAAAAAAATATGACAGTTACACTTTAAGCCACACCCTAGTGTAGCCTGGTCATTTTATAGACTCAACCACGGAGGACAGATCATGATTTAACATGGCCACTTCGAAAACCAAATTAACAAAAAAAAAAAACACAGATCACTATGTGAACAATGTCTAACAGATGTTAACACTGACCTGCAGTCAATGAGCAGAGCATGGCCCTCTTTACCCATTACAGATATGAACTGGTCCATGATCCCACAGGGCACTCCAGGGAATGTATGTTCCGCTTTTTGACAGGTAAGTGCCTTCTGAACAAGATCGCCGTCATCTGACACAGAGCACAGAAGACACAGGTATGAGCAATGTGAATGGCTGAGGTACATATAGAATATAAAACGTGAATGTCGTTAATGTAGGGCCTGTTTGCCAGACCTCCTCAGATCTGCATCAGTAAGTGTACTTACCTGCTCCCCACCACTGGGTCCCCATTGTCAGCAGATTTGCACCTATGACACTGGCTGACCTGCTGGCAGCTGAAGACATCTGTGTTGGTCTAATGTTCATATTTGCCCGCATTGCTGAGAAAATTTTTTTTTATATATGCAAATGAGCCTCTAGGAGCAACGGGGACGTTACCATTACACCTAGACGCTCTGCTCTCTCTGCAACTGACATGTCCTCTGCACTTTGATTGATAGGGCCAGGCAGTGTATATGTCATCACTGCCTGGCCTCATCAATCAGAGTGCAGAGAGAGCGGCAGTTGCAGAGAAAGCTGAGCCTCTAGGTGTAACGGCAACGCCCCCATTGCTCCTAGAGGCTCATTTGCATATATCAAAACATCATTTTTCTCAGCAATGAGGGCACATATGAACATGGGACCAACACAGATGTCTTCAGCTGCCAAGTGCACATGTAACAGGTCAGCCAGTGTCATAGGTACAAAACTGCTGACAGATGCCCTTTAATGTTATTCAGCTCCTATGACTCCTATTACTACCTCAATGCTTGTCTGTGGAGATGACATGGCTGTGTGCTTGATTGTACGCCTGTTTACAATGGATTTAGCTGACACGGACACTTACCTGGGCACAGTTGTTGCAAGAAGGTGTAGGAAGCAACTTCTAGAGATGCAGAACTGGACAGCCCTCCGCCCAGCGGCACGCTGGTGGCAACCACAGCATTAAACCCAGGAACGGTGCCAGCTGAGAACACACAAAGGAAAGCATGTATTATGTCCACAGTACAGAAGAGGGGAGGAATCTACTAGACCCACAATCTAAAATGGATCGGTTGCAGCAAACAACCACTAACCTCCATCGGTCCCATAGATACAGGATGGAGCAGGAGGATGCACCCGTGACCGCTGCTCCAATCAAACTCCTTCAAAAGGAGGGCTTGGGACCCCTGTTCTTGTGAGCGATGGGGGTCCTGGGGCACCCACTGATCATGTGTTTATTACTCATCCAATAAGTTTTAGTGGGATTTTCTTATCTCGCACTCATTCTGACCCCCCTCCTCCCTCACTTACCTCTGTAATGCTGAATAACTCCTTTCACATAGTTAGCCCATTTTGGCGCCCCTGGTATTAAAGGGCTGTCCACACTCGGGGTCTCAAATTCCACTTTTTTCGGCTCGTCAGCCCCCTCGGCAGTAGTAACAATGCAGATCTTTCCATCATCACGGCGGGTCCCTACCATAACCGTGACGAGAGGCAGAGCCTGCACAGAAACACAGGATTATGATTTCTATTACTGCAGCCCCCACACTCTGCCCCGTTACACCTTCCCTTATAATCAAGTCCCTCCATTATTACTACTGTCCAGTGTAGTGCCATGTAGAATATCTATGCCTCCACAACTTCCACACAGAGACCAGTGCACACCTCTCCATAGTGCGGGTCCCACTGGTGTCCCTATGGAGAGCCCACAAATGCCACCATGTGAGAATATCCCTGCCCCTTCACCTGTGACTGACAGCCGGCTGTTCTGCAAAGCCAGCGAGTTGTCGGGCATAAGCGCTGTCAGTCACAGCGAAGGGGCAGGGAAGGGGGCGCAGTTTCCTTGACTTGAAGCCTGACTGGGAAGTAGCGCGGACGGAGGATAAAGGATCGTTTTCCATACTTCTGCCTCCTCTGAATTCACTAAGAAAAACATCATTAGAAACTTGCTGCTGGCTACTTGAAGGTATTGCTGGCGGCATGTGATGGCTTCTGCAGCTGACAGGTTCCCTTTAAACTGAGTGCCGGTGACCAGCTCAGTGAGACGCACAAAAGATAAGGAAAAGAACAAACAGCAGGTGGCGCTATACAGATATATTTTATTAAATAACTCAGTGGCTATGCAAAATTTTTAGTTAAAAGCAAATACAAAAGTATTCAGATCCAGGTGCTGGGTTGAAAAATGTAGAATATATTTCAAGACACAACCCCTTTACACTGTACGACTTTAAATCTAGCACCCAGGTGAGGAGGTCATAGGGCTGCCGTACAGGGAGGAACAGCATTGTCTAGTGCACGGATCAGCAACCTTTGGCACTCCAGTTGCTATGAAACTACATCTCCCAGCATGCACACATTCTCGGCTGTTCTCACTACTCCCATAGAAGTGAATGGAGCATTCTAGGAGTTGTAGTTTCAGAACATCTGGAGGGCTGGAGGTTGCTGATCCCTGGTCTAGTGGCAATGAACTCCATACTGGTGAAGCCCCTGACACTATAGCCTTCTGAAGTGTCTCCAGCACTATGGTAGGGACTGCTGGGATTGGCCCTTGTAGTGCAGGGGAGCAGTAGATACATGACAGATGACTACGTGCACCCTCACAGGTACAGCAGCAGGGCACGGTCATGTGACCGCTCCCTCATCACGTGACCAGGCGCCGCCACACTTCAGCGCTCGCTGCTGGGTCCCTCACCATAGGCAGCACGAAGCCTCCATTATAATCCGTGTGCTCCCCGATCAGATTCACCCTGCCAGGGGCGAACACGGCGATGTCAGGCCCATTCCCTCCGAAGTTCTCTGCGTACACCCGCCGGGCTTCATCCTCAGGAACTGACATTGCTCCGCAGCGCTCAGTGCTCTTCCGGATGTCCGCTGACCACGCCCCACGAAGCACGTGACCTGCCGCCAGCTTCTTACTATTGGGGCGTAATGAGGAATGACATGTCCTTCTTCCAGTAAGAGCAGCGCACACCTGTCCACGAGTGGCAATACCACTTACAACCTGAGGACGGGTGTGGTGCTCTTTTTGGAAGAAAGGAGCCATGTTTTTCTTATTCTGGACAGCCCCTTTAATTTTGTTAGGTTGAGAAATGGCAAATAAAGTCAGGGAAAAAAATCCACTGTTGTCTCGTGGAGTATAGCCTACAGATGTGTGTGGAAATCTGCAATGTATGAAAAATTAGGTCACAGGGCTCCATACACACAGGTATTTGGTCTGGCAGGTTTTTTTGTACACTCAAAGAAAACGCCATAGAATCCGCTTGTGCTTTTTTCCATACTACATGCGGTTTTTAGGGCATTTTCTGTGAACATTTTTTTTCTGATATTTTTCCCCTAGAAGAAAACTTTTTTTTTAAAGTAATCTGCATTACACATGCCAGTCATAAGTTTTTATTTATACTTGTCCCTTTTTGAGGGACAAGTATTTTTAGGGCGCCTTCACACTGTGCAGATTTTGCTGCAGAAAATTCTGCCGCTGAAAAACAGTTCTATTCAGCTGAATGGAGCGGCAAGCACATGGATTTCTGCAAGTGCCATTCACATGAATGGAACTGATTTTCAGTCGCAGAATTATCTGCAACAAAATCTGCAGCGTGTGAAAGCGCCATTTAATTTACCATATCTGGTACTGTGCAAAGTGCCAGTAGCAAGAAGTTAAGCAAATAAAAATGATGTTCACGTGGCAAGTGCACACTGCGTAGGTAATATCAAGGGAGCAATACGCAAGGGACATGTGAGTAGAGCCCTGTTCACACAATGGGGGTCATTTACTAACATCCCTATGCTAGTTTTTGGCGTAAAAATTGTCACAAGACCCTTTTATGTAACCCTGTGCAAGAATGTTTTGTCTCATGAGCATTTTTGCATTGTCTTTGCCACTTAGGAGTGTCACGGGTGTAGCGGGGGCCAGGGAAGTTTACTATCTTTAACGCCTGAAAACTGCGGGGGTCATTTTCTAACAGTTTTATGCCTCTTTTTGGCATAAAATTGTTACACAACCCCTTATTTTTTCCCAACTTTTTGAACGTTTTGTACGCTGTGTTCGATACATAGGTGTGTCAAGGGAGAGCAAATTTATTCACTTTACGCCATGAAAAAGGAGTAAAAGTTGCAGAAAAACTACGCCAGCTCCGGATTTTCCAGCAAGCACAAGGACTACCAAAGATGCATCTAATTTATGACAAGGCGCACTCCCCGTCATAAATTATTTGAATGTTCTGGCAGCAATGCCGATGTAAGGCCTCTTTCACGCGACAGTATTTTTTTGCGGATAGGATGCAGACCCATTCATTTCTATGGGTACGCAAAAAATGCGGACAGCACACCGTGTGCTGTCCGCATCCGTATGTCCGTTCTGTAGTCCGCAACAAAAAAATAGAACATGTCCTATTCTTGTCCGTATTACGGACAAGAATAGTACTGTTCTATTAGGGGCCGGCTGTTCCGTTCCGCAAAATACGGAATGCACACAGATGCCATCTGTTTTTTTTGGCGGATCTGCAATTTGCAGACTGCAAAACACAACGTTCGTGTGAAACTAGCCTAAGGCCCCATTCACATGACCGTATATTTGCGGGCCGCATTACTGCGGACCCGTAAATATACGGGGGCCGCCCGGCGTGTGTTCCGCAGCGCTCGGAACACACGCCGTGCGGCCCCATTGAAAATGCCTATACTTGTCCGTGCGCACGGACAAGTATAGGACATGCTTCAAAAGAGCTAGCTCCGTGCCGCGGCTCCCGGCCTCATAGAGGTGAATGGGGCCACATCTATTCCCGCATTTTTGCAGATAGATATGGCCCCATTCATACGGTCGTGTGAATGGGGCCTAAAAGAAAGGAAAAAGACCACCAAAAAATTACGGTCTTAATAAATGACCCCAAGTGTGTGAAGAGGTGGACACCTCATCATAAATTAGGCAAATCCTCCAGCAGCACAGGGGGGTAACAAAAAGCAGCGTAAAAAGCCGGTCTTTGTAAATGACCCCAGTGTCTTTTGATGCTTGAATTTTGGTGCGGATTCCACACTAGAAAGCCAATGGCAACCCGAGGAATCAGTCCCCCATTGGGGGAGATTTCTCAAACTGGTGTAAAGTACAATCAGCTTAGTTTGCCCATAGCAACCAATCAGATTCCACCTTTCTTTTTCCAAAGGAGCTGTCCAAAATGAAAGGTGGAATCTGATTGGTTCCTGTGGCAACTGAGCCATTTATACTTTAAACCAGTTTTAATAAAATATTCCCCATTGTTTTCAAAGAAAAGTAATGCTGCAGTTTATGATGCCGGTGGTTTATTCCACTGTGCCCAGAAAAAAGACATGTCCTTACTTGTCCAGGCGGATGTCTGGAAACAGGTCCGCGGTATCAAAATTGAAAAACTATGGCAGAATAGACAGCAGTTTCTGCAGATTTTGCCCTTGTGAACAGGGCCTAAGGGCTCATGCATATGACCATTGTATACTGGCTGCAGGCATTCCACATTTTGCAGAACAGAACCACCGTCCCATAATAGAACTGTCCTATCCTTGTCTGTAACGTGGACGAGAATAGGACATGTTCTATATTTCTGTGGGGCTGCGGAACGGACATACAGATGTGGCAACACATGGTGTGCTGTCCGCATCTTTTGCGGCCCCATTGAATTGAATGGGTCCGCATCAGACCCCTAAAAATGCGGATCAGACCCAAACCACGGTCATGTGCATGAGCTCTAATGCTGTGCGATCCTGTCAGAGGAGCAGAGGTCAGAACGGGACCTCTGCCAGTTTCTCGCACTGAACTTGATCGTCTTTGTTTGGCCTAAAATATGCCACCCCAAAAAACACCAGAATTTTATGCCATTTTTTCGCCTCTAGCCTCTCAATATGGTGGTTACTGTCTCCTGCTCCCTGAAAACCCAGCACCTTCTAACAATCAGGTCACCGGTATGGCGGAGCACACCTAGCAAACCTCTCCCACAGCAAACAAGATTAAGTGATTGATGGCAAACGGACACACCATAGACTTCAATGGACATGTGCAGTCCAGGGCACGGATGAAAATAGTGCATGCATGTGTGGATTTTTTGCGGACACACGGACCACAGAAAATCACGGAAATGTGGACAACATATTAAAATAAATGGATCAGTAAGCTGTCCGTAAAAAAAAAAAAAAAAAAAGCCAAAATTCTGGCATCTAAAGATGCCACATTAATGGGACCTGACAAAGTTTCCTGTTTTTTTTTTATTATTCCCTTGACATTTTTTTTCTCTGAAATCGCGGTATGCAGTGGGTGTGGCATTTTTCTAGGGCGTTTTTGCATATACTTCAAAAACGTGACTAAAAATGCCTAAACAAAAAAAAGAACTTGTAAAAAAAACTCATAAATTCCATGGTGTTTTTTTACAAGCCAAATTGTGAAAGCACCCTAAGGCCCCTTTCACACGAGCGTGACAGATTAGGTCCGGATGCGTTCAGGGAAACTCGCACCATTTTGCAAGCAAGTTCAGTCAGTTTTGTCGGCGATTGCGTTCAGTTGTTCAGTTTTTTCCGCGCGGGTGCGATGCGTTTTGACGTGCGTGATAAAAAACTAAAGGTTTACAAACATCTCCTAGCAACCATCAGTAAAAAAACGTACCGGACATTACATCCGGATGCAATGCGTTTTTCACTGAAGCCCCAGTCACTTCTATGGGACCAGGGCTGCGTGAAAAACACAGAATATAGAACATGCTGCGTTTTTCACGCAACGCAGAAGTGATGTACTCATGTGCACAGACCTATTGAAATTAATGGGTCAGGATTCAGTGCGGGTGCTGTGCGTTCGCATCACGCATTGCACCGGCGCGGAAATCTCGCCCGTGTGAAAGGGGCCTAAGGCCTCTTTCACACGAATGATATAGATTGGCTCCGGATGCATTCAGGGAAACTCGCACCATTTTGCAAGTGAGTTCAGTTGGTTTTGTCTGCGATTGCGTTCAGTATTTTCCGCGCGGGTGCAATGCGTTTTGACGTGCGTGATAAAAAACTAAAGGTTTACTAACATCTCCTAGAAACCATCAGTAAAAAACGCATTACATCCGGATGCAATGCGTTTTTTTACTGAAGCCCCATTCACTTCTATGGGGCCAGGGCTGTGTGAAAAACACAGAATTAGGCCCCATTCACACGTCCGTTTAAAACATCCGTAATCTATCCACATCCGTTCCGCAATTGCGGACGTTTTTTGCGGATATCTTGCGGATCCATTCATTTCAATGGGTCCTGATAATCTGCGGACATTGCACCGTATGTTGTCCGCATCCGTTAATCTGTTCCGTTCCGTTTTGCAGATCCGCAAACAGAAATCCTCCTGTCCTACTTTTCTCCCGAATTGCGGTCCGTAGCACAATGAAAGTTTATGGATCCGCAAAAAATGCGGAAGACATGTAAAAAAACGGATGACATATGGATACATCCTTTCCGTTTTTTACGGAAAGATGGAACAGATGTCCTGGAAAAACTGAGTTTTTGCGGAACAACGGATCCACAAAAAACTGACAGTTTTCCAGGATGTGCACACATACGGACGTGTGAATGAAGCCTAAAGAACATGTTGCATTCCTCACGCAGAACTGATGTGTGTAAAAAAACGCTCATGTACACAGGCCCATTGAAATGAATGGGTCAGGATTCAGTGCGGCTGCTGTGTGTTCACGTCACACATTGCACGTGCGTGGAAAACTTGCTCATGTGAAAGGGACCTAAAAGGAGAGACGGCAAAAGATAGTATAAATGGAGAGGCTGAGCGTATGGCTGACCGGCTGCTCCGTTTATACGGGGTACTAGGTTTCCATTCCCTTAATTGGTAGAGGTCCCAGCAGAAGGACCCCACTAATCTGTTATTCCCTATTCGGTGGGTAGGGGATAACTTCATATAACCGGAATACCCCTTTAACCCCTTGACAACCTCCGCCGACAGAAGTCACACACACTCCAAAATGATATCAATGAAAAGCACAAATTGCCCAACATAAATAAGCCCTTAACACAGCTCCATAGATGTAAATATAAAAACGGGGTAAGAATTGGGAAATAAAAAATATATATTTTTTATATTTTTTTAACGTTTTTAATGTTTTTTTGGTCAGTATTAAAACACAAGAAAAGCTATATAAATGTGTTACCGCTGTAATCATACTCACCTGGAGAATGAAAGTTACAGGTCTGTTTTATTGCATAGGGCAGGGATTCCCAACCTGTGTGCCTCCAGCTGTTGTAAAACTACAACTCCCACCATGCCCTTCTGTAGGCTGATAGCTGTAGGCTGCCTGGGCATGATGGGAGTTGTAGTTTTGCAACAGCTGGAGGCACGCAGGTTGGGCAATCCCTGGCATAGGGAACGCCATAAAAACAAAGCCCATAAAACTGTGGCGGAATTGCATTTTTTTTTTCCCAATTCCACCCCATTTTAATTTTTTTTCTAGCTTCCGACTACATTGTATGCTATAGTAAATGGTGGCATTAGAAAGTAGTACAACTTGTCCTGCAAAAAAACAATCCCTCATACGGCTATGTGAATAGAAAAATAAAAAAGTTATGGTTCTGGGAAAGCAGGGAGCGAAAAAACGAAAATACAAAAACAGAAAATTGCCCGGTCCTCTAGGGGTTAAAGCTCCATTGTGTGTCTTTCCCAATACAGTGTGTATTGGCCTCTTGGGTGTAAATATATAGACTCAGGTGGGGTCAGAACTCTCTGGGACCCCACCCCCCTTTTATGTCTGATTTGTATATTTGTCATTGCCTTTTGTATATAGTTTTATACACTTTCTGAAAACTAACAAAAACCTTGAATTTGTAAAAAAAATATAAAAAAATAAAGTTGCAAATACTGGCCACATTATACACTTTAGTAGCCCAAACTATAAGACTGCTGATTATAGGGGAGTTAAATTCCAGCCTTCTACAGGGCAGGGCATGATGTACACAAAGGGTTAAGCTGACACCTGCACAGGAATGTCATACAGCCCCAGTCAGTGGCAGGGAAGGGCCGGCCGGTCAGCACACACCTCAAACCCCCCCGCGCTGAACACTAATAACAGCTTTCTTCATATTATTCTGCGTTTATGGATCAGCTCATTTTATAAAGAAAGGGGAAGCACGCCCCACCCCCGGACCGGAGCTGGTGCTGGACGTTCGATGTATGTTGTGCAGGTCTGTGAGGAGTTCTTCCCCTCCGGTAATCCTGGAGCCCGGTCGTAGACGGAAGTGAGAGAGAGCAATGGCAGGAAAGGAGCCTCTGCTGGGCACGCTGAAAGGTTGGTGATAGGAGAGAGTGGCATGCGTGTGCCCACGTCATGTAAGACTACAAATCCCAGCGTGCCGTGCGGGCTTCTATCTGCTGCTGGGGCGAGCTGCATAGAGGTGACAGGAGTATAGGATCAAGTGGTGCTTAGTAATGGAAACCAGCAGATACTGTAAGCCCCCAGTGGATGGGTGGTGACATTGGCCACCTGAGTGGGATACCTGCGATGTAGGCAGACAGGGAGGGACTGGGAACTTAAAGTGACCCTGGAAAAAAATACTAAAAGTGGCCCCGTTTTGTAGTTGTGTCCAAATTGATGGAAGGGAGGACAAGCAATAGCATATAGTGGCACATTATACCACCCAAACAGAGCCAAATACCGCAGTCCATCACAAAATACTGCCAGCAGCACAAAATACATCCCCAAAATCTTCCACTGGACGGACGGCCCAGGCAGCCCCCTGGGCATCGGCTCAACGGGAAATTTCCCTGTAAGGTCTATGGCCAATCCGCCCCTGTAGGCAGACCAGGGTCCCCAGGGGAAGACTGCTGGGGGGGGGGCCCAGCGCTGAACTTTTCTCCCTCTTGTGCAATTTCAAGCAGCCGCCACAAGGGGGAGCTCAGTACAAGGAGATGATTCCATTGTTATTGCATACATTCCTAATGCAGTGAGCTCCCCCTAGTGCTGGCAGACATCTCTGTGATAGAAGAGAAGCAGATTTATCAATGGATTTTTGCCAATTTTCTTGTATAAATACATTGAAAAATATGGTGCTCAAAGTCATTTTGCTCCACTTTTTCCAACGTAAAAGTCGGATAAAGTGGTTGAGACCAAAGACATTTTTTTTTAATTACAATTTGTATTTCATAGAAATTTCTTTAAAAAAAACAATATACAATATAAAACAATACAATATAAAATATACAATATAATATAGAAAATATACAATATAAAAATAAATTTGTCAGAAATCTGAGGATTTACGGTCTATATTCCTGATGATGATGCATGGATACTTGGAAACTCAGTAGGAGAAGCCCTATGAGCTCTGAGTATGCCCGTGTCCACTTCCAATGACTGTACAGAAAATGCTTCCTTTACATGTCCTACCAGGGTCCAAGAGGTCTTCCCTATTTAGGGAGTGGGTTAACAAATAGGCTATAGATTGTCCCCTATATAGTGATAAGCCAGAGTGCTCCCAGATATAGTGTCAGCTATGCTTCCCCCAATATAGTGTTCACCACAGTGCCCCCAGTCAGCACCCCTGTATTGTTCACCTCCTTGTGCTGCTGGGTGAAGTCTCTCTGTGTTGTGATGCTGCCCCCTGCTGGCTGTACTTCCATCAACCCACCCAAAAGCCTAAAGTCCGCTGGTGTTGGTTTGGGCAGGTGCTCCCAAAGAAGCAGCCCTATTGGGGCAGAAAACCCACCATCTGTCAACTGCACCTCCATAACGACTTCATTAGCTGTATGTATTGATGAGAGGCGGGTGACTTAACAATACTACTTTGTCCTGCAGTTGTGATGAATAAGGCCTTAAAATGGCTAAGAAACATAGATCTTTCCACACCTCATTGACCCCGACCTCCTACAGCGTAGCACGGTGCTACATTTTTGTTGTCGGGTTTGGCTCGTTATCAAAGGCCGCTGTCAGACAACACAATGGGCTACACTGACGTACCAAGTACAACCAGACGGGCGAGGTGGGGAGGAGAACGTATCGGCAGGCTCCTTGTAATGAATGGGTATGACAATGAATACGCTTTATCTTCCAGCTTGTGTCCTGGGATTGCAGACGGTCAGTTCAGATACCATCACAGATGACTCTCCGCATGTGACCCCGCTATGTGATACCATAGAGATGATCCTGCGTAAAGGGCTGAAGAGTAAGTAACTAAACCCCTGGTTGGAAGCAGATAGCCATTAAAGTGGGTTTCCAGGATTTTCATATTAAAGGACTATCCTCAGGATAGGTCGGCAATATGAGATCGGTGGAGGTCCGATTCTCTGCACCCCGCCGATCAGCTGTTTGAATAGCTGTGAGCGCCGCGGCCTCTTCCTAGGCGAGCAACATCACATTCGTCAATCACGTGGCCTAGTAGTAACTCAATCCCATTTTTTGCGGCTCGGTTGCGGACATATTCACTTCAATGGGCCCACCAAAAAAAAAAATAGAACATGTCCTATTTTGTCCGTTTTGCAGATAAGAATAGGCATTTCTATTATGGCCGGCCCATTCCGTTCCGCTAATTGCGGAACGCACACAGGCGGCATCCGTGTTTTACGGATCTACAATTTGCGAACCACAAAACATGGCGAGGTCATGTGCATGATCCCTAACATTGAGCCTCTGGTAAATTCAGCTTACCCATTTACCGCATGTACATGTGCTGCTACCAGGGTGTACATGGACCTTATAAGTCCCCCATAGCAAAACTTTGTACGATCCCCACCGCCTCCCAATGAGATTTCTGCGAAATTTTAATTTTTTTTTATTAAATGGAGTTTTAAAAAAGCACCAACTTTACCCAGCTCTTGTGACGTTCATTCTGAACACCATTTCTCAATGTAATTACACCAGGCATAAATAGATTGATAAATTTTCTCATTTTCAGATCTAAATCTTCCGATTTCCCTCCACCACTAGGGGGAGCTCACGGTATAGAAAGGAACACAGTTACCATTGAATTCAGTGGCAGCTGTAACAATCTTTTTGCACTGAGCTCCCTCTAGTGGCAGCTGCATGAAAATATGGTGGATTTATGTAAGAAAGAAAAGTCATGTGGTCTGCTATATAGGTCATTGATATATGTGTGTATTTTGACAGGAATTTCTTCTTTTTTTGCATTTTTATCATATTTTTATACATTTTGGCCTACATTCCTTATTCACCTTTCGTACCCTATGCAATTTCACATGTGGCTCATTGTCTTCCAGGTGGAGTGCTGGGGTTGAAGAAAAGAGATTACTGGCATTGGATTGAGGAGCTTCCACAACTTGATACCTGTGGCAGGTGTGAACCAAAAATATACCTGGCGGAGTAAAAGTCAGGAGCCTGGGAAAACTGGAATTTAAAGGGGTATTATAGTAATTTCAAGGTATCCCCTATCCTCAGGATAAGGGCTCATGCACACGAACGTATTTTCTTTCCGTGTCCGTTCCATGTTTTTTTCGGACCGTATGCGGAACCATTCATTTAAATGGGTCCGCAAAAAAAAATGTGTGTGAATTCCGTTTCCATATGTCCGTTCCACAAAAGAAAAGAACATGTCCTATTATTGTCCGCATTACGGACAAGGATAGGACTGTCCTATTAGGGGCCAGCGGTTCTGTTCCCCAAAATACGGAATGCACACGGACGTCATCAGTTTTTGATGACCAAATACGTATGGTTTTGTGCATGAGCTCTAACTATTACATTGATAGGGGTGTTACCGCTGGGACCCCTGGCAGTCACGAGAACCGAGACCCTGTGCCCCAAAGGGCCCCCCAAAATAAATGCCGTGGAGATCGAGCATACGCACTGCTGCTCCATTTATCTCTGAGACTGCCAGAGATAGGTGAGTACAGCGTTTGTCCCATAGAGACGAATGAAGCCGCAGTGCGCATGTGTGACCTGCCGTTCCATTCATTTCAAATGGCCTGCGGATTTTCGTGAGTCCCAGCGCCATTAATCCAGACTATTAGATTATTTTTTGTTCCAATGCTGGATTACTGGGATTTTGGAACCATTGGATGCCTGATTAACTGACTTTTACTAACACGTTTTGGTCATTTGCACTGGCTGTAGTTCAGAACTTCCTTCAGGATTCTGCTGGTTGTTATTGCAAACAGTCAACAAGGTTGTTGGCAGACTCAATCCTAGCAGCTTATCCTATACAGCACAAGTTTAGTGTTTCCTTCACTGAACAGTCAAGAAATGGTGTGAGATTTCAACTGTGAAGGCTGCAGAATTGTGAATTCAGCTCTGGGCTATAATAATACCGGCTATACTTGGAGATTCATTCAATGGGTTACCTCTTAAAAGGAACCATATTTAAAGGGAACCTGTCCTCTCCGAAACACCCCCTGGACTAGAGTAAGCGGTGTATAGTGTAAGTGATGCTGAATCCGAATATGTAAGTTTTATCTTCATACTCACTTCTATTCTGACGCTGTGCTCAGAAAAATGCACTCAGTGGACTCTGGTGCTCACTCACATAATGGAGAGGACTCAAAGAAGAGTCCAGTGAGTGCATTTTACTGCAGGTTTGTGGGAGCACAGCGTCAGAATGGAAGCGAGTATGAAGATAAAACTTCCAGATAACCAGACTTGACGTCACTTACACTATACACCGGTTACTCTAGTTCAGGGGGTGTTTCGGAGATGACAGGTTCCCTTTAAATAGGCACTGTACTTGCCCAACCCAATAGTACAAGCAAATATAAGAGACTGTAATATGTATTAAAAGGGAAAAATGCCTCTTTCTCCACTTAACAGCCACTTTTTCTCCTCCTCCTGACTCTTGTATTCATCATTAATCCTCAATTGGCAGCTAAATTCTGTCTTGAGAGACGAGATGGACTGTTAGTTCACTGAGGGATCAGGTTACATGCTGCCCATAGAAGGGGAGGAGAAGTCAGCTGCTGGAGAGATACAGAGGCACAGACACAAAAAGTCATTGCTGCTGTTTCTAGTCCGTTTTAAGTGAGTTTCTTTTTCTTTTGTAATATAATAGTCTTTTGTTTTGATAGGGTCGCTCATATTTCTGTCATGATAGAGAAAACTCTGGCCTGTCCCAAAGTGTTAACCCCACAGGGGCGAGGACGATACTTTCTACGCATGGCTCTCTGTAGAAAAACTTTAGCAGCCACAATCCAACATTTGCAGCACACACAGAAATTACTTGAGGTGAGTCTTGCACGTTTCTTCTTACAGGATTCTGTAAACCAAGGCTGCGCAACCGATCGCGGTCAGACTCTTATCTCTTTAAACATGATGCGGCTCAAGAGCTGAGAGGGTGCCATAGCTGCTGGGTTTGTGCTGTTTTAAACAGCGGACACCCAGAGCTGATGTTTGTGATTGGTGACAACGCCGATCATTGACATTTAAAGGCTATGGACACCTTCAAGGTAATTTTGTTTTTTAACATTGCATTTAACTCATTTTGGGTTAAAATCATTTTTTCAGTTGCTCTTTATTAAAAATGGTGGGCTGTTTCTGAGATACAGGGTTAAGATCAGTCTATGTGCAGGCTGTCCGTTTCTGTTTTCTTTGAAACCCGTCATCTGACGTCACCTGTGTAGCTCTTATGTCTGATCTCCTGACGTCATAAACACTCATTATAGCTCAATTATATTAAAACTAATAAGAATATGGCGTATATAAGTGTTTATGAGGTCAGAATATCGGAGATAAGAGCTACACATGAGCTGACAGAATTCAAAGAAAAGAGTCTGCAAACTGACTGATTTTTTTAACCCTTGTATCTCAGAAGCGGCTGAACATTTTTACTAAAGACCAATTGAAAAAATTATTTTTAGCCCAAAGTGAGTCAAATGCAATCATAATAAAATGCCCCTGAAGGTGTCCATAGCCTTTAATCAGTTGTGGCCATGGCATCTGAGAGGCTAAGATCATTGAACTCCCAGGGCCCTTGTAGCCTCAGACCCTCTGAAGGATCCAATGCCCCCACAGCAATAGTTCCTGTGGAGCCCTGCCTGCTTGTCCACATCTGATATTACTGACTTTAATGGAGAACGTATTGTAAGACTGGCCGACGCTTAGAAATCAAGTATTGTGGGTTACATTCATCTGCTAGTGCTAATGTGTGTTTTTATTGCAGTGGTACGATCCGATATTTTCTGTACTGGGAAATGAAGAACATATGGGTAATATGCTTTTTTTTTTTTTTTGCAATAACCTAGACACTAATTTTTTCCAGTTGTATTTAGTCAAATGGTAATGGTACCTGTTCTCTGTATAACATGTCTTTCCCCTATAGAGCCCTTCCTGTCTTTGCTGCTAGTGATCTCACAGAGCACTTTTGATCTAGACCTGCAGGTAAGACGTGCATTATATAGCGGTAGAGGGGGCGTCACCTGCTGTGTCTTTTGTAAATGTCGCTACAATGCTTACATATAGTTTAAAATACTGCTAGGGCTACATGGTGACAGTGGTCCTGCAACAGCTGGTCAAAAAATGTGTGCGGTTTATCTGTAACTTGCTGACGTCACTATTTTATGGTGCAGTTTGGCTTAAAGTTGCATGCGATTTTTGGATTCGCAACATCCATTACACAATAACAAGAAAAATCCTAAAAACACAGACTTATTCCAAGTGAATTACAGACGCACACTACCAAGGCTGCTTTTACACAGTCAGTGTTTGGTCAGTGATTTTCATCAGTGATTGCAAACCAAAACCAGGAGCGGAGCCTCCACACTGATAAGGTATAATGGGAAGATTTGCTCCTGTTCTGTGTTTTTGACCTGCACCTGGTTTTGACTCAGAATCACTGATGGATATCACTGATCAAACTCTGACTGTGTGAAAGCGGCCTTACATTAACCTTTTGCTTACCACTTTTGCTTATCTTTTGCTTACTATATACGTCATGGCGGTAAGCTCTTAACTGTAACCTGAGCTATAAAAGCGTCGGGTTACATTGTGATCTGCTGGCGCCCTGTGGCGCTGAGGATCGATGTGACCGTGCTGTCATTAAACAGCTGCGGTCACAGTAAGGATCCCGGAGACCAGGCAAACTGGTATCCCGACATAGCATCGATGTGTTACAGTGATCCACTGCACTGTAAAGTAAAAAAGTAGTCGGGTACGGTCTATGCAATGTGAAAGTTCCCCCTGCTGGCTGTAAAATTAATTGTGAGCCTGTAGTCTGTGAATGAAAAAAGTAAAAAATTAATGAAAAGTGAAATAAAAAAATTAAAAAGTTATAGCTATAGTTACTAGTTTTAGCAGTAGTGTAGCAGACTATGTACACACACATTTTTCCCCATTTTTCTCTCATAATTTTTTTTTTAAAACAATTAGTTTTAGCAATAGTATAGCGGACTTTTTTGCTTTCTTAAAAAAAATTAAAATGTTTTGTCTTGAAAACTTTTGTAATGGAAAAATATACTTTTTCCATTTCATCCACCATGACGGCCACAAGTGAGAGATGACCCTTGACCTTGTATAGGGACAGGAAAGCACAGAGAGGGTTTAAAAGCGACTCCACCCCCTCATTACCTCAGTACTTTCCTGTCCCTATAGTGGTCAGCTCACAGAGAGACCTCTCCATTAAGGAGATGAACTTCGCATGGCAGTACCTGCATCTCCCGTTGTCCGCCCGCGGCAGGAGCCAAGGCTGGGCAGCGGGAGCAACGGGGCCGCTCGTTCGGGCAAGTCCGGAACCTGCGTCCCCTCAGAAAAATGCGGCCTCCTTCCACCAGCATCGGAAGCAGCCGCCGGACACCTTAGTCACGTGGATCGCCACGCGCACGGCAGCGGGCCTTCCCTCTTCAGCCTTACGGGGGCGGAGCCTCTGGGCCGGACACAGCCCTCGTTGATGACGTCAGACGCCGGGCGTCTATGTAGGAGCGCGCGCTCAGCACAGGTAAGCCTGCTCCTGCATCATGTCGGCGTCTGAGGCTCCGGCATCCCGTCCTGAGGGCTCAGATCCCTCTCCGGCTGCTCCCCCTGTAAGTGTCCCCTTCAGTGGGAAGTTTTTATTTCCCTACTTATATTTTATTGACTTATCTGGGGTTTGCTCTTTCTCTTAGGCTACTAAGGATTCTAAGCCTAGACCTCGCACCCTCAAGTGTGCTACTTGTAATAAGAAGTTACCAGATAACTATAAGAAAAGGCTGTGTAAAAGCTGCATTTCAGATGTCTTAAAGGAAGAGCAACCTTCTATTTTTTCTGACATGAAATCTTTTATTCAAGAAGAAATAAGGAATTCCATGGCCTCCCTTAATATACCAGGACCATCTGTTCCCCCTGTTAAAAGACCCAGACCCTCCGTCCAATCCTCCTCTGATATAGAGGACATTGACGAGGGAGCTTCTACATCCAGACAAGCTCTGGATGAAGTTATGCTATCAGAAGGGGAGATTGTTGAGGATGATAAAAAGTATTTTTTCTCATCTGAGGATATGGAAGATCTTCTAAAAGCCATTAGATCTACTATGGGTATCGAAGATGTTCCTAGATCCCGCTCTGTCCAGGAGGAAATGTTTGGGGGTCTTCGTTCTAAAAAGACCAAGGTTTTCCCTATAAACGAAAACGTTAGGGATATGATTCTGGAGGAGTGGATTGAACCAGAAAAGAGATTAGGCGTTTCCAGAGAATTTAGAAGTCGATTACGTTTTGACCCAGCTGAAACTAAGATTTTTGATGAGATCCCTAAGATCGACATTCAGGTGGCCAAAGTTGTAAAGAAAACTTCATTACCCTTTGAGGATTCCTCCCAGCTGTCTGACCCTATGGACCGCAAAGCGGACTCTTTATTAAGGAAAGCATGGGAAGCTTCCATGTTTGGGGTCAAGACTAATATTGCGGCCACTTCCGTAGCCAGGGCAATGTACTTCTGGCTTGCAGAGTTGCAGGACCATCTTAAAAATAAAACCCCTAGAGAGGAAATTCTAGAGTCCATTCCCATGTTAAGATCTGCTACTGCCTTCCTAGCGGACGCCTCAGCCGAGACAGTTCGTTTTTCTGCTAGAGAAGCAGCTCTATCAAATGCGGCCAGAAGAGCCCTCTGGATGAGAGCTTGGTCAGGGGACAAAGCTTCCAAATCTAAGCTGTGCTCCATAGCCTTTTCGGGTGAATTTGTCTTTGGCCCTGTGTTGGACAAAATTCTTGAAAAGGCGGGAGACAAGAAGGGTTTCCCTGAAAATAGGGAACAGAAAAAGACACCCTTTCGTTCTTTCCCTTCCCAATCTAGATCTTATAGAGGAAGGGGTAGATCAGGCCGTTGGAATCCTTCCAGAGGTAGAGGTCGAGGATTTATTCTCAACCCCCAGAACAGACAATCCAAACAATGACGCCATAGTGGGAGGCAGGCTGAGGAGATTTCTACCTCAGTGGCAATCAGTAACCTCAAATCCCTGGGCCTTGGGCATAATCGAATGGGGTTACAAAATAGAGTTCTCTTCAGCTCCTCTCAAAAAGTTCTTCATAACTACTCATCGTCCAGAAGTACTATAAAAAATATGGCAGGGTATTCAGGATCAGGAAAAAGCAGGGGTGGTCATAAAGGTCCCAGACAGGGAAAGGAGAACAGGGTTTTACTCAAGACTCTTCTTGGTAAAGAAACCAGACGACTCATACCGCACCATCATAAATCTAAAATCCCTAAACAGATCCATCACCTACAGGAAGTTCAAAATGGAGACCGTCTCATCCACAGTTCCCCTTATTCCAGCAGGGGCATTCATGACGTCGGTAGATTTAAGAGACGCTTACTACCATGTCCCTATCCATCAAAATTCCCAAAGGTTTCTGAGATTTGCAATACCAGATCCAGCGGGGGTGATCCATCATTTCCAGTACACAGCCCTACCCTTTGGTATTTCCTCTGCTCCAAGGGTTTTTACCAAACTTGTAGTAGAAATGATTTCATTCCTAAGGCAAAGAGGTCTAAACATCATACCATACCTGGACGATTTCCTAATAATAAGCATGTCAGAACAGCTCGCCATTTCAGACACAAGGGGATTCTTAAAATTCCTTTCAGACCTGGGGTGGTTGGTAAACGTAAAAAAATCCGTTCTTCAACCATCCACAACAGTAAGATTTCTAGGAGTTCTCCTAGACTCTTCTGCTCAAAAGACACTTCTACCTCCGGACAAAGTTGTTGCCCTAATAGACAAAATTTCATCCTTCCAGAAACTCAAGTCTTGTTCCATCCGAACAGCAATGAGCATTATGGGGAACCTAACCTCCTGTATCCTCTCCATACCCTGGAGCCAATCTCACTCCAGAATGTTACAAAGTTGGATCCTAGAAGTCTGGAATCAAGATCATTCCTCTGTAGACAAGAAAGTCCCCATTCCTGCAGCTGTCAAGAGGGACCTGAACTGGTGGAAGGCAAGAAGAAACCTTTCTCAGGGAATACACTGGGTAAAAGAGCCCGAGATTCAGGTAATAACGGACGCCAGCTCTTGGGGTTGGGGCGCAAAAGTAAACAATACTTACCTCCAGGGCCAATGGTCCGAGATCTTAAGAAACAGATCCTCAAATTTCCGGGAACTACATGCTGTACTTTCCACTCTTCAAAAAGCAGAGGCACTATTAAAGGAAAAACATCTGAAGATTCTCTCGGACAACAATACCACGGTTGCCTACCTAAACCACCAGGGAGGAACAAGGTCTTATCCTTTAAGTCACCTGGCCAAAAGAATATTCTCCTGGGCAGAAGAAAACGTTATCTCCTTAACAGCCGTTCATCTGAAAGGAAGCGAAAATCTAGAGGCAGACTTCCTAAGTCGCCAAAGAGTAGATCCGGGAGAATGGTCATTGAATCGCAGAATTTTCCTACAGATCGTTTCCAGATGGGGTCCTCCTCAGGTGGATCTATTCGCCTCAAAAAGAAATACACAGGTTTCAAAATTTTGCTCCCTAGATCCCAGAGACAGTCCCTGGGCGGTGGACGCCTTGTCAATCAGGTGGTCTTGGGACCTAGCTTACGCATTCCCTCCTTTTCCCCTTATCCCTCGGGTGATACAGAAGATCCAGAGAGAAGATCTGACGGTAATCCTAGTGGCCCCCTATTGGCCCAAGAGAAGTTGGTTCTCTGCCCTGAACCAGTTATCTCTAGAAAGACCGTGGGTCATTCCTCCTCAGAAAGACATATTATCTCAGGGGCCTCTCCTTTACCCGGATCCTCAATTCCTGAAGCTAGCAGTGTGGATCCTGAAGTCCAGCTCCTCAGAAGCAAGGGGTTATCAGACAGAGTAATATCTACCCTAAAGGCTAGTAGGAAGAAGGTCACCTCTGCCATCTATCTAAAAATATGGAGAAGGTTCTGTAGTTGGCTAGGAGAGGATCACCCTGAATCTAAGCCCCCCTCCATTTGTAGGATCTTAGAATTTTTACAAAATGGCCTAGAATTAGGTCTCAGGCCTAGTACACTTAAAGTACAGATCTCAGCCCTGAGTGCCATTTATGACTCTTCCCTCGCAGACCATAGATGGATTAGGAGATTTATCAGGGCCACCTCCAGATTAAGACCATCCCTCAAATCTAGAACTCCCCAGTGGGATCTGAATATTGTCCTAAAAGGATTAACTTTACCTCCTTTTGTTCCTCTTTCAGAGATCTCTTTAAAACACCTATCGTTTAAAACAGCGTTTCTTATCGCAATTACTTCAGCCAGGAGACTATCAGAGATTCAGGCCCTGTCCTGTAGACAACCTTACCTCACTGTGTTAGATGATTGGGTGATTCTAAAATTGGACCCGGGGTTCCTACCCAAGGTTGTGTCTGACTTCCACCGTAATCAGGAGATAGTCTTGCCATCCTTCTTTAGTTCTCCTAAAGATCCTGAACAAGAAAGATGGCATCTTCTAGACGTCCGAGAATCCATCATTCTTTACCTTAAAACAGTAGAAGAGTTTAGGAAGGATAATAATCTTCTCATTCAATGTGGGGGTAGAAATAAAGGAAAGAAAATTTCCAAATCCTCTTTAGGCCGATGGATTAGATCCACTATAGACCTTTGTTACTCCATCCAGTCTCTTTCATGCCCTCACATCAAAGCGCATTCCACTCGAGCAATGGCCTCCTCCTGGGCAGAAAAGTCTGGGGTATCCCTTGACCAGATTTGTAAGGCCGCCACCTGGTCCAGTGTGAATACTTTTGTTAGACACTACCGCCTAGACCTTTCCACTTCTGCAGATTTAGCCTTTGGTCAGAAGGTTCTGCAGGTAGTATCCCGCCCTATTTAATTATTCGTTAATTCTCACTTGTGGCCGTCATGGTGGATGATGGGGGGGGATGTGCACCGGTAATGAATCAAAGTCATCTGCAACCAAAAGGTTTGTTTTTTGTGACTGTCCCAGTTGTGTCACATTCACAGTCTTTACTTGCAATGTGACCAAAGTCGCCACATATGGTACTACTATCCTGCTATAAGTCTATAGTAATATGTGGTCCTTATCCTTTATCATCAGAATTCCAGTTTCCTGGATGAGAGCTGGCTCCTACCTGTAAGTATGGATAGAATTTCTAGAAATTGTAAAAATGCAAGATTGTACGTTACTGTCTAGAAACTGCCGGCCATTTGGTGAAACGCTGTTAGTCGTAAAACCGGGGTCGTCAGGACACAGAGGTTGCTCAGCAGGTTTTGCCGCTTGTCAACAGGAGATTGCTGGGCAACCAACCGGTTTGTATCGGCAGGCAACAATTTCCAGAAGTAGAGGTAGGTCTCTGGCGTGGATTTGATAGCAACCTTAAAGAAGAACTCCCGATAAAAATTTTATTCCATGTCCTGCTAGAAATGTACATGATATAATCTGTAGTGAATGTCATTTTCTTACCCTTGTGTAAATTTTTGACTTCTATCATCCTGAAGTTTCTTATCTGTGTCATGTGACCAGCAATTAGACCCACCAACTCATACACAGACTTATGTGTGGACAGGAAGTCTAATTCTCTATGTATTCCTATGAGACTGAAAGTGAGGCTCCCATAGGAATGAATAGAGCAGTTACTGGCTTGCTGTCCTGGGTCAGTTGGAGGTCAGGGAGTTGGTCACATGACCCAGCTACAATAAGAAGAGAGGTTTTTACTCACAGAAACAGCCTCTGATAAGAAAATGACAATCACTACAGATTATATCATGCACCTTTCTAACAGGTCTCTTTAACATTATAGTTTTGTATTAATAAATACCAGCAGTCACTCTGGAAGGGACATTCATCTTGCTCCTTTTCTAGATAACTGTTCACACAGCAGATTGTCGCTCTGGATTTCGCGGGTGCAAAATCTGCAGTAACGACAAAGTGAATGAGATTTCACCATTTGTCATCCACATGCTGCAGATACAATCTGTGTGGCAATTGACCTGCGGTGTGAATTTTAAATCATCCGTAATTTATGTTATGGATGTTCTCTATAGATTTCAGCCTATGCGTAGAGTAAAACGTGTGGCAAACGGCAGGTCTGCAGTATGCGGGCACCGGCTATTTGTGCACTGCATTACGGATGCAGACCCATTCACTTGAATGAGTGCGCAATCCGGAAGGCGTGGTGCGGAACGGAGGCATGCAACCACTACAGATCTGGATCTGTCTGTCGCAGCCGCAGGGATGGTGCCTGTGCATTGGGGACTTCAAATTGCGGTCCCCAATGCACGGAACAGCCAGGCAATGGCCATGTGCATGAGGCCTTATGCAGATTTTGGCATAGATTTGTTGCAGGTTTGTACTGCAACATAAGAGTCAGCAGAAATCCAGATCACCAGTTGTAAACATTGCAGTCTTAGGTCCCGTGGCCACAGGTCGCCGGGTAGCCTGATCTTTCCTTAAAAGGGTTATCTAGGAATTTGATATTGATGATCTATCCTCAGGATAGGTCATCAGTATCAGATTGGTGGGAGTCCGACTCCTAGCATCCCTGCTGATCAGCTGTTTGAATAGGCCTCAGCCCTCCATGAGTACTCAGGCCTATTCCTAGGCCAGTGAAGTCACGGTTATCGCTCACCCGCTTAGGTGCAGCTCAGTCCTATTCAAGTGAGGGCTGCAATACCAAGCACAGCCACTATACAATGTACGGCGCTGTGAGGCTTTCACAACAGCCCAGGAGTTGGACCCCCGCCAATCTGATGATTCTGAGGATAGGCCATTAATATCACATTCCTGGAGAACCCCTTTAAAGCAGTGGTCCCATCTGGACACTTATGGCACTTATCTTAAGAAAGGAGCCCCATCGTGTACCACCAGGAATGGAGAGGGGGCCGTATATGCGCAGCTAACTTGACTATTTTCGGAAGTCACTTCACTTCTACGTTCCCGGCTGCGGGCAGTGGTGCCCTGATCTTGAAATAGAAGCAGGTCCCAGAGGTGCACCTGTCGGGCATTTATATTATCCTCTTATCCTTTAACATTTCAGCAGGGAAATGCACATTGAGTGTATGTTTGTAAATGAGAATATGATGTGTCTGTTGAATCTACTGGTTTATTGCCCTAGGTGTGTGCCACGTATCAGACTGTGCCGTGTCGAGAGCTGGGGATGGTACTGAGGTAAGTACTTGAAGATCTGAAGCACAAACATCTTTACTTTCTCCTGCAAAATGTCCTTCCAGTGGTAAAATGACTACACCTCCCATCTGTTATGTATTGTTACCCTTGACAGCAAGCGTCATTAACCGCTGTAGGTGCAGGTGTCACCCAGCGACTGTATTCCTCAGCCACACCCAGTAAGATAGTGCCGCCACTCCTTCAAGATGTAGACTGGCACTACTAACTGGTTTAGCTGGTTCTGTCAGGGCAGAGGATCATTTCCCTTTCGTCCTGGCAAACTATCAGCTATTGTTCAGGCTTGTTTCCCTTGGCTCGGATCAGTGCATGTTCACACTGCTGACCGTGCAGCGCATTTAGTCGCTGACCTGTGTACACACAGAAGCAGTATAAACCAAATGAAGCCTTGTAACCCTCCGACAACCATGACCTACGTGTTACATTACACCAGGGGTTGTCTCACCATAACATAAGTATTTGATCGGTGGGGTCCGACCGCTGGGGAACCCCGTCATGACAAGTATTGGGATCCGGAGTTCCTCAAGAGAGTGGCTCGACCATTATGCAGGTGCGCTGCTGCTTCATTCATTTCTATGGGAAGAGTACAGCGCTTGGATATCTCCAGCTGTCCCATAGAGATCTATGGAGTGGCAGTGGACATGCGTAACAGTGGCTCCTTTAACTCGTGGGACCCTCCCCTTCATTCTAGTCATTGGAGGGGGTCCCGTAATTGGACACCACCAATTAAATACTTATCTTGTGGATGTACAGTCATGGCCAAAAGTTTTGAGAATGATACAAATATTAATTTTTACAAAGTCTACTGCTTCAGTTTTTATAATGGCAATTTGCATATACTCCAGAATGTTATAAAGAGTGATCAGCTTAACAGCAATTACTTGCAAAGTCAATATTTGCCTAGAAAATGAACTTTATCCCCCAAAACACATTTCAACATCATTGCAGCCCTGCCTTAAAAGGACCAGCTAACATCGTTTCAGTGATTGCTCCATTAACACAGGTGTGGGTGTTGATGAGGACAGGGCTGGAGATCAATCTGTCATGATTAAGTAAGAATGACACCACTGGACACTTTAAAAGGAGGCTGGTGCTTGGCATCATTGTTTCTCTTCTGTTAACCATGGTTATCTCTAAAGAAACACGTGCAGTCATCATTGCACTGCACAAAAATGGCCTAACAGGGAAGAGTATCGCAGCTAGAAAGATTGCACCTCAGTCAACAATCTATCGCATCATCAAGAACTTCAAGGAGAGAGGTTCCATTGTTGCCAAAAAGGCTCCAGGGCGCCCAAGAAAGACCAGCAAGCGCCCAGGACGTCTCTTAAAAGTGTTTCAGCTGCGGGATCGGGCTACCAGCAGTGCAGAGCTTGCTCAGGAATGGCAGCAGGCAGGTGTGAGTGCATCTGCACGCACTGTGAGGCGGAGACTCTTGGAGCAAGGCCTGGTCTCAAGGAGGGCAGCAAAGAAGCCACTTCTCTCCAGAAAAAACATCAGGGACAGACTGATATTCTGCAAAAGGTACAGGGAGTGGACTGCTGAGGACTGGGGTAAAGTCATTTTCTCTGATGAATCCCCTTTTCGATTGTTTGGGACATCTGGAAAACAGCTTATTCGGAGAAGACGAGGTGAGCGCTACCACCAGTCTTGTCTCATGCCAACTGTAAAGCATCCTAAAACCATTCATGTGTGGGGTTGCTTCTCAGCCAAGGGAATCGGCTCTCTCACAGTCTTGCCTAAAAACACAGCCATGAATAAAGAATGGTACCAGAATGTCCTCCGAGAGCAACTTCTCCCAACCGTCCAAGAGCAGTTTGGCGATCAACAATGCCTTTTCCAGCATGATGGAGCACCTTGCCATAAAGCAAAGGTGATATCTAAATGGCTCAGGGAACAAAACATAGAGATTTTGGGTCCATGGCCTGGAAACTCCCCAGATCTTAATCCCATTGAGAACTTGTGGTCAATCATCAAGAGACGGGTGGACAAACAAAAACCTACAAATTCTGACAAAATGCAAGCATTGATTGTGCAAGAATGGACTGCTATCAGTCAGGATTTGGTCCAGAAGTTGATTGAGAGCATGCCAGGGAGAATTGCAGAGGTCCTGAAGAAGAAGAGTCAACACTGCAAATATTGACTTGCTGCATTAACTCATTCTAACTGTCAATATAAGCTTTTGTTACTCATAATATGATTGCAATTATATTTCTGTATGTGATAAAAACATCTGACAAACACACATAAAAACCAGAGGGCAGCAGGTCATGTGAAAATATAATATTTGTGTCATTCTCAAAACTTTTGGCCATGACTGTAATGGTGGAAACATCCTTTAAAGGGCATCTGTCAGCAGTTTTGTACCTATGACACTGGCTGACCTGTTACATGTGCACTTGGCAGCTGAAGACATCTGTGTTGGTCCCATGTTCATATGTGCCCGCATTGCTGAGAAACATGATGTTTTAATATATGCAAATGAGCCTCTAGGAGCCATGGGGGCGTTACCATTGCAGAGAGAGCTGAGCCTCTAGGTGTAACTTCCGCACCCTCTGCACTTTGATTAACGGGACCAGGCAGTGATGAAGTTTTCTCTGCCTGGCCCTGTCAAGATGCAGAGGGCGTGGCAGTTGCAGAAAGAGAGCAGAGGGACCAAAAAACTTGGTCCCTACAGATCCTGATCCTCATGGATAGAGCAATCTCTGCAGATTGTTTCTTGCACATCTTTTATATCCAGTAGCTGCTTGACCCTGGGCAGCGAGGGGCTGTCCACATCACATTTTCAGCCGCCGTCTGATGTAGAAACCAGGAAAAGTTTCCAATTATACCTTCACCGAAAGGCACTAATGCATCACGCTGTATTGGCTTATGGTGGCATACGTTGTCTATAGGCTACCATGTTTGTTTTGTGACTTCATATTTGAATTCTCTGACGTTCATCTGAGAATTTGATGGCATAAAGAATCCAGCCTTTTAGTGTAAGACAAGTGTTTCATACCGTCAGGCCTGTCCTGGAATGACACCCATGGGTCTGTTTTTATTTCCAGATATCTGGAGGGCCGCATCTTTGTGGTAGAAGTGCTGCCGGATAGCCAAACCGAAGTAGATGAGGTGGTTCTGGCAGGAGATGTCATTGATGAAATAAATGGCGTATCGCTAAGAAATGCGTATAATGGACAGGTGAGCAGGATGTGACACTGGGATCTAATGCCACTCGGCAATCTGCTTTCTGCATACTATTAAAGGACACTGTCATTTCTACAAAGGTTTCATAAATCAACAGTGCAAGTGAATATAAGAAACGTAGTAATAGATTTTATTGGAGAAATTGCCTCTTTCTTCACTTATCAGACTGTTCCTGCACTGCCTCCTGCACTTATCATTCATTTTGAATAGTCTAACAAAATCTGTCTTGAGAAACAGTGTTAAAGATTGATTGATTATTAGTAGAGATGAGCGAATGTGCTCGAAACGAGCACTGTACCGCTTGGCTCCCCTGCGCTCGCATGGGCGCAGGCAGCCGCTTCCGTCCTCCATGCGAGCACAGGGGAGCCGAGCGGTACAGTGCTCGTTTCGAGCACGTTCGCTCATCTCTAATTATTAGCTCTCAGATCAAGTTATAGTTGCTGCCCACAGAAGTCTATGGGGAGGAGAGGGGAAGGAGGGAGCAGCTGCGCACAGAAACGCACAGAGACGCTGCTTCTAGTAAGTGTTATATCTCGTCCCAGTGCAGGATTCACAGCTACACTGCTCAGTACTGCTGTATAATGTCGTCCATGCTGCTGCTGCTTCTGAGCATGTGTCATGGTGAGAAAAGGGAGAAGAATCTCCTGTTTTCTGTGTGCAGTGTATGGGAGACCTCATAGCAGCCACTAACTCAGGGAAAGCCAACAATTAGAGATGGAGCCTGCAGTGGGTATACTGTGATAAATGAAGTACCGTATACTAGTCATATAAAGAATGACTTGATAGAGTGGTATTCCTCTTGCACATACATGTATGACAATGGGTACGCTTTAAGGAAGATACACGAAAATATTCTGGCCACTGATCCTGGGATCTTGTCTTTACTGTTGTACTGTCTCATATGGATCAAAGCACCTCCTCTCTAAGTTCCCATTTTGTCTCATTCTTTTCATTTCTAGGTTTAATTTCTATTTTAAAAAATATATTTAAAGGGGTTTATGAGTATGGGCTGTGCATGGTTTTTAGACTTGGACTATTTTATTGTTAGAAAAACCCCTCTAACATTTCAGTATCCCCGTATAGGCAGGCACTGTGCTAAGTAAGTTGAAGGGGGAGCCACTAATATTCCGAATGATCCGCTGGCGGTGGAAAAACGGAGAGGTGTTCCGTCCCCTCATGCCATATATCAGAGCGGTCAAAGAAAGAGTTCCTGACTTCCAACTACAGCAGTGCCCCCGAAGACTAGAGAAGAGCCAGGAGTGTCCAGAGCAGGATGGAAGGTGAGGTTCTAAAGTGTGCGGGGAAATTTGGGAACTGTTAATTCTGCCAACTAACGTCCATATTGCATTTGTTTCTTAGGCTCCTGTATTCTGCGAAGTATCTGGGACAAGCTGATGTTGGAATGGTAAGAGGCAAACGCCGTTATATTAACCTGTTATATATAACCAGAGCTTCATTTTACCTTACAATCCATTTGTCTAGCTCCTGTCTGAGCCTGCATCACCCTTAGAGTATCATGGCTCCTGATCTTCCCTCACAAAACTACAATTCCCACAATGCCTAGCTTTCCTGCTGGGAGTTTCTGCTTGTTCATGAGTGTTGCTGATTACTGATTGGCTGCCTGATATCACAGTCTGGTCACGCCCCCTCTTCTCAGTAATCAGCAGCACACTAGCATTTAGCTAGAGAACTGATAGCAGCACACTGACCTGCCTGACTTGACAATGGCTCAGAACTACAGGTCGCTGCCATGGTAACGTATAAGCAACCCAGTGGGTAGCAGAGGAAGAAAAGTACTTTTATAACTACTGAACGCTAAATATGTGAAATTGACATTGTATTAGGTAATGATTGATGATGAATTAGTCTAAAACATAAGTTATATTTATAGTAACCGGAATACCCCTTTAAAGGGATTCTGTCACCACCATTTTGCATATTAAGTTATTTATACCACTGGATTTCTCTTATCATAAGGATCCCCAAATGGTTATTGTTATAGGGCCCAGATGAAGATTTGTGGTGTAAAAATCCTTTTTTATCTACTGTCAATCACTTACATTAAGGGGCCCAAGGGGAGTTGACCATGGTTGCTGGAGCCCGGGCTCGGCGATTCCGTTGGAGCCCCGGACCGCCCACCTAATTAATATTCACTTCACTGAGTGAAGCTCCGACGCGGCAATTGATGTACTGCGCCTGCGCAGCCCCGGACGGCACACCTAATTAATATTCACTTCACTGAGTCAGTGAAGCTCCGGCGGCGGCTGTAATCCCGCGCAGGCGGTCCCTGTGTCCCTGCACAGTCTGACACTGGCAGCACTGATTGGATAGTGTTAGACTGTTCAGGGACACACCCCTAACTGGTAACACCCAGCTGGACCTTTATTGCAGACTGGTGGCAATTCATTTCTAAACTTCTAGTAGGAATAATAAAGGATTGGCACATCATACAGGCTCCAGAATTGTTATTACATATAGTTACATATAGTTATTAAAACAGACATGTCTGGAGAAGTGACAGCACCTGTAATTTAGCAGGTGCCTGGTTGTCAGAGAGACTTGGGAACCCTTTCTCTGTTTAAGCTTAGGCTGAGGCCACACGCTAAGCAACACATTTGTTTGCAGTCCTTTTGGCTGCAGCTGTCGCATAATAGTTAAAATTCATCTACAAAAAGTCTAGATGTAGCCTTAAAGGGTTTCTGTCACCAGAAATCACCCTATTAAACCAAGTGTCATTTGCAATGAGCAAATGACACTTGATGACAGTAATGTTAGTCTCATATTTCTCTGTCCAGCAGTTTAGACAAAAAATAGGTTTTTATAATATGCAAATGACCTCCCCTAGGTGCAGTAGGCGTGAACCTGCACCTAGGAGAGGCCGTAATAACGCCTCTTACCACTCCTCCGTAGTGACAGGGCCGGGCAGCCAGCTCTTTCGGCTCCCGGCCCTGTACGATCCCGAAATCCCGCGCCTGCGCACTGCGGTACTACATCCAAGCACGCGCGCTGAGAGCCGGCGGCCGCCCGGGTCCCGGCTCCTTCGTGCGCGGATGTACTACCGCAGTGCACAGGCGCGGGATTTCGGGATCGTACAGGGCCGGGAGCCGAAAGAGCTGGCTGCCCGGCCCTGTCAATCAGCGCTACGGAGGCGTGGTAAGAGGCGTTATTACGGCCTCTCCTAGGTGCAGGTTCACGCCTACTGCACCTAGGGGAGGTCATTTGCATATTATAAAAACCTATTTTTTGTCTAAACTGCTGGACAGAGAAATAGGAGACTAACATTACTGTCATCAAGTGTCATTTGCTCATTGCAAATGACACTTGGTTTAATAGGGTGATTTCTGGTGACAGAAACCCTTTAAGGCTCGTGCACACGACCGTATGTATTTTGTGGTCCGTAAAAAAAAAAAAAGGATGATATCCGTGTGTCACCCGTGTTGCATGGTTTATTTTCTTTTTTTTTTTGTGTGTGGATCCATTGTAACAATGCCTGTCTTTGTCTGTAAAACGGACAAGAATAGGACATGTTCTAGTTTTTTGCAGAACGAACTTGCGGATATACGGAAACGGAATGCACATGGAGTCATTTCCGTTATTTGCGGACCCCTTGAAGTGAGTGGTTTTGCATATGGGCTGCAAAAAAAAACAGAACGGACACGGAAAGAAAATACAGTTGTGTGCATGAGCCCTTAGCCTTACACGGCGATTAATGAGTGAACAGAGACAGCAGCATTACAATCACTTGATCGCCTGGTGCCGCCCAACATGGCAGAATTGTAGGCCCATATAATTGACTATTGATGGATGTCACCACCAGGGGGTGTTTTCTTATGCAGTTAGAACTCCTGGATAACAGCATAAGGCTCCATTCACACACCCTGTTTTTTTTTTTTCCTGATTCGATCCTGATCTGGATCCATTCATTTCAATGGGTCCTGAAAAAATCAGGATCGAATCAGGAAAGAAAAACAGGACGTGTGAATGGAGCCTAAAAAGTGTGACTGCCCCCCTTAGGGCTTTTATTACCTACTCTTTTTTTTTTTTTTCTAAGAGAACAAATAAGTATAGGTATATAAAATATATAAAAAAGAGGACAGCACTCCAGGCTTGTTGCAGTAAAATAAAGTGGATCTTTATTCACCCAAAATTTTTTTTTTGGCTTCGGCACTGCTTCATGAATCCTTTCTCAAAGCTCCTCAGTGGGTTTATGGGTCCACAGCACACAGATGCCATACATGTTGATAGCTGACACCCTGGTAACCCCCCTTTCGGCCTAGCAGTGCACAGCTGGATACAGTTAAGTACAAATAAACCTCCTTCTGTTTAAAAAAAAAAAACAACGGATGACACATGGGTTCACGCGTAGATTTTTGCTGGTGTTTTTTCTATGCTTTTGCAATTTTGGTGACTTTTTTTGCACCTGTGTCTTGTGGCTCCAGATGTTAGCTGAAACACAGGATGCCTGAGGTTTTTTTTTTTTTTTTTGCTTTTAGCGTTTGTTTTTCTGGCTTCTTTTAAAAAAATTCAACATGCTGTGTGTGCTTGGCTTGTTTTTTAGGCTTCTTCACATCACGTTCTTTATATTGGAAAATCTGCATTAAAAAGTGCTAGTGGGCAAACACAATGGGGCAAATTTAAGAATATAATGGTCTAAGAATATAATTCACAGTCTGGCACATGGACTGTCATAAGTTTGGAGTATTGTAAATCCAGCTCCAGATTTACACTAGAATTTTTTCCGTGCGCCCGAACTGTGTCCAAATTTTGTCAAAAATTCTCAGTGAGCAAAAAAACAAATTTTACATCACTTATAAATTGGGGTAGATTGACTGCAAAAATGCGCCAAGATTTTGGCACACTGAGGCACATTTAGGCCGTGACCCCTTTCATGTGAAGTCACACCCCTTTTTCCAGAAGCCACACCCCTTTGTCAGGCAAGGTGTAAAAACCTTACAAAGTGTTGTAAAACAGTTGGTAAATGTGATGCAAAGCATCAACACCAGTTTTTTTTTTTGTCACAAAACGTGAATTTTCAATACAAAATTTGTCTTACCTGTAATTTTACTTTCCTCGGGTCCGAAGGCAGCACAGAGCGGGATATTCTGCCCCCTAGTCTCCACCCTAGGATCAGCCCTCCTAGAATACTAAATTAAGAATTAGCATAATTAATTGCTGGTGCGATAAGAACCCTCTCTCACAGCTCACTCGTGTTAAAAAAAATAGACGAATATCTGCAAAAGTGTTGGGAGGGTATGTATGTGCTGCCTTGGGACTCGAGGAAAGTAAAATTACAAGTAAGACAAATTTTCCATTTCCTCATGGTTCTCAGGCAGAGCGGGATGTGAATAGCAAAAAAGAAAGGGAGGGTAAATTTTGTAGAATGACAAGAGAAACTTGGCCCTTTCTGCCCCATTTCTAGGTGGGCTGGTCCTAGGGTGGAGACTATGGGACAGAATATCCCGCTCTGTCCTTCCTGAGGACAATGAGGAAAGTAAATCTTCCCCATTGTGTACAAAAAAATGCAGATGGACAAAAAACACACATGTAGTTATTCTGGTGTTTTTGCAACCTAAGGGGGTAAAAAAGCCAATGCAAATTTGTGTGCATAGGGACAATAAGTGTTTTTTTGCCTGCACCGGTCATTTATATTCCCCCACAGTAAGGCCTCATGCACACCACCGTATTTTGTATCCGTGTCCGATCCACAGTTTTTGCAGATGGCACACGGATCCAATCATTTCTATGAAAGATTGCACACAGATGTCATCCACGTGCCGTCCACATCTGTATGTCTACTCGACTAATTCTAGAACATGTCCTATACTTAATCCGTATTTTGGACAACAATAGTCATTTCTAGTGAGGAGAGGGAGAAAAATGAAAGTTGTCCGTATTTTGCAGATCTGTGGCTTGCAGAGCACGGTGTGGACACTGTTGTGTGCATGAATCCTTAGCCTGTACAGGTTGACCGCCGACTGTCTGTCCTGTGTGTTATGCTTCATCTATGTGAATTGCCTTAGGCTACGTTCACACCACCGTTTTCCATTTCCGCTATTGAGATCCATCATAGGATCTCAATAGCGGGGGGGAAACGCTTCAGTTTTGTCTCCATTCATTGAAGGGCGTTCACCAGAATGCATTCGGTTCCGTTTCATTGCGTTCCCTTGACGCACACAAAAGCGCAGCAAGCAGCGTTTTTGAGTGCATCCTGGGATGTGGAGCAAGACGGATCTGTCACGACTCGCAATGGAGACGGATCCATTTTCCCTGACACAAAAGAAAACAGATCCGTCCCCCATTGACTTACAATGGTTTTAGAGACGGATCCGTCTTGGCTATTTTAGAGATAATACACCCGGATCCGTTCATAACATCATGATGGAAACGTTTTGGCTGATCCATGACGAATCCAGCAAAAACGCTGGTGTGAAAGTAGCCTTAAAGGGAACCTGTCATCTCGGAACCCCCCCTAAACTAGAGTTAGCGGTGTATAGTGTAAGTGATGCTGAATCCGAATATGTAAGTATTATCTTCATACTCACTTCCATTCTGACGCTGTGCTCCCACAAACCTGCAGTAAAATGCACTCACTGGACTCTTCTTTGAGTCCTCTCCATTATGTGAGTGAGCACTGGAGTCCAGTGAGTGCATTTTACTGCTGGTTTGTGGGAGCACAGCGTCAGAATGGAAGTGAGTATGAAGATAAAACTTACATATTCGGATTCAGCTCCACTTACACTATACACCGCTTACTCTAGTTCAGGGGGTGTTTCGGAGATGACAGGTTCCCTTTAAATATGCTTTTTGAAACAATGAATTCGATCCACTGTATTTTTTTTTTTTTTGTAATTCTAGTTTGGAGGCAAGGAAATTCTGGATGTTGGCATCACCAAGGTGCAGAAGCAGAACTGTCTCCCCAGGGTGAGTTTCTTGTCTTGTCATTGTCTCATTTATCACCATTTCTATTGTTTTCTAAGATTTCTCCCGAGAATAAATCCCTGGTTTGGACATGTGACCGTTCTGTGCCTTCTACCGTGGTTGTAGTTTTCCAGAACACAGATTTACTGTGCGCTGATCATTATAAACATAATTATGGAACCCTTTTTAATTCCTTCCTGTTTTCCATGGCTGGTTATGCAGTGACTAATGTAAAAAATGCTAATCAGAGATCATATAGGACATGACAATATCTTTCTAATAAAGCCAGAACCAGCCCTGTACCTCACATGGAGCCAGAGATCTCCACATTCATTGCTCTGCTGGATTTATATCAAGCTGGCAGCACGGAGGGTGTGTCCTTTCTCAGGGGTGTGTGTCCTTTCTGCTGCAGCTGAAGGATGGATCTGAGCATGTATGTCCACTTCAGTGAACTGGACAGATAATTTAGAAAGAGTAAACAGCAGGTGGCGCTATACAGATAGATTTCCGTTAATAACTCAGTAGCTATAATACATTTTTAAGTACGTACAATTACAAAAGTATTCAGGTGCAGGTGGTGGTTTGAAAAATGTTAATTTTTTTGTGACAACCTCTAATTCTGGAGGAAATTTTGTTTCTGAGCATCTTGGGTTGTCGGAAGCCTCCAGTATGTTACCACACAGCTTCTGACTATTGGTCCAGAGCTGATACCGGGTCTGGACATTGGACTGTGAATGGCCGCAGCTCGGTCAGCGCTCACCCTGAACCTTCTCTCCTGCAGGACGTATTGCTTGACATCAAGGAGACAGAAGTTGCCGTAAAGGACAAGGAATCTTCACAGGTAAATGATGGGAGTAGAACACGGTCTCCGTTTCTAGACTGCACTGAACAAGGCCCTGACTCTGCCTGTGTATTCCTGCAGGTCCTGTTTCACTACTCGTACCCAGCGATTTCCAGTGTAGGGCGAAGGTTGGATAACAGGAAGGTCTTTGCATTATGTGCCGTGTGAGTATGAATACTGGACGCGTATTGATGAATTTCTGAAGATATACGGTAGTTGGGGCTCATGCACATTATACACTGCATGTTTCCAGGGGTTCCGACCACCACTGCAGTGCAGATATGAAGTGGCCAGGACAGGAGCCGCTGCAGATACGTGCCTATGCGTGCTACCACAGAGGCCAAAGCCTTTTCCTATAACGTGTAAGCACGACCACCACTGCTGGATTACAGGATGGTCGTAACCACTGGATATGAGCAGTATATAATGTGACGGAAAAATGAATCCAGCCAGCAAAGGAGGCAATATGGACAGTCACAATACATTAGTAAGTGGCTTGTATTCACTTTCTGTACATGATAAATGACACTTGCAGTGAGACAACCCCTTTAAGGCCCATGGTTTTTTGGTGCAGTTTTTGAAGCCAAAACCAGTAACTGAACATAAATCTACTACTGGCTTTGGTTTCAAAAACAGCCTCAAAAGACTAGCTGTGGAAACACACCCCATTGTGAGAAAAATTATGTTTTAATGTATGCAAATGAGTGGGGTCGTGCCATTACATCCACTGGCTTATTCACACAACCGATTGGCCACTCCTTGCTGCGGACCCATTAACTTGAATGGGTTCGCAATCCACAAAATATGGCAAAAGATAGGACATGCTCCCGTTGCTCCTGGAGGCTCATTTGCATGTATTAAAACATTTTTCTCAGCCATGCGGGCACATATGAACATGGGACCAACACAGATGGCTTCAGCTGCCGAGTGCACATGTAACAGGTCAGCCAGTGTCATAGGTACAAAACTGCTGGCAGGGTTTACAACCACCAAAAGCAACCTGTTTTCCGCTGCATAGTTTGCTGTGAAGTGCAGCTCATATCCAATGTATAACTGTATACTGTCCATGTTCTAGTGAGAAAGATGAGGACTGCGACATGAACTCTTTTAACTGCTTCGTGTTTGAAGTCTCTAACCACAAGGAGTGTGAGGAGCTCATAAAGCGCATTGGTAAGTGGTCCTCATCTAGTCTGGCTTACCCTCCATTAAAGGGGAAAAAAAAAAACCAAGACTTTCAAGTATTTTACATGCTGGTCGGTTACATCCAAAGTCTATTCACACAAAACTTTGTTCTAATACTGTACAGAGTGGGAGCTCTGTACAGTATTAGAATGTATTGGCTCTAATAAGTCAAAATTATTACTTCAAAGTCTCACGAGACTCCAGGTAATTTCATTTGTACTGTAAAAACATTTCCCAAACTCAGGTTCGGTTACAAGGGGAAGGGGGCAGCATATCGCCAGGGTGCGGCTCCCAGCCAGAACGGAGGCCCAAAAGTGAAGGAAGGCACACTGCACATGTGTCCTCCATTCATTTCTATGGGGCCACTGAAAATAGCGGAGCGCTGGCTCGGCTATTTCCATCAGCTACATAGAAATGAATGGGAGCGGTGGCCGCACATGTGCTCCCATTCATTTCTATGGGAACAGCACCTGGTGGTGGCCAGGCCCCCAGGCACAGGGCTCCCTGCTCAGTACAAGTCCTAGTGGTGGGACCCACACCTATCAGACAATGGGGCATATCCTAGAGATATGCCCCCATTGTCTAAGATGGGAATACCCCTTTAAGTGCAGGTTCAGATGAGCATGCCCAGGGTGTTTGTGCGCTTTAGGCTTATTTCACACAACTGTTTCACGGTCCGCAAAAAAAAAAAAAGGTCTGTAGGGCATCCTCTTTTTTGCAGATCCATTGTACCAATGCCTATCCCTGTCTGCAGAGTGGACAAGAATAGGACACATTCTATTTTTTTGGCCATTTCAATGGCTATGACAGTCCTTTATTATTACTACTAGAAGTTATAAATTGCTAGCAGTCATGGTACAGAGGGGTGGTAACAAGTTGAGGGTGTGTGTACCTGGACAGACTATCCCAGGGATGCTCAACCTGCAGCTTTCCAGCTTTTATAAAACTACAACTCCCACCATGCCCTGCTGTAGGTTGTCTGGGAGTTGTTTCACAACAGCTGGAGCGCCACAAGTTGAGCATGCCTGATCTATACAATCAGTGCTACCATTTTCAGACTGTGCAGGTAAGTATCTCCCCTCCCTGCAGACTACTAGCAATTAATTCGTAACTTTTAATAGAAATAAAGGAATGGCACAACACAGACATAATAGATGCTCCAGAACTACATGGGGAATACATGAAGCCATTAAAAGGGGCATGTCAGAAGAGGGGGACGGGTCCTGTTTAAACCCCCAGCTATTTAACGTGACATGTCCCTTCTTGGCACTGTGTGGAAAGTCCACAGCAGCCAAAGTGTGATGCAGCGGATTGTGTAGAGGTAATACCAGCTATGTGAAAGTAGCCTTGGTGGAGAGGGCACCTTGATTCAACTACAAGTACTGGTGGCATTCATCAATGGACCTGCCACTCCTCATACAACAATTATTACACATCTAGTCCATAGAAGCTGGTTAATATTCACTACATCACGTTTTCCTTTTGCAGCAACAGGCTTCAAGCATACAGAATGGTTTGTGTGACCAAGAAGCAGGTGATCTTCAGAGTATTCTACAAAAAAAAAAAATCCTGAACTTTATACTAAAGAAACCTGCAATAAAGAATTTATTTTTTTAACTGTCTAAGTCATTTGAATAAATAAGGAATCAGGATGAATGATAAAACATTTAATTTAAAATACTGACACTACAATATAAAATAGCTCTCATAAATGCACATTGTGTCTGTAGCTGCCTTGTTAACACATCAGTCTGCACTGTACAAAGCACCAGGTCACAGCTGCAGTGACCACCCAAGTCTGAGTTACAATGAGTGGAGAGGGAACGAAACAATGACTAACAGTCTCACAGTTACTCTAGGCAGGAACACTTACTGACCCTGTATATCAGCCTGGAGCAGGAGATACAAGGTGAGACTTCAGGCATTACCAAGCATGAAGACCTCTCCCCATCAGGCTGAGAATCCCTTACTGACTGGTTATTGCATTGGCTGCAGAGCATAGCTGAACAGGGCCAAGGTCATGCAGAAGCACCCGCTGCCCGGCATCAGTCTATACCCAGGACAGCCAGAATCAGAAGCATTCACCCTGAGTGGCAGATGGAATGGTTGTCAATTACAAAAAAGGAGACGATCCATACAAAATAAAAACACAAGTTAAAACCAAAGTATTATACACAATAACTATAAAAACGCCACAAGTGCCACTATGCCCGCTCTCCTCGTATCCTGCGAGCAAGCTGGATGTCTTTAGGCATGATGGTCACTCTCTTCGCATGAATGGCACACAGGTTGGTGTCTTCAAACAGGCCAACAAGATAAGCTTCACTGGCCTCCTGCAAGAGGAAAGGTAGAAGAATTATAAGTCACTGCTGCATAAGGTACATTTATAAATCTACATGTCCCTTGTAGTATTCCTACCACCCAGGATTATATTCACTGCTCTATAGCATGGGGACAGGGTCTCACAATCTATCCTCATGTTACTACATGAAGGCGTTTCCAGGGTCCTACTATTAATCCATCCTCATAAGGGCTCAGGCACACAAACACCCCCTGCATTACAGACAAGGATAGGACAGTTCTATTAGGGGGTCAGCCATTCCACAAGATACACACAACTGGTGCCCACATTTTGCAGATCCACAGAATACCCTACAGTCATGAGCCCCAAGTCATTAATATCGGATCAGCAGGATGCAACACCTCACTGAAGAGCTGCTCCCTGCAGCCACTACCACATTAATGGGAGCAGAGATGCAGTAACCTGACATTACCACTATGCATCAGCCGGGGCCCTAACACCTCTCCACACTAGAGATCCCAAGGACAGTACAGCCACCACTGCTACTAACTATAGGAAGTGAGTAGCCTAAAAGCCTGTAGAGGGCAGTAGATAGCAGAACCTACCCATCTATGTACCTAAAGGGGTATTCCGGTTACCATAAATATAACTTATGTTTTAGACTAATCCATCATCCATAATTACCTAATATAATGTCATTTTCACACATTACCATTCAGTAGTTATAAAGTAGTTTTCTTCCTCTGCTACCCACTGTGTTTCCTCATAAGTTACCATGGCATTGACCTGTAGTTCTGAACCTTTGTTAGGTCAGGCATGCTCAGTGTGTTGCCATCAATTCTCTAGCTAAATGTTAGTGTGCTGCTGATTGGTCAGTAGAGGGGGCGTGACTGGACTGCATCAGGCAGCCAATCAATCATGATCAAGCACAAACTCACAGCAGGAAAGCTAGGGATGTAGTTTTGTGAGGGAAGATCAGGCACCATGATACTCTGTGCTGCAGGCTCACAGGAGCTAGATAAATGAATGGCAAGGTAAAATGAAGCTCTGGTTATATGTACAGGTATGGATTCTGGTTGGGTCACCGCTTCCAGCCTTACTGCAGTTTTTCAAAAATTAAGTTACTTTACTGGAATACCCCTTTAACATAGGGGCTTAGGTTGAGATTTACAGGTATTCCCATGAAGCCTGACCATTTGCATTTCCTCAATAATGCTATGTCCTACACGTGACTGAACAGTGATGGATTTGCAGTCAGGTTTGTGCACAATATCAAGGCAGATTTAAAAACCCCACATGCCATGTACAGCCATAGACCTGCAGTGTCACCCTCAATAGACAGCATTGGGTTTTGCTGTAGACTTTATACTAACTATTCCACTGTGTTCCCAGGCATGTGGACATACTCCTACAGGAACCTGTACCAGATACCGAGACAACAGTAGAGTCTGTGCAATAGTTACCTGCAGGGCTCCGATAGCAGCGCTCTGGAAGCGGAGGTCAGTCTTGAAGTCCTGAGCAATCTCTCTCACCAGCCTCTGGAAGGGGAGCTTACGAATCAACAGCTCAGTTGACTTCTGGTAACGACGGATCTCACGCAGAGCAACAGTGCCAGGCCTAGAGTAAATGACAAGATTCATTACTACAGCAGCATAGTGTGCCAATTATACCCAAGACAGCTGACATTCCTGCCAGATAAATGAAACCCTTCCCATGTAGTCAGTGCAGATGTCATTCAGGAATGCTCAAGACATGACAAGTCTGACCTCACGACCAGTCTGCCTGGTATAAGGAAAGACTGGAAACTCCTATACTGCTTGGAAAGGCACCAAAGACAAGAGCAGGGCCGACAGTCCAAACTGATGACTACAACACAAGGGAAAACACTGCTCAGGTTTCAGCTCTACATTAGACCAGGCTTTAAGTGGTTTACAGAAATTAACCATCACCTATCCACAGGATTAGGTCACCCATGGGTGAACTGGTCAGGGTGCCAGGAGTCAGACTATTAGACTGGTGGAGATCCAACCCCCCTCGATTTCATTCTTGTGAACAGAGCAGCCAGTTGCATGAGTGACTGCTCCATTCATCTCTATGGGAATTCTGGAGAAAGCAGAATACAGCGATCCCCTAACTCCATAGAAATGAGCAGAGCGCCAAGGCACATGTGCGAGCCACTCTGGTCATTTTAGGGATGTGTATGGGGGGAGCCCCCACTCATGAGATCATTGGGGTTCCCAGAGGTAGGACCCCCACTGAACCACATTATCCCCAATCCTGTGGATAGGGGATAACAATCTAGCCAGAATGCCCCTTTAATGAAAGTCAGAACGTGTCCTGTTGTCCACATTACAGACAAGGATAGGACTGTTCCTTTAGGGGCCGGCTGTTCCGTAAAATGTAGAGTGCACATGGAAGCCATCTGTATTTTCGGCGGATTCCACAAGACATGTTTGAGTGCATGACTCCTTGCTTAGCAAAAGGTATACAGCTGCCCAATGGCAGTAACTTCAGGCCACAGGCAGTTTATACAGGTCAGAACTGCTGACAGCTCCCACATCTTCCAGCACAAGCAAGCTGTGGCAGAACATACCTGTAACGATGGGGCTTCTTCACACCTCCTGTAGAGGGCGCACCTCTCCTGGCAGCTTTGGTGGCCAGTTGTTTACGGGGAGCCTTTCCACCAGTGGACTTACGGGCGGTCTGCTTTGTACGTGCCATCTCTTACCCTGAGGAGAGGAGACCCTTTATTACATTTCTTGTAGACAAATCCCCTCTAATACCAGCATAAGGGAGAACACTACACATACAACAGGCAGACAGTCCTTTTAAGCATAGGACATTGTACCTTAAAGGGGGTATTCCCCTCTTAGACAATGGGGTCCCACTGCTGGCATACATACCTATAACAAGAACGGAGCAGGGAGCACTGCACCTGGAGGACCCCAGGTTTCCCAGGGTCCAGCCACCACCAGGTTCAGCTCCCATAGAAGTGAATAGAGAGCGGCTGAGCATGCACAGTGCATACTCCTTCACTTTGGAGGCTACATTCTTGATATAGGTGCAGGTTCCACCGCTGGGATCCTAGCGATATGCCCCCATTGTCTAAAATGGGAATACCCCTTTAAAGGAGAACAGAATGAGGAGAGCTGTGGCTGGAGGACCCTGGATCTCCCAGAGTCCATCCACCACCAAGCACTGCTCCCATAGAAGTGAATGGGAGCACACCACCCATGATAACATTAGTTTCTATGGGACAGACAAATAGCCAAGCCAGTGCTCAGCCATTTCCAACAGCTCCATTGAAATGAATAGAGGACAGCTGCGCATGCACAGTGCATCCTCCTTCACTTTGGGTGCTACATTCTTGATACAGGTCTCACCACTGGGATCCTATCAATATGTCCCCATTGTCAAGCCAGTGCCCAGCCATTTTCAAAAGCTCCATTGAAATGAATAGAGGACAGCTGCACATGCACAGTGCATCCTCCATTCATTTCCATGCTCTGTTCTTAATACAGGTGCGGGTCTAAGCAGTGGGACCTGCACCTATCAGACAATGGAGGCATATCCTAGCAATATGTCCCCCATTGTTTGATGGGACAGTACCAATAGAAACTGGACAAGCTACATTTAAGTAAACAATTAAGGTGCTACAGAAATAGAGTAGAGATAGTGAAAGATTCAGAGCAATCTAAGTGAAAAAACACAAAATGAAATCAGAACAAAAAAAAAAAAAAAAAAAAAAAAAAAACACAGGAAGCAGTAGCTTTAGTGTTTCAGTCTACGCCTGTGGTATCGCCTCCTGCCAGGGCAGCACATGGTTAACTACCAAGATAATTATCCAAGATGACGTCACAACAGAAAAGGCGGTAAACCGCTTCAAACTTAGTCACGTGCTACTGACCAGCCAATCAGAGGCCGCGATAAGCCGAGAAGCTGATACCATTACAGCGGAAAGCCCCGCGCTCCAGCCTCACGTTATAACCGCTATCTGCCACACAGCTGACAACGCAGAGCAGCAAAATTTATACAGTCTACACAACGACTAGCAGCAAACCCAGCAGTCAGCTCGGAGATAACGTACAAACCAAACGGTAGCGAACTCAATAAAAATCACCCCGAGACTAAATAAATAGCCCAGAGCCATATACATGCCTAACATTAGTAGTTCTCGCACACTTACTTGCTCCTGGTACCTTCGACCCGAGTCTTCTCTACAACCCACAGAAGTCGTCTATGCGTAAGACGGCGAATTACACGCTTTATATAGCAGGCCGAGCTCATGCGTCTGACGTCACAACCCCTAGGCGTATCGTCACCGCAGCCCGAACACGACGAGCCCTTCCGATTGGTCGGTACTATTGTTGGGACTTCACGTCGTCCTCGGAAGCTCCGCCCCAAAGCGGCCGGCTGGTGATTGGTTGGAATATCAGTTTGTGATTGGTTCTTAACGTAAGGCTGTCATTGGCCAGTTAAATAGGGCAATACACCAATAAGAAGGGACGCCTGTTCCGGCGTTTTGATTGGCTGAATCGAGAACGTTTCTATCCTGTTCTTGTCTCGAAGCTCTAGCATGGAGCTGAGGCTGAGTGCGCGGCCACCACCATGTCTCCCCGGGTGCTTGTGCTGGGGCTGCGGGGGGCGCCCTCCCCTGGAGACATTGAGCAGGGTTACACACTAGAGCAAACAGTCCCATAACAAGCCAAAACCAGAGAGTGAGAGGAGGGGGAAACAGGAGATATGGGAGGCATTTCTTTGGGCTGAGTTCACACTTACATTGCAGATTTTGTCATTTTTGCTGGAAAACCATAGCAGCACCCTGTTTTCTGGTAAAATGATATGAACCAACAGACCCTGTTACAAACCAGTTGGGTTTTTCCAGGCGCCACTGGTTACAGTCATGTGACTCATCCCACTTTTACGCCGTTTTCAGCTTTCTGCGCCAGTGACGGAGCAGAAAACCGGAAATGAAACGTTAAGCGTGATCCCTTATTTTTCTGTTCATACCTGCATTGTACATTTCAGTAGATCTGCTCCATCATAGCAGCAGAAAGCTGATGGGGAGCAGCATCTGTCACATGATGGTGCCTGCCAATTTACCGGACAGAATAATGCTGCAGGCTGCGCTATTTTGTCCAGCGTTTTGTGAACAGGATCTTAAAGGGGTTGGCACATCCCAGACATTGATGGCAATATTGCTAGGATATGCCATCAGTCTCAGATAGGCGCAGGCCCCACCTCTGGCCCCCAAAGTGAAGGAGCGGCACACTTCGCATGCGCAGCCACCTTTATATTCACTGCTCTGGGACAAGTCAGAAATAACCAAGCCAGCAGGTGGCTGCGGTTGCGCAGGGGTCTGCGTGCCAGAGGTGGGACCCGCAGTGGTGCACATAGAGAAGTAAGGGCCCCATTGCAAGGATTCAAACCAGGCCCCCCACACAAGACAGAAGGGTTTCTGCCTAACCCTTTTCAATAACCCTTGGGCCATTTTTCCACTGCTTCATTTGCTAAAAGTTATTCCTTTAGAGGGTAGAGTCCTGACCAAGTTTTCACCCCCAGTAGAAGAGGAGATAATCCCAACTAAGACTGGGCCCCCTCTTGCCCTGGGCCCCATAGCAGTTGCATGGTCTACTGCTGTGGTAGTTACGCCCCTGACCTGCACTATATGTGCAGCTACCTCTGCCGCTAGGGGACTACCGAAAGCCAGAAAACAGTCAGTCAGCGCCCTGCTATGTTCAAAACTCCTATTGCGGATAATGGAGGGTGGCCGCTCATGTGTGTCTGCACCTCGGGGGCCCCATTCTGGAAATAGAAGCGGGTCCCAAAGGTGGCACCTACACCTACCTAATATTGATGGAATATCCTTGCTACATGGCATCAATGTCTCAGATGAGAATACCCCTTTAAGTTGGTCACAGAGATAAACGTACTTAGTAAATGAAATGTTTCTGGGTGTCTGATCCTCCTTAAAGGGGTTATCCAATCCTATAATGCCCCCACAATGCCTGGGCCCCTCATACTGGTTATAGTTACCCCGCTCTCTGCACCACTCCTGATGCCCACACGGCCGCCACTGCATCTCCCCGTCGTGTGGATCAAAACATCTAGCGATGGGGGGAGGTGTAGCCAATAGAAGGCCGCGACAAGGGAGGAGCCTCCCTAGCATCGCGGGTGACGTTAGGAGATGCAGTGGCGCCCATCTGGAGCGACCCAGGTGCCAGGGAGCAGGGTAAGTATAACCTATATGAGGGGCCTGGGGGACATTATAGAGGTTGGATAACCCCTTTAGAGGAGTATTCCCATCTCACAAATGTAGTTTGTATAGTTAGATATAGCCATACCAATATTATTACTAATAGAATGTATTTATATAAAATGTACCGTTTAGAAGATTTTCCTATTTGTATATCCATTGTCCCACACACATCAGTCAGGCCGTTGCCCCTGGTTACGACCACAGCGGCCATGTAGTAGTGGTGGCCGGCTTGCTCCTGTTCAAACCCGCTCTGAGGTAACTGCTGTATTGTGAAAGCACATTACATGAACATGTGGAGACACATCTTAGGGTTGTAGCATTTTTGTCTGCGCTTCCAAAACGCAGAGAAACGGATCCTGTTTCAAGATCAATTCATCTCTATGGAGCAGGATCCGTTTATAAAGTCTGCGGTTTGGACGGATCCTGACTATTGTGTTTAAGACTGGTAGCGTCCAAAACACAGATGTGAAAGTACCTTAAGATGTGTCTCCGCATGGTCATGCAATGTACTTCACAATACAGCAGTTACCTCAGAGCGGGTTTGAACAGGAACAAGCCGGCCACCACTACTGCATGGCCACGGTGGTCGTAACCGGGGGCAACGGTCTGACTGATGTGTGTGGGACAATGGAAATACAAATAGGAAAATCTTCTAAACGGTGCATTTTATATAAACACATTCTATTAGTAATAATATTGGTATGGCTATATCTAACTATACAAACTACATTTGCGAGATGGGAATACCCCTTTAAGGTTACCTGCACAACTTGAGGATTACACTTGGTTTTTCTGCACAAATTCTCCTGCAGAAAAACCAGCAAAGTTTATGGGATGAGACAAATCTCATGTACACTTTGGTTACTTGTTCTGTGCAGAAACTGACTTGCCCTTCGGGTTTTGAAATCTCCATGTCAAATCTTTGTGCGTATTTAACCCTTTTCAATGCAAGAGTGAGGCAAACCCACACCAAAAAACTGCGAGTGCAGAAACGCACAGAAATCTGCATGGAAATTTGTAAGATGTTTCTGCAAGACAGCCCGCATCCGTGGCAGGTAGCCTAAAGGGGATATTCCGGATTGATGACCCATCCTTAGAAGAGGGCATCAATGGCTGATAGACAGCGGTCCACCAGGGTGCCAATCTCTACACAGTGCACAGAAGGCTGAGCTGCATTCCCCTGGCATGGCCACTACACTGCACTGCTTCCTGCTCCATACACGGTATAGACCAGAGGCTGTCCAAAACAGCTGATCGGTGAGACCCCCCAATCTAACACTGGTGACCTATCCTGAATATTCCAGGAGCCTGGAAAACCTTTTTAAGGTCTTGTTCACATTTCCGTTTTTCACTGATGTGCGCAGTCTGCGTTTTCCACAGAACATGTACCCATTGATTTTAGTGTGTCTGTTTACACATTAGTATTTTTTTACTGACCGTGGATTAGTGAAAAAATCACGGGGACATGCGCTACTTTGGTCCGCAATGAGGACCAACTACGTCCATTAAAGCCTATTGGTCAGTAAAAATCAAGGCACAACACAGATGGCATCTTCACCGATCACTGGAAGGAGACGCTCTGGAAATTATTTTTCGGCCGAGCAGTGTCTGTGGAATACGGATTACACACGGACCAAACACAGATCCTTCACGTGATTTTTTCACGGATGTGACACGGAAATGTGAACGAGGCCTAACCAGCATCAGAATACACAATACAGTTTTTTTTATGTACTGAATAGAGTGGCCTGCTTAGATTAAGACTACAAGGCAAATTCCATGTGTAAGGCTCTGTTCGCACTGGCGTCATGGTTTCCGTTTATAGGTTTTTTCGTGATTGCCATTGACATATTATGCAGGGGTTTGGGATTCCATGATCGGCTGGGAATTCATGAATACATCAGGCTATTATCTTCCCATCCTCCACATGGGGGCGCTGTATTTGTCACGTATCCACTCTTTATACAGATGCGCTTGTAGTGTATTCTTATGATAACGTGGTGTGTACGGGGGGTCTATATACATGTATTCCATTCTAACATCACAATAGGACGGGCGGGCTGCGTGCTGGTGTCTTCTCTCACTGCTTGTCACAATGCATTTATGTTTTTTTACAATGTGTATGTAAGTGAGGAGCCGTTTACATATATGTATGCGTGTAAGCTTTTGTTTGTGAACCGAGATTCATTCTAAGGCTACTTTCACACTTGCGTTGTTAAAGGGGTTGTCTCACTTCAGTTAGTTGCATTTTATCATGTAGAGAAAGTTAATACCAGGCACTTACTAATGTAATGTGATTCTCCATATTGCCTCCTTTGTTGGCTGGATTCATTTTTCCATCACATCATACACTGCTTGTTTCCATGGTTACAGACCACTCTGCAATCCATCAGTGGTGGTCGTGCTTGCACACTATAGAAAGAAAAGCGTCAGCCTTTCTGATGGCCGGGACCACGACAGTGCACATAGGCTGGTGCTTTTTCCTATATTTTCCAAGCACGACCACCACTGATGGATTGCAGGGTGGTCGTAACCATGGAAACAAGCAGTGTATAATGTGATGGAAAAATGAATCCAGCCAGCAAAGGAGGCAATATGGATAATAACAACACGTT
>ONZH01030366.1:600000-753131 GCA_900303285.1 Rhinella marina | reverse complement strand
TGTACACTGATCGTATCCAGGGTTATGACCACCCTGCAATCCAGCAGCAGTGGTCATGCTTGTACACTATAGGAAAACGCACTAACTTATACGTAGTCCCGTGGTCCCAGCTACCAGTCAAGATGGCACTTTTCCTATAATGTGCATGGAACATAAACATGGAAATGAGCATGTATATAATGTGATGGAAAAATGAATCCAGCCAGCAAAGGAAGCAATATGGATAATAACAATACATTAGTAAGTGCCTTGTAGTAACTTTCTCTACATGATAAATGCCACTTACTGAAGTGAGTCAACCCCTTTAAAACTGGAAGCTGAAATCAATGGGAAAGTTATGCATGCATTTTTGGTGCGGAATCTGCACCAAATCCTCGCTTAAAATCCTCTGTGTGAACCAAGCCAAAGGGTGAAATCTGAACAAACAAGTTACATTCTTCAGATTTTAAAATCTGCACATTCGATCAATTTCTGCACGGAAAAAAATACACAGAGTACACATGAGATTTGTAACATCTCATTACACAGCATAAATATAAGGCATGCAATCTGCAACATGTGCAGGTACCCTAACAATGGATTTCAAGAGGTTTTGCAGACAAAATGCATTTATTATCTATTCCTGTAAATTATGGCGGATCTTCAACAAGTCCACCAGAACAGTGCACCAGCTGCGTGCAGAGTTTGCTGCGGATCACACACTGTTCATTGCAAAGGGTGAAATCCTTGGTGGAAATCTGTAGCACAGCTTCACGCTTCAGATTTAAAATCCGCATCACATGTCAATTAGGGCTCATGCTCACGACCGTGTTTTTCTCCATGTCCGATATGCATTTTTTGCAGATCAGATGCAGAACCATTCACTTCAATAGGGTCGTAAAAGATGCGGACAGTACTCCTGGGCACGGGAGCGCACAGCATCATAGATTACTGGTCATCATAGATTAAAGCTGGTCCGACATAGTCCACCGAATCCGACGTAGTCCTCTGCATTCACGACCCTGAAAAATAGAAAACAAACACAGACCACTTACCTCTTCCTGCACTGGGATAATACACACAGCGATGTCACTGTACAATGGATAATAAACACAGTGATGTCACTGTACAGGGATAATAAACACAGTGATGTCACTGTACAGGGATAATAAACACAGTGATGTCACAGTACAGGGATAATAAACACAGTGATGTCACAGTGCAGGGATAATAAACACAGTGATGTCACTGTACAGAGATAATAAACACAGTGATATCACCGTACAGGGATAATAAACACAGCGATGTCACTGTACAGGGATAATAAACACAGTGATGTCACAGTACAGAGATAATAAACACAGTGATGTCACCGTACAGGGATAATAAACACAGTGATGTCACAGTACAGGGATAATAAACACAGTGATGTCACAGTACAGAGATAATAAACACAGCGATGTCACTGTACAGGGATAATAAACACAGTGATGTCACAGTACAGAGATAATAAACACAGTGATGTCACAGTACAGAGATAATAAACACAGTGATGTCACCGTACAGGGATAATAAACACAGTGATGTCACAGTACAGGGATAATAAACACAGTGATGTCACTGTACAGGGATAATAAACACAGTGATGTCACAGTACAGGGATAACAAACACAGTGATGTCACCGTTCAGAGATAATAAACACAGTGATGTCACCGTACAGAGATAATAAACACAGTGATGTCACAGTACAGGGATAACAAACACAGTGATGTCACAGTACAGAGATAATAAACACAGAGATGTCACCCAGGGATAATAAACACAGCGATGTCACAGTACAGGGATAATAAACACAGTGATGTCACAGTACAGAGATAATAAACACAGTGATGTCACAGTACAGGGATAATAAACACAGTGATGTCACCGTACAGAGATAATAAACACAGTGATGTCACAGTACAAGGATAATAAACACAGTGATGTCACCGTACAGAGATAATAAACACTGTGATGTCACTGTACAGGGATAATAAACACAGTGATGTTACAGTACAGGGATAATAAACACAGTGATGTCACAGTACAGGGATAATAAACACAGTGATGTCACCGTACAGGGATAATAAACACAGTGATGTCACCGTACAGAGATAATAAACACAGTGATGTCACAGTACAGGGATAATAAACACAGTGATGTCACAGTACAGGGATAATAAACACAGTGATGTCACCGTACAGAGATAATAAACACAGTGATGTCACAGTACAGGGATAATAAACACAGTGATGTCACCGTACAGAGATAATAAACACAGTGATGTCACAGTACAGGGATAATAAACACAGTGATGTCACCGTACAGGGATAATAAACACAGTGATGTAACCCTACAGAGATAACAAACACAGTGATGTCACAGTACAGGGATAATAAACACAGTGATGTCACAGTACAGGGATAATAAACACAGTGATGTCACCGTACAGAGATAATAAACACAGTGATGTCACAGTACAGGGATAATAAACACAGTGATGTCACCGTACAGAGATAATAAACACAGTGATGTCACAGTACAGAGATAATAAACACAGTGATGTCACAGTACAGGGATAATAAACACAGTGATGTCATAGTACAGGGATAATAAACACAGTGATGTCACCGTACAGAGATAATAAACACAGTGATGTCACAGTACAGGGATAATAAAAACAGTGATGTCACAGTACAGGGATAATAAACACAGTAATGTCAAAGTCCAGGGATAATACACACAGTGTTGTCACAGTACACAGATAATAAACACAGTGATGTCACTGTACAGGGATAATAAACACAGTGATGTCACTGTACAGGGATAATAAACACAGTGATGTCACCATACAGGGATAATAAACACAGTGATGTCAAAGTCCAGGGATAATACACACAGTGATGTCACAGTACAGGGATCGGCGTCTCGTGGCCCCATCAGACCTCAGGTCAGCGTCTCGTGCCCCCATCAGACCTCAGGTCGGCGTCTCGTGCCCCCATCAGACCTCAGGTCGGCGTCTCGTGCCCCCATCAGACCTCAGGTCGGCGTCTCGTGCCCCCATCAGACCTCAGGTCGGCGTCTTGTGCCCCCATCAGACCTCAGGTCAGCGTCTTGAGCCCCCATCAGACCTCAGATCAGCGTCTTGTGCCCCCATCAGACCTCAGATCAGCGTCTTGTGCCGCCATCAGACCTCAGGTCAGCGTCTTGTGCCCCCATCAGACCTCAGATCAACACAATGTGCCCCCATCAGACCTCAGGTCAGCGTCTTGTGCCCCCATCAGACCTCAGATCGACACAATGTGCCCCCATCAGACCTCAGATCAGCGTATTGTGCCCCCATCAGACCTCAGGTCAGCGTCTTGTGCCCCCATCAGACCTCAGGTCAGCTTAATGTGCCCCATCAGACCTCAGGTCAGCTCTTGTGCCCCCATCAGACCTCAGATCAGGGTCTTGTGCCCCATCAGACCTCAGGTCAGCTCTTGTGCCCCCATCAGACCTCAGGTCAGCCATTTCTGCCCCCATGACCTCACATAAGCCTTTTGTGCCCCAGCCCCATAAGAGCTCACATCAGCCATTTGTGGCCCAGCCCCCATCAGACCTCCGATCAGCCCGCTGGCCCCATCTGAAGTGTCCCATTTGCCAGCCTGCCTGCCAGCCAGGTGCCCCCCCAGCCACAAACAGACACAAAAAATACTTACAAACTGCTCCGGACACTGTCTTCTTCTCCTGCGCGCCTTCTTCTCCTGAAGCAGTGTGATCCCGCGAGACCTGTGACCCAGCGCTGGATCTCGCGGGATCACACAGCCAGCCCAGGAGGAAGCGCAGGAATCGGAGACGTCATGGGGACGGGATGGCCAGGCCACGGCAGGGTAAGAATTAAAGAACTGTGCGCACTGCACACTTAGCCAGCGGGCGGCACTTTTTTATCGCCCCCGCCCCCACACATTATCGTGCGGCACTGCGGCCCACAACATGGTGCGGCCCACCGGGCAAATGCCCGGTCAGGCAGATGGCCAGTCCGGGCCTGCTTACTAATGTATTATTATCCATATTGACTCCTTTGCTGGATGGTTTCATTTTTTCATCACATTGTACACTGATCGTATCCAGGGGTTATGACCACCCTGCAATCCAGCAGCAGTGGTCATGCTTGTACACTATAGGAAAACGCACTAACTTATACGTAGTCCCGTGGTCCCAGCTACCAGTCAAGATGGCACTTTTCCTATAATGTGCATGGAACATAAACATGGAAATGAGCATGTATATAATGTGATGGAAAAATGAATCCAGCCAGCAAAGGAAGCAATATGGATAATAACAATACATTAGTAAGTGCCTTGTAGTAACTTTCTCTACATGATAAATGCCACTTACTGAAGTGAGTCAACCCCTTTAAAACTGGAAGCTGAAATCAATGGGAAAGTTATGCATGCATTTTTGGTGCGGAATCTGCACCAAATCCTCGCTTAAAATCCTCTGTGTGAACCAAGCCAAAGGGTGAAATCTGAACAAACAAGTTACATTCTTCAGATTTTAAAATCTGCACATTCGATCAATTTCTGCACGGAAAAAATACACAGAGTACACATGAGATTTGTAACATCTCATTACACAGCATAAATATAAGGCATGCAATCTGCAACATGTGCAGGTACCCTAACAATGGATTTCAAGAGGTTTTGCAGACAAAATGCATTTATTATCTATTCCTGTAAATTATGGCGGATCTTCAACAAGTCCACCAGAACAGTGCACCAGCTGCGTGCAGAGTTTGCTGCGGATCACACACTGTTCATTGCAAAGGGTGAAATCCTTGGTGGAAATCTGTAGCACAGCTTCACGCTTCAGATTTAAAATCCGCATCACATGTCAATTAGGGCTCATGCTCACGACCGTGTTTTTTCTCCATGTCCGATATGCATTTTTTGCAGATCAGATGCAGAACCATTCACTTCAATAGGGTCGTAAAAGATGCGGACAGTACTCCTGGGCACGGGAGCGCACAGCATCATAGATTACTGGTCATCATAGATTAAAGCTGGTCCGACGTAGTCCACCGAATCCGACGTAGTCCTCTGCATTCACGACCCTGAAAAATAGAAAACAAACACAGACCACTTACCTCTTCCTGCACTGGGATAATACACACAGCGATGTCACTGTACAATGGATAATAAACACAGTGATGTCACTGTACAGGGATAATAAACACAGTGATGTCACTGTACAGGGATAATAAACACAGTGATGTCACAGTACAGGGATAATAAACACAGTGATGTCACAGTGCAGGGATAATAAACACAGTGATGTCACTGTACAGAGATAATAAACACAGTGATATCACCGTACAGGGATAATAAACACAGCGATGTCACTGTACAGGGATAATAAACACAGTGATGTCACAGTACAGAGATAATAAACACAGTGATGTCACCGTACAGGGATAATAAACACAGTGATGTCACAGTACAGGGATAATAAACACAGTGATGTCACTGTACAGGGATAATAAACACAGTGATGTCACAGTACAGAGATAATAAACACAGTGATGTCACCGTACAGGGATAATAAACACAGTGATGTCACTGTACAGGGATAATAAACACAGTGATGTCACTGTAAAGGGATAATAAACACAGTTATGTCACCGTACAGGGATAATAAACACAGTGATGTCACCGTACAGGGATAATACACACAGTGATTTCACAGTACAGAGATAATAAACACAGCGATGTCACTGTACAGGGATAATAAACACAGTGATGTCACAGTACAGAGATAATAAACACAGTGATGTCACAGTACAGGGATAATAAACACTGTGATGTCACAGTACAGGGATAATAAACACAGTGATGTCACAGTACAGGGATAACAAACACAGTGATGTCACCGTTCAGAGATAATAAACACAGTGATGTCACCGTACAGAGATAATAAACACAGTGATGTCACAGTACAGGGATAACAAACACAGTGATGTCACAGTACAGAGATAATAAACACAGAGATGTCACCCAGGGATAATAAACACAGCGATGTCACAGTACAGGGATAATAAACACAGTGATGTCACAGTACAGAGATAATAAACACAGTGATGTCACAGTACAGGGATAATAAACACAGTGATGTCACCGTACAGAGATAATAAACACAGTGATGTCACAGTACAAGGATAATAAACACAGTGATGTCACCGTACAGAGATAATAAACACTGTGATGTCACTGTACAGGGATAATAAACAAAGTGATGTTACAGTACAGGGATAATAAACACAGTGATATCACAGTACAGGGATAATAAACACAGTGATGTCACCGTACAGGGATAATAAACACAGTGATGTCACCGTACAGAGATAATAAACACAGTGATGTCACAGTACAGGGATAATAAACACAGTGATGTCACAGTACAGGGATAATAAACACAGTGATGTCATAGTACAGGGATAATAAACACAGTGATGTCACCGTACAGAGATAATAAACACAGTGATGTCACAGTACAGGGATAATAAACACAGTGATGTCACCGTACAGAGATAATAAACACAGTGATGTCACAGTACAGAGATAATAAACACAGTGATGTCACAGTACAGGGATAATAAACACAGTGATGTCATAGTACAGGGATAATAAACACAGTGATGTCACCGTACAGAGATAATAAACACAGTGATGTCACAGTACAGGGATAATAAAAACAGTGATGTCACAGTACAGGGATAATAAACACAGTAATGTCAAAGTCCAGGGATAATACACAGAGTGTTGTCACAGTACAGAGATAATAAACACAGTGATGTCACTGTACAGGGATAATAAACACAGTGATGTCACCGTACAGAGATAATAAACACAGTGATGTCACTGTACAGGGATGTTAAACACAGTGATGTCACTGTACAGGGATAATAAACACAGTGATGTCACTGTACAGGGATAATAAACACAGTGATGTCACCATACAGGGATAATAAACACAGTGATGTCAAAGTCCAGGGATAATACACACAGTGATGTCACAGTACAGGGATCGGCGTCTCGTGGCCCCATCAGACCTCAGGTCAGCGTCTCGTGCCCCCATCAGACCTCAGGTCGGCGTCTCGTGCCCCCATCAGACCTCAGGTCGGCGTCTCGTGCCCCCATCAGACCTCAGGTCGGTGTCTCGTGCCCCCATCAGACCTCAGGTCGGCGTCTTGTGCCCCCATCAGACCTCAGGTCAGCGTCTTGAGCCCCCATCAGACCTCAGATCAGCGTCTTGTGCCCCCATCAGACCTCAGATCAGCGTCTTGTGCCGCCATCAGACCTCAGGTCAGCGTCTTGTGCCCCCATCAGACCTCAGATCAACACAATGTGCCCCCATCAGACCTCAGGTCAGCGTCTTGTGCCCCCATCAGACCTCAGATCAACACAATGTGCCCCCATCAGACCTCAGATCAGCGTATTGTGCCCCCATCAGACCTCAGGTCAGCGTCTTGTGCCCCCATCAGACCTCAGGTCAGCTTAATGTGCCCCATCAGACCTCAGGTCAGCTCTTGTGCCCCCATCAGACCTCAGATCAGGGTCTTGTGCCCCATCAGACCTCAGGTCAGCTCTTGTGCCCCCATCAGACCTCAGGTCAGCCATTTCTGCCCCCATGACCTCACATCAGCCTTTTGTGCCCCAGCCCCATAAGAGCTCACATCAGCCATTTGTGGCCCAGCCCCCATCAGACCTCCGATCAGCCCGCTGGCCCCATCTGAAGTGTCCCATTTGCCAGCCTGCCTGCCAGCCAGGTGCCCCCCCAGCCACAAACAGACACAAAAAATACTTACAAACTGCTCCGGACACTGTCTTCTTCTCCTGCGCGCCTTCTTCTCCTGAAGCAGTGTGATCCCGCGAGACCTGTGACCCAGCGCTGGATCTCGCGGGATCACACAGCCAGCCCAGGAGGAAGTGCAGGAATCGGAGACGTCATGGGGACGGGATGGCCAGGCCACGGCAGGGTAAGAATTAAAGAACTGTGCGCACTGCACACTTAGCCAGCGGGCGGCACTTTTTTATCGCCCCCGCCCCCACACATTATCGTGCGGCACTGCGGCCCACAACATGGTGCGGCCCACCGGGCAAATGCCCGGTCGGGCAGATGGCCAGTCCGGGCCTGCTTACTAATGTATTATTATCCATATTGACTCCTTTGCTGGATGGTTTCATTTTTTCATCACATTATACACTGATCGTATCCAGGGGTTATGACCACCCTGCAATCCAGCATCAGTGGTCATGCTTGTACACTATAGGAAAACGCACTAACTTATACGTAGTCCCGTGGTCCCAGCTACCAGTCAAGATGGCACTTTTCCTATAATGTGCATGGAACATAAACATGGAAACGAGCATGTATATAATGTGATGGAAAAATGAATCCAGCCAGCAAAGGAAGCAATATGGATAATAACAATACATTAGTAAGTGCCTTGTAGTAACTTTCTCTACATGATAAATGCCACTTACTGAAGTGAGTCAACCCCTTTAAAACTGGAAGCTGAAATCAATGGGAAAGTTATGCATGCATTTTTGGTGCGGAATCTGCACCAAATCCTCGCTTAAAATCCTCTGTGTGAACCAAGCCAAAGGGTGAAATCTGAACAAACAAGTTACATTCTTCAGATTTTAAAATCTGCACATTCGATCAATTTCTGCACGGAAAAAATACACAGAGTACACATGAGATTTGTAACATCTCATTACACAGCATAAATATAAGGCATGCAATCTGCAACATGTGCAGGTACCCTAACAATGGATTTCAAGAGGTTTTGCAGACAAAATGCATTTATCATCTATTCCTGTAAATTATGGCGGATCTTCAACAAGTCCACCAGAACAGTGCACCAGCTGCGTGCAGAGTTTGCTGCGGATCACACACTGTTCATTGCAAAGGGTGAAATCCTTGGTGGAAATCTGTAGCACAGCTTCACGCTTCAGATTTAAAATCCGCATCACATGTCAATTAGGGCTCATGCTCACGACCGTGTTTTTTCTCCATGTCCGATATGCATTTTTTGCAGATCAGATGCAGAACCATTCACTTCAATAGGGTCGTAAAAGATGCGGACAGTATTCCTGGGCACGGGAGCGCACAGCATCATAGATTACTATGATGCTGTGCACATCGGGACGCTCGTGGGACTATTGTCCCGCACTCATAAGATCATATGAGTGCGGCCCGACGTGCACAGCATCATTGTAATCTATGATGCTGTGCGCTTCCGTTCCCACGATCTATGCCGCTCCAGGACATATGGCCCGCTCATGGACCGTAGCGCATACGGTCGTGTGCGAGGGTCCTTACACTATGGATATTTTTCTGTAGCATTATGACGAGATTTCTTAAAATCACATCCACTTTAGGACACTTTCACAAAAAAAAAAAATGGATCCTTTATTTTGAGTTGTGCTCATTTTGCATGCATTTTTTCATCTGTTTCGTCAGAGATCCGTCATTTTAAATGGAAGAAAAAATCCTCCTCGCAGGAGCCCTATAACTACATAAAAACAGTGTTACATTTATCAAATCGGTCACCCATAGCAACCAGACTCCACCTTTCATTTATCAAAGATGGAATCTGGTTTGTTGCTATGGGCAACTAAGCCAGTTTTCCTTTACCCCAGTTTTATAAATCTGTTTGCGTTGTATTTTACATTAACCTATTACCTACCAGCTACTATTTGCAGCATTTCTTCTCCCTCAAAATATGTTTTTCCTCAATGGGGTTACAACTCATTTATCAATAACATGACATATCATATGTCATGACACATATTATATGTCACATATAACATGACACATATTATATGTCATGTTAATAATGACATATCAATAACGTAAATCAATCTAACTGCTGAGATGCCAGTGATGTGTGGTTCCCCTTCTTGGTAAAGAGCTGGCTGTACCTGCATTGTAATATATAAGTGGCAAGATGTGACCAGGCTCCTAGGAGAACAAGATTTATGAAACTAAAAGACTTTGTTGCTAGTAGCAACCAATCTATCTGTCCTATCATTGGTTGCCCTGGGCAGTTTTTCTTTTAGAAGGTTTCATTGGACGCCTTGATATGCAATCGCAAACCTAAACACAAATGAGAAAACAAATCCTGCAGTGCGGTACAGACCGGCCTTTCAGCGTCACGTGTACAGCCAGGAATGACAGCGCCACCTAGCGGCCCCCAGAGGCATTGCGAGACCGTCTTTCTACTCTCAGTAGTGCTGGTCTGATTGGTAGAATTCGAAGAGTCCGGAAGTACGCGTCTGTACCGAGCTGGGCGGGAAAAACAAAAATGGCGAGCCGAGGCTGAAAGGGAAGCGGAGTGCGGGGCAGCTCGTTACACTGTACGCTTTATTTTACACACAGGCGCCTGCGCTGAGGTGAGTTTACCGGACATCTGGGGGGAGGAGATAGGGGCGAGCTGACCTATCCGCCACGTATGATAGTCCACCTAGTTGTGGAAACACTACAATTCCCAGCATGGCCTGACAGCTGCAGCCGATCAGGGCATTCTGGCAGTTGTAGTGTCTCAGCAGGTGGAGGCTGCTGTCAAGAATATTACCACACTGCTGCCCTGATACTAATACGTGCCATGTCTATGCTGTTTTATACATCATTGATTAAATAGATCCTCAGCTAGGAAAAAGGGTTTCCATAGGGTTCCATTGTAAAAAATTTTTATATATATACACACACTTTTTTATGCATCCTTTTTTTCCCCTCACTGGAAGGGATGGGTGATTAATTTGATATTTTAGTGTCAGTTTTGTTTTTCTGAAAATTTTCATCCATTTTATATTTTCTTCTGGAGCGCTGTATCAGTACAACTTGTATACTGTCCTCAGTCCCTGCCACCTGTGCCATTAAATCTGGTACGGGTGGCAGGGCCTGAAGACACCCGCAAAAGCGTCACTGATGCAAGTCTCTGGGTCACTGTGGGAGCTGTAACAGCACCATCCCGTCTGTAGCGACCGCGCCATCTAAGAAGTTAGGCAGAGGCTCCCGGTCACCATCTCCGAGGACACAATGCCATGGCTGCCAGGGACCTACCATAGCTGTATGTCTATTACACTGTGCCACAGACACACGGTTCAGTGATGGGCTGTAATGCAGTGGTATACACAGTATAGCACTGTGTTATAAAAGCCATGTCTCCTAGTGAGAATAAAAAAAAAACAAAACCTGGAGGTTAAAGAGGTTGTGTCACTCCAGTAAGTGGTGTTTATCATGTAGAGAAAGTTACTACAAGCCACTTACTAATGTATTGTGATTATCCATATTGCTTCCTTTGCTGGCTGCGTTAATTTTTCCATCACATTATACACTACTGGTTTCCATGGTAACGACCACCCTGCAATCCATCAGTGATGGCCATGCTTGCACAGTATAGGAAAACGCACCGGCCTGTGTTAGCTCCCATGGTCCTGCCCACCAGAGAAACCAGTGCTTTTTCCTATAGTGTGCAAGCATGACCACTGATGGATTGCAGGGCGGTCGTAACCATGGACACAAGCAGTGTATAATGTGATGGAAAAATGAATCCAGCCAGCAAACGAGACAATATGGACAATCACAATACATTAGTAAGTGTCTTGTATTAAAGAAGAACTCCTGCAAAAAATTTTATTCCATGTCCTGCTAGAAATGTACATGATGTAATCTGTAGTGAATGTCATTTTCTTACCAGTAGCTGAATTTTTGAGTTATATCATCCTGAAGTTTCTTATGTGTCACGTGACTAGGAATCAGATTCACCAACTCACACAGCACCTTATGTGTGGACAGGAAGTCTAATTCTCTATGTATTCCTATGAGACTGAAAGTGAGGCTCCTATAGGAATGAATAGAGCAGTTACTGGCTTTCTGTCCTGGGTCAGTTGGAGGTCAGGGAGTTGGTCACATGACCCAGCTACAATAAGAAGAGAGTGGAAACTCTCAATTTCAGCCTCTGATAAGAAAATGACATTCACTACAGATTATATCATGCACCTTTCTAACAGGTCAGAGAATAAAAATTTTTGCATCTCACCGTGCAAAAAAAAAAAGCCCACATACCCCAGTCACATTCACAGAAAAATAAATTCTGGCTGTTAGATTGCATTGCTAAATAAACTATTATTTTTCGTGAAATGTGCTATTATTGTTTAAAATTAGTAAAAAAAAAAAGCATGAAACTATACATGTTAGGTATCACCGTAATCTTACTGACCCATAGAATAAAAGTACCACACTAGTTATGCCGCGCGGTGAACTCCATAAATTTTAAGTCCAAAGAAATATTCCGACACCATTATGACTTTCACAGAAGAGTGGGTGGGAGGGTTGGGCCGCAGATGGGACCTCTATGGGCCGACGCACCTAACAATATGTGCGCCTGAAATCTACGGCAGCTCCTTGCTGATGTATACCTTTTGTTAGGGCACAGGGACCTCCTGAAGATGCACCAGTCTTAATGCATCACACAGCAGCGAGTTTTCTTACTTAGACAGAAACACCAGTCTTAAACTGCCCCCACCCCCTTTCCTTAGAGTTAACCTGTGAACCTCTATACATGGAGTTTACATGAATCTGCTTCACTGTGTATTCCAGGTGCATTTCTAAAAGATGGAGGACGTGGAGTCCAGGTACGCTCACCTGCTGCAGCCAATCAGGGACATGACCAAGAACTGGGAGGTGGATGTGGCCACTCAGCTGGGCGAGTACTTGGAAGAGGTAAAGTTTTAAGTTATAGATAATATAGAAAGCTTTTTCAAATTGTGATTGTTAGAATCATTGCAAGGACATGGGGGAATTTACGAGTCAGAAGCTAGAGATGATCTAGTCCAGGGCTGGCCAACCTGAGGCTCTCCAGCTGTTGTAAAACTACAACTCCCACCATGCCCTGCTGTAGGATGATAGCTGTAGGCAGACTGGGCATGCTGGGAGTTGTAGTTTTGCAACAGCTGGAGAGCCGCAGGTTGGCCAGCCCTGATCTAGTCAGTCCCCAGTGTTGAGGGTGACATAAAAACACCACGTGCAAAAGTCACAAAACAGAGCTGTGGGACTCATTTATGCCAAAACCTGGCATAGGGAGTCTTAATAAAGGACCCACATTAGTAAACACACCAGACATTTACTTTGTATGCTTTCAGATATGGTATCAAATACAGCTAGTATTCCTCGTGTTTCTGAAAATATGCAAATTAATTAAATGGAATCCTAAGACCTTGTTCACACTTTGGATTTGGTCTGTGGAAAATCTGCCACTGCAGAAATCCTGGGGTTTGTGCTGCAGTATTGTAACTGTAGCTGCACGAACTTTATCGTGGACGTCTATTGAAAATAACGTAGAATCCACACCAAAATCTGTTCAGAAAACTTTGTGAACTCACTCATAGGCCCCTTTCACACAAGCGGACGGATTAGGTCCGGATGCGTTCAGAAAAACTCGCACCATTTTGCATGGAAGTTCAGTCAGTTTTGTCTGCGATTGAGTTCAGTTTTTTCCACGCGGGTGCAACACGTTTTGATGCGTTTTTCAGGAGCATGATAAAAAACTGAAGGTTTACAAACAACATCAGTGAAAAACGTATTGCATCAGGATGCAGTGCGTTTTTCACTGAAGCCCCATTCAATTCAATGGGGCCAGGGCTGCGTGAAAAACGCAGAATATAGAACATGCTGCCATTCTCAGACAACGCAGAACTGATGCGTGAAAAAAAAAAAACGCTTATGTACGCAGACCCATTGAAATGAATGGGACAGGATTCAGTGCGGGTGCTATGCGTTCACGTCACGTTTCGCACCCGCGTGGAAAACTCGCTCGTGTGAAAGGGGCCTTCGAGTACAGACACACATGGTGGATTGTGCGGCGGTTTGGCAGTGTAATTTCACCTGCGGATTTGTCACGGATTTGTGGTGAATTTTAAAATCTGTACTCCAGGTAAGTTTTTGCTGCAGATTTTTTTTTCCCAGCATGTGTGAACCTTATGGCCTCTTTCACACTAACAATACGGATTGTGTCAGGATGTGTTCAGTGAAACGCGCAACATTTCGCAAGCAAGTTCAGTCAGTTTTGTTTGCGATTACAATCGGTTTTGATGCGTTCATGTGCGTGAAAAACATCTCCTAGAAACCATCAGTGAAAAATGCATTGCACCCAGTCTGCATCCAGGTCACATCCGGTTTAGGCCTCATGCCCATGACCATATGTATTTTGCAGTCTGCAAAAAATACAGATGACGTCCATGTGCATTCCGTATTTTGTGGAACAGAACAGCTGGCCCCTAATAGAACAGTTCTATCCTTGTCCGTAATGCGGACAATAATAGGACATGTTCTATTTTTTATTTTTTGCGGAATGGAAATACGGAAACCGAATGCACACGGAGTACCTTCCGTTTTTTTGGGGACCCATTAAAATGAATGGTTCCACATACGGTCCACCAAAAAAAAACAAAAAACGGAACGGACATGGAAAATAAATACGTTTGTGTGCATGAGCCCTTGCAATGCGTTTTTCACTAAAGCCACTTGTATGGGACCAGGGCTGCGTGAAAAACGCAGTATATAGAACATGCGATTTATTTATTTATTTTTTCCTGAAAGCAGAAATGATATGTGAAAAACAACGCTCATGTGCACAGACCCATTGAAAAGAATGGGTGCTATGCGTTCACTTCACGTGTTGCACCAGTGTGGAAAACTCGCTCATGTGAAAGGGGCCGTAAACCTTTTCTGCTGGCAAACTGCCTCCGTAAATAGGAGGTTCATACTTGACTGCTCTCCGGTCCGCGGCTTGTTTACATCCAGCCAATACCAGGCTTCAGCAGTAGTGTGCCGCTTGTGGCCACGTTATTCCCAGAGAACCTCTTCAGACAATAATTGTATGCCTAAAACACCTACATTTGGATTCTCTTTTATTGCTCTGCGGCTCCACTTTACATTACCTTGTTTCATTTTGTACAATATTGATATCAAGTATAATGAAAGCATTTATTAAAAAAAAAACTAATTTTCTTTTTACCTTTCTTTTTCATTTTTTATGCTGCATGGTAATCCATTTCATTTATGTTTCTGTAGTTGGATCAGATCTGCATATCGTTTGATGGAGGTAAAACCACCATGAACTTTGCAGAAGCTGCCCTCCTCATCCAAGGGTCAGCATGTATTTACAGTAAAAAGGTGAGTCTGTTCATTAGCCGGTACGTAAAGGGGTTTCCCAAAATGTAAACTTTTTTTCCTATCCACAGGATAGGTGAGGGTGCAGTCATGGGACCCCCAGAACACAGGTCCTGTGTCCCCATATATGAATGAAGTGGGGTTTGAGCACCCCTGCTGCCACTCCATTCATTCTGGGAGACAGCTGGATGTAGCTGAGTACAGTGCTTGGCTATCTCCGGCAGTCTTTTTGGCAAAGTTGATAGAGAAATACTTTTGTCTAGAGATGGTATTCCATCTTTATTGGCTAGCACCCCTCACCCACCCCCTTTCTTGACTGTGATTGCACAGTTTTTTTGCAGTATTTTAAAAAGTTGCTTTTGATAAATCTGGCCTACATCTACTCTCCTAACTAGCCATGCCCACTTTCCCACCCACTTTTTGAAAGTGGAGAGAGCGGTGTACAATTTATTTTTCTTTAGAACTATATAGGAAAGCATAGTCTGCTGCACTTTCCTATCTAGGAGAGGAGAAAGAAGTATATTACACTGTCTTTTTTTTTTTTTTACAGTGGTAGTAATGAGTGATGTATGCCTTTAAAGGGGTTCTGTAGTTCTTTACAACTGATGATCTATCCTCTGGATAGATCATCAGCCTCTGATCGGTGGCGGTCCGACACCCGGGGGCCCCCGCCGATCAGCTGTTTAAGAAGGCAGCGGCGCTGCAGGAGCGCCGCGGCCTTCTCTGTGTTTACCTCAGGCCCAGTAACGTTACGACTAGTATCACTGGGCAGGGCTAAGCTCCATTCAAGTGAACAGAGCTTAGCCCCGCCCAGGCCATTGATACTAGTCGTGACATCACTGGGCCTGAGAACACAGAGAAGGCCGCGGTGCTCCTGCAGCGCCACTGCCTTCTCAAACAGCTGATCGGCGGGGGTCTCGGGTGTCGGACCACTGCCGATCAGTTTTACAGAACTGCAGAACCCCTTTAACTAGAAAGCCAAGCAGATGTGAATTATAAAAAATAAAATCTACTGTACATACAAATATACTCTCCTTAATAGCAGTTCTGCCTGTTATACTTTTGTGTGCATTCATGTTTAGACAATCAGCTTGATTTTAATAGATTTTTTTTTTTTGTATATAGGTGGAATATCTTTACTCTTTGGTGTATCAAGCCTTGGATTTTATATCCAATAAGAAGTATGTATCTCAGTATATATACATTCTATGTAATAATTGACAGCAAAAGTGTTTATTTTATTGGTTAAAGCCTATCCGTACACTACCACCATTATAGAGGCTGTCTGAGTAGTTTAAAGGGTTCTCCAGGCTTTTAATATTGATGACGTATCCTCAGGATCCCTCCTCTTCCTTCTCGCTGCTGCTATGTCTATGGCGAGTATGAAGAAAGAAGGTAGACGGCATGCACGCACGTCTTCCCTTCATACAGCTGTTATATATAGCCTGTTTCTCCCTCAGTCATTCTCTGGTCCTCCTGCTCGTTGTATACAAGACTGCAGTGGTGACATTGAGGTGTATGGCACATGACCACTACAACCTGTTGCTAGCTTCAGTGGTATATGGCACAAGACTGCTGTGGCCAGTGATAGGTTGCAGTCATGTGTTGTGCACTTCAATGTCTGTCTTGTATATAGGAATTTGAGGAGGACTGGAGATGCAGAGGTGAGAACGACACTGGAGAAACAGGCTTATTTTTTTATTTAATACAGAAAGGGTTTGAGTGCAACCAAGAGGAAAGTTTTTTTTTTTTTTTTTTTTTTTTTGTTTGTTTTTTAATGACCGTTACAAAAACATTGCAGTTAGTTAAAAAAAACATGCATTATTTTTCTTCTACTTAATTGGGCTGCCTGTACACAATAAGGTTTTCGAATTTGGTTTTGATGCTAAAACTAGCTGTATAGACAAAAATAGTAACAACGCTTCGCTCACCTTATTAAATAGCAATAGGAAGCACGGTCAGCACTGGGAGCAAGTGCCAAACACAAATGAAAAATCAAAGAAGAGAAGGAAACGACCAGCTTTCAAAAGTGTTCCAGCCTTTATTCCACGTGCACAGTAAAAACCAACAAGTACAGAGTCCTTATCTATGTGTTTCGGATCACATAGTACTGATCCTTAATCATGATGTCATCAAGCGCGGCCCGGCTCCCATTAATTTCTATGGAGCCAACGGAAATAGCCGAGCCAGCACTCTGCTATTTTCTGCGGCCTCATAGAAATGAATGGAGGGCGGCCACACATGCGCAGTGCGCCCACCTTCTCTTCTGGGGCCGCGTTCTCAATATAGGTGCGGGTCCCAGCGGTGGAACCTGCATCTATAAGACAATGGAGGCATATCCTAGCGATATGCCCCCATTGTCCAAGATGGGAATACCCCTTTAAAACTAGCTGTATGTTCCAAAAATAAAAAGAATAATTTGAATCTTTCCTATACAATTCACCTCTGGTTTTGGGTTTAAAACTGCATCTGAAAACCTGACAGAACTACAGTATATTAAATATATAACATTTTCTTTAAACTGTACCTCTGATTATAAAGAACTTTTCATAAATCAATACTTAGGCAAGTGTAAGAAGCTATGTAATATATCTTATTACAGAAAAAAAAAAATCTTGTTTCTCCACTTATCAGCCCCTTCTTCCTCTCCTCCTGTCTTCAGCATTGATCACTTACTTTTGAATTTACTGAAAATCCATACACTGAGAGATCAGGTTACTGCTGCTTCCCATAGACGTCTAGGGAGTGGGAGATTAGATACTATGATGTCTCACATACACTTCACACACAGAAGAGATCCTGCTTCCCTATCTCTGTAGAAAACCTTTAGAAGCAGCAGCATGAAGGAGATTATCAGTAGTGAGCAGTGTAGCTGGGAGAGAGAGAAAACTTACTAGAGCTGTTTCTTTCCCTCCATAGACTTCTATGAGCAGCAATGGTAACCAGATCTTTGTCTTCTTACTGGAGATGGATATTATCAGTGAACTAAGGGTCTATGATTGGTGCAGAGGAGTCTGATAAATGAAGAAATGTGTTGTCTGATTTTTTTCCTTTATAGTTTATTTAATATACATTTAAACTGTCAAAGGAGAATTTAGCCTTTCGATATGTAGCCTTGACTGGCTGTATACTACACGCTGCCATTTTTAGGTTTGATTTTTCCATACAAACAAGAGCTACAATTGTCATGTTTTACTTAGGCGCAATCAGCAGCCGACCTCTGTTGGAGAAGATGGGGTGGACAAAGATGCAAACTTTCCAAACCAGAATGAAGAACAGGAGGTAATGGTTGTACTTTGAATATGCAATTTAAAGCAAACAAGACAGATCCTTCTTAAATTAGAATGTCAAACTAAGACCCCATTCACACGACCGTATGTACATTTCCGCATCTTTGCGGAACCATACGGACCCATTCATTTTTCCATAGGAGAAAAAAAAATGCGGAATGCACATCGTGTGCATTCCGCATCCGTATGTTACGGAAGTTCTCCCGCAAAAAAAAAAACAAAAAAACGTCCTATACTTGGCCACAAAATCACGTCCGTAGCCCCATTAAAGTCAATGGGTCCGCAAAAATGCGGAAGACTTTCCGTATGTCTTCTGTTCCGTTTTTATACGGATCACGGAATACATACGGTCGTGTGAATGGGGCCTAAGGCTACATGCACACGACTGTCTGAATGAGTCCGCACATTGCGGAACGGGTGTGGACCGATTCATTTCTATGGGGCTGCAAAAGATGGCTGCTTTGATTGACAGTGGCAACATAATCTTGCCTGGCCCTGTGTTCACATGCATGCATAAGTGTCATTACTCGGGAACAGAGCCTCGGATCAACAAAATTGAACTAAAACTCTGTGACAGTGCCCTAAGTTGGATAGGGAGGTTGCTGGTGACAGACTCCCTTTAAAAATGCGTTCAGTACATGACCAGAGGTTTTGTGAAGATAGACCCACAATCTGCTGTTGAGTGATTCCTCTGTTTCCTGTATTACAAGTCTGCTGCAAATTAGAGAATCTGTCACCAGCGACCTCCCTAGCAAACTGTTTGCATAGACACACAGCTGTGGTTCATCTGATTAAAACGCTTAGGCCTTTGGTGCAATGAGGGCGTTACCGTTGCTCTTGTTGCGTCCAAGCTCCATGCATTTCTGTGGCCATCTCCTCTCTGCTTTGGCCCTGTCGATCAGCGTTTTAATTAGGTGACCCACAGCTATGTGTCTATGCAAACAGTTTGGTGGGGAGATCGCCGGTGACAGATTCCCTTTAATATAGCAATGTAGTAGCTATATGTATAGTTGAGTTTTATTCGCAATCATATTATTAATGTCATGGTAAATCTTAGAGACGTGCCTTGTCGTCAATCACATTATGACCCTTTTCCTTCTATTGTAGTTTCTCAGCCTAGATGATATAACTGACCCCAAGAAAACCAACGTGGATTTGAAAAAGGAACACAATCCAAATGTACGTTAATATCCAATTATTATGTATTGTTTCCCCATACCTTTTTTTATGCAATCTAATTAATATAATTTACATTGTTTAAAAGCTGGTGAACGTTATTCCCCTTACACCAATGGCGCTTGTTCCTCCTGAAGAAGTGGAAAAGAAAAACAACCCTCTATGCAGGTAAAAAGTGATTTATACGGTATTTGTGGTTTTAGTCAATAAGAAATGATGCTCCTTCTGCCCACTCGGCATGTACAGGTGAAACAAATTGAGACCAACCTCTGGCACTACAGCTGTTCTGAAACTACGACTCCCAGAATCCTCCTCTTAAGGCAGATTACAAGAACAGCTGAGCAAGTGTGCCTGCTGGGAGTTGTAGTTTCACAGCATCTGGAGTGCCGAAGGTTGTTGACTTTTACTCTAAAGCTCTATGTATGAGCAACCTTATGCTGTAATCACCCATGCGGTTTTTATTTTATTTTTTTGTTTGTTTTTGACAGTTTATTTTTACAGTCAAACACAGGAGTGGATTCAGAAGAGAATTATCTGTCTTTTGAATCTACACCACTGTTTGGCCTAAAAAAAAAAACAACAAACAAGCACAAAAATGGCATGTGTGCTTTCCGCCTTAAAGAAGAACTCCCGACAAAAATTTTATTCCATGTCCTGCTAGAAATGTACATGATATAATCTGTAGTGAATGTCATTTTCTTACCAGTGTCTGAATTTTTGACTTATATCATCCTGAACTTTCTTATCTGTGTCATGTGACCAGCAATTAGACCCACCAACTCACACATAGACTTATGTGTGGACAGGAAGTCTAATTCTCTATGTATTCCTATGAGACTGAAAGTGAGGCTCCCATAGGAATGAATAGAGCAGTTACTGGCTTTCTATCCTGGGTCAGTTGGAGGTCAGGGAGTTGGTCACATGACCCAGCTACAATAAGAAGAGAGGTTTTTACTCACAGAAACAGTCACTGATAAGAAAATGACAATCACTACAGATTATATCATGCACCTTTCTAACAGGTCAGAGAATAAAAAATTTTGCAGGAGTTCTTCTTTAATCTAGTAAATGTGTTTTTGTTCCTCATTTGAGTTAATTTGTACATTTCAGCCGAAAAGGGGAAATCTTGGCCAGCAGGAAGGATTTCCGTATGAACACCTGCACGCCTCATGCCTGCGGCGCCTTCATGTTAGAACTGGCTCTAATGTCACCAACACACTTTGTACAAAATATCCAGCGAATGGAGGAGGCCAGCTTTCAGCCAGGTACAAAAACTTTCATAAAGTCTGACCAGTATTCCCAAAACTCCACATATTTTGTTAATTCATAAATTGTGTTATAAAAGATGATGCTGAAAGAATTAGATGGTATTAAGACGGTATATTTACACATTTACTATTTTCTTTATTCATTTTGCGGAGTAATATTTGCAGTCCAACCTCTTTCATGAATCACACCCCGTTAAAGGGGTATTCAAAAAAAAAAAAAAGCAGCACTGTACATTTAATAAAGACGTCGGTAGATTTATTAAGACTATAGCTTTAAAGCGTTTCTCTTTTATAGTTGTGCAGAACATAGAAAGTGATAAGAATGAAAATATGGAAGCTGAATGTGATGCACCTTTACCAGTGTTGAACTTCTCTGATGATAATGGTGAGTAAGGCTACCTATGTTTCCATGCCCTTACAGCAAAACACAGTAATACTGCAAACATTACGTAGAATTTTATTTCTACGTGTATTAGCACCCTTAGGCCACCTGTACACGAGTGCAGGTGAACGCACATAAGATCTGCACAAATTTCCATGAGGATTTCTGTGCGTTTCCACAGCATAACCGCACCCAAATCCGCAATTTGTAAGTTCTGCCGCAGATCTTGCCCTTCCATTGAAAAGGGTGAATTCCGCAGCTAAAATTGCAAACATAATTGACATGCTGTGGATATGGAAATCCAAAATGCAGGTCAGTTTCCATGCAGTGTACATGACATTTGTGTAATCTCATACACTTTGCTGGTACTGTACTACTCTGCGGATTTTATGTGCGGAAAAGCCATACGTATTCTGCAAAGTGTATGGGTGGCCTTAAGTTTGCTTTGCTCAGATCACGTTTGGGCAGATCAGAAGCATAGTGGCAGGGGTGCTCCCCTCTCAAGGGCCAGCCTGACTGACAATGGTGGAGGATAGATCTTGCAACAGAGCTGGGCTGGGAAAAGCCGGTGTAGTGCCATCACTGTGACTCTTCTGTCGGTATTTCAAGTTCTCTTTGGTTAGGGTAGCATAAAGCTCCTGACAGGGTTCCCTCTAAAGTCCTTTCAATTAGAGCCATTTACTTACTAACTATATTTCTTTCAAAAGCATAATTAAGACATTTACATTGTTTTGGTTGTTTTTTCCATGTATAAAGGGAATGATGATGGATTTGTTCCACTGGATGATCACCATGAAGTAGAGAACGTAGAGATGGAACCTATTGAACACATTGAGCGACAGGAGGTAACAGCATTTTGTAATCTGCTGCATTGTGACATGTGAAAGAGTTTTACTCAAAGAGTCTTGATGGTCCCATATCTTTGATCTACAAAGTCCAATCTGGCACTGAACTTTAGTGCACTTGCAACATAGCAAACAGTCTACCAGAATATATATTTTATGAGATATATAAAGTTATTGGTCTTTCTTGCTGAGGTGTACACAATATTGTACAAAGGTCCATTTCAACAGAAAATCAAATTTCATGCTAAAAAGCTTTGCATGTTAGACTTTTTTTTGCACATATATAATTACTTATATATATATATATATATATATATATATATATATATACTAAACAGAAAATGGCAGCAGCACTAGATGAGCCATGAGACATAAAATGAACATGAAATGAACATGTGAAGAAGCAAAAAAGCATAACTGCTATGTAGATAAAGTGGAAGCTCTTAGCGCATATAAATGATCATAAATATGTCGGGCTCATCCACCAACGATCAAGGTGGCTTCCAATCGGATGAGTCCTACACTAACACTGACCTGCATCCTACAAAAACCGGCAGGCCCATATCAGGAGAACAGCATACCTGGTCAGAAGCTGCACCAGTGTGAACAGGAGTGCTAAATTCCCAGAGGAGGCCAGGCCTCCTCTATATATACACATAAAATGACAAAAATGGACAGCACCTCCTACAGGTGAGAGTCAGGTGCAGGACTCATCCGATTGGAAGCCACCTTGATCGTTGGTGGATGAGCCGACATATTTATGATCATTTATATGCGCTAAGAGCTTCCACTTTATCTACATAGCAGTTATGCTTTTTTGCTTCTTCACATGTTCATTTCATGTTCATTTTATGTCTCATGGCTCATCTAGTGCTGCTGCCATTTTCTGTTTAGTAATTTATTAGCCAGCAGGTAGCTTGCACCTGACTCTCACCTGTAGGAGGTGCTGTCCGTTTTTTGCAATTATGTATATATAGAGGAGGACTGGCCTCCTCTGGGAATTTAGCACTCCTGTTCACACTGGTGCAGCTTCTGACCAGGTATGCTGTTCTCCTGATATGGGCCTGCCGGTTTTTGTAGGATGCAGGTCAGTGTTAGTGTAGGACTCATCCGATTGGAAGCCACCTTGATCGTTGGTGGATGAGCCCGACATATTTATGATCATTTATATGCGCTAAGAGCTTCCACTTTATCTACATAGCAGTTATGCTTTTTTGCTTCTTCACATGTTCATTTCATGTTCATTTTATGTCTCATGGCTCATCTAGTGCTGCTGCCATTTTCTGTTTAGTATTTAATTAGCCAGCAGGTAGCTTGCACCTGACTCTCACCTGTAGGAGGTGCTGTCCATTTTTTGTCATTTTATGTATATATATATATATATATATATATTGATGACCTATCCTCAGGATAGGTCATCAATATCAGATCGGCGGGGGATCGGCGGCCGATCAGCTGTTTGAAGAGGAGGCGCGCGCCGTATCAGTGCTGCCTCCTCTTTACTGTTTACATACTGGCCGACACGGGGTAGTGGTGAGTAGGTGTTATTACACCTCACTGCCCCAAGTCTATGGAAGCGATCCTTCCCATTGAAATGAATGGGGCGGTGAGGTGTAATTACACCTACTCACCACTACCCCCGTTACGGCCAGCATGTAAACAGTGAAGAGGAAGCAGCGCTGATATGGCGCGCGCTTCCTTTTCAAACAGCTGATCAGCAGGGGGTGCCAGGTGTTGGACCCCCGCCGATCTGATATTGATGACCTATCCTGAGGATAGGTCTTCAATATATATAACTTGGAGAACCCCTTTAAGTAATTATATATGTGCAAAAAAAATGTCTAACATGCAAAGCTTTTTAGTATGAAATTTGATTTTCTGAAGAGGAGGCAGCGCTGATATGGCGCGCGCCTCCTCTTCAAACAGCTGACAGGCGGGGGTGCCAGGTGTCGGACCCCTGCCGATCTGATATGGATGACCTATCCTGAGGATAGGTCATCAATATATATAACCTAAGGAGTTGGCCACAGCTGTACCCACATATACTGGGTACAGCACATAGTCTTAACGGTTCTGGTGGTTTTATTGCATTACTAAGTGACTTTATGTGCTAGCCTCAGCAAATGTGGAGAATTAAAGGGGTTATCCAACCACTATAATGACCCAGGCCCCTTGTATACATTATACTTACCTGCTCCCCGGCACCCGGATCCCCGCACGGCTGCCACTGCATCTCCCTGTCGCTCGGATCCAAACATCCAGTGACGGGGGGAGCAGCCAATAGCAGGCTGCAACAGGAAGGAACCTCCCTAGTAATTCATAATAATCTGAGCAGAGAAGCTCTTTTACATAGTACTTACCCCCTTGCTCCCCTAGGTCCCAATTAGATATGGCAGCTTCCTTTCCTGTTCTGCTGCATCATAGTCAGAACAGCTGAAGAAGAAGAGTAGTGGCCACATCTGGTCAGGACCCGGGTGGAAGAGCCTGTGCAGCGGAGACCCTCTGCGGAGGGTAAATACTATGTAAAAGCTTCCTTCTGCAGTTTATTATGAAATGGCCAGAGGACCTCTTTATATATACAATGGCCCCTTTAAATACCGTACATGTCTTTAACTAAAAAAAAAAAAAAAAAAGCACCAAAATGTAATCAATCTGCATGTGTTTGTACAGATCCAAACAGAAGAACGAGGATATGTACTGCGACAAAGAGCGGTGAAGGAAATGCCAGTTTCAAACATCAAGGTACTCCTATATAGTGTTTTTTTTGTTTTGTTTTTTTCTTGTCAAGTAATTATTAAGTGATAACAGGAGGTGGCTGTGATACATGTCATGTAAATTGGTACATATGGTGGCCAAAAAGTAGCTTATGATGCGTCCTATGTTTTTGTCTGTCACCACTTTTAGTGCAGTGCTGACTGACATAGCATTTAGGGGGTCATCAGAATTGGGTGGTGTGGGTGTTGCATAGTCCCTGACTATACTCACCAGAGCTCCAGTCAGCACAGCGACCTCTTCAAACAACCGACACTGCACCCTCACCGATCTGATATAGATGAGCTATCCTGAAGATATTCTATATCAAATTCCTCGAAAACCCCCTTTAAATATTAGCAATTTGTGTAAGTTGTTTGTCTATGAATATATATATATATCTAGGAGCATTTTCTTTAAAGTTCAAAATGTTAATTTTGCTATAATTACTCGTTATCTATCTTGTTAATTTTATAGGTTTACTATAAAGATAGTTGTGGTGTTGTATACATTCTATGGCCCTGATTTATCATGATGTCACTCCAGAATTCTGGCTTCAAAAAGTCGCAAAATAGGGCGCAGTTGTACACCACTCACTCCAATTTTAAAATGTGGGCGTGGTTAGCTATGTTAATGAGTTTCTATGTTAATGAATTTTTTAAACACAGACTCAAGCAAAACTGACTTCAAATATTCCCCTCATGATAAATTCCCACTATGTGTTTTTTTTTTCTTTTAAGTATACTATAATTATATTTCATAGCATAATCTTTTGGACCCATGGCGCAGTTTAGACCCTTTTGAGTCTTCTGAAGAAAAGCCCTTTAAAAAAGGTAACCACCTTATCTTTCTGTTTTTTTTTTTTTTTTTTTTTTTTTTTGTTGTGCTTGGAGACGTGTATGTCAACTGTTTTGTTTCCTGTTTATGTAAGGCAAGCATTATACAGTTCCTCGAGGGGTGATAGATGACTTATCAAATAACAAGAGGAAAAGGAGATTAACCTGCAAGCTGCAAGACTTCATGAAATGGTTTAACTGTTCCTGTAAGTATAATTGTACACATTGGGTAGACTAGCAAAATTGCAGTTTTTGCAGACAGTACAGGTCAGTGATGGGGATCCTTTTAGAGACAGAGTGCCCAAACTGCAACCCAAAACTCATTTATTTATCGCAAAGTGCCAACATGACAATGTAACTACTACAGTCCAATATAGTGCATCTTCCTAGTACTTATCATTTTTAGCCACTGTATAATAGCCTGCCTGTGATGTTCATACTGCGCCCTGCGCTGATGAGGGGCAGGAAAAGTCTAAGGCATATTGGTACACCATAAACTTTTTCCAGGGTGTGGATGCCCACAGAGAGAGAGGGCTCTGAGTGCCACCTCTGGCGCCTGTGTCATAGATTAGCCGCAACTGGTATAGGTGAAACTAGAATGACGGTGGGCCTTAGGCCCCATTCACACGACCGTATGTTCATTTCCGTATCTGCGGAACCATACGGACCCATTAATTTTTCCATAGGAGAAAAATAGGAATGCACACCGTGTGCATTCCGTATCCGTATATTACGAAAGTTCTCCCGCAAAAAAAAGGAAACATGTCCTATACTTGGCCGCAAAACACGTCCGTAGCCCCATTAAAAGTCAATGGCTCCGCAAAATGCGGAACACTACGGAAGACATTCCGTATGTCTTCCGTTCCGTTTTTATACGGACACGGAATACATACGGTCGTGTGAATCGGGCCTTACTGTTTGGCAGCCAAGTGCCACAGATATTGAATGGAGGACGCTATATGTGTGACCGCCACTCTATTCAAACTCCTCCTCAGTATACCTGTGCAGTGAGAAGAAATAGGGGGCTTGGGATAGTGATTGAACCAGCTTTCATAATCTTTCTTTTTTTCTGTGCTGTAACCCCTTAAAACGTCTGAAAAACAACTGAATATAATTCCTCTGTAAAATGTGGAATTCACCACACTCATTATAGCTCAATTTTTTATCAAACTGATAAGAATATCCTCAAATTAGTGTTTATGAGGTCAGGAGATCAGAGCTACACATGAGCTGTCTGATGAGGGGATTCAAAGAAAACGCAGCTTGCAAGTAGGCTGTTTTTTAACTCTTGTATCTTGGAAGCAGCTGGCCATTTTTAATAAAGCTATAAACTCACATCTGGATCATATAAATAAACGGCGTCAACCCTTTTATTTCACAAATAATATATAGAAATATAAAATTATAGAAAAAAATAATTACAAACAAATAAAAATATTAAAATATGCAAGAAAATAATCCCATAGAGCTATAATTGATTATGCATCATAATGAATCCTGTGATGAATACTGTCAGTCTGACAACGTAGTGATCACTTTATATATGGTGTCTCTTTATATATAATCAACTCTTTGAACACGTATTCAGTTATAGATACAGCCAATAGTCATCAAATAGATTGCATGTGATGTTTATAGAATATTGTTGCCTGTAACAGTTCAAACGAGAGTATTCATGGCAGTTCAATCAGTGCGTTTGTTTCTGGTACTAATATTCTATTAAAGGGGTATTCCCATCTCACAAATGTAGTTTGTATAGTTAGATATAGCCATACCATTATTACTAATAGAATGTATTTATATAAAATGTACCGTTTAGAAGATTTCACTATTTGTATATCCATTGTCCCACACACATCAGTCAGGCCGTTGCCCCTAGTTACGACCACCGCAGCCATGTAGTAGTGGTGGTCGGCTTGCTCTTGTTCAAACCCGCTGTGAGGTAACTGCTGTATTGTGAACGCACATTACATGATCATGTGGAGACACATCTTAGGGTTGTAGTATTTTTGTCTGCGCTTCCAAATTGCAGAGAAACGGATTTTGTTCCAAGATCAATTCATCTCTATGGAGCAGGATCCGTTTATAAAGTCTGCGTTTTGGACGGATCCTGACCATTAGGTTTTAGACTGGTAGCGTCCAGATGGGAAAGTTCCCCAAGATGTCTCCGCATGCTCATGTAATGTGCGTTCACAATACAGCAGTTACCTCAGAGCGGGTTTGAACAGCAGCAAGCCGGCCACCACTACTACATGGCCACGGTGGTCGTAACTAGGGGCAACGGCCTGACTGATGTGTGTGGGACAATGGAAATACAAATAGGGAAATCTTCTAAACGGTACATTTTATATAAATACATTCTATTAGTAATAATATTGGTATGGCTATATCTAACTATACAGACTACATTTGTGAGATGGGTAGATATATTTTTTTTCAATGTTCCATTAATATAGCCACATTTTTTTCGAGTGGCAATATAGATACTTCATTAAATTGCAGATAACAGAGCGTGAAATTGTACTCACTGTTAACGATGTTGTATCATTGGGGTATCAGTGTAACAACAGCTAAATCCCATACTTATGCTTTCATGAGTAGATATGGGTAACATTGCTGACTATTTTTTTCCTTTTTTGCAGCCTGGGATGGTGCTGAAGCGGTAAAATCTAGAAGGAAAGGTCCAACATTTGGCGGTATGTTTATTTTATTGCTCTTTACAAATATGCTGGGATGGTATAGAATATCGACTCATCAAATCAAAACTGTTATAGAAAAAACTGTAATGGCCTTACAAGCCAGTCGCACTGCAGCTTTCAATTTTCATACAATGTGTCTGTGTTTCTAAGGCAAATGTCTCTTATTTAAAGGGACTGTCTTGTTACCAAACTCATTTTTCAAATAAAGCCAGCCTGATTGTCAAAGGTCCAGCTTCTGAATCCCTGGACAACAGCTGTTGACTATACGTTTCCTCTGCATCAGTCTACCATTCAAAAGAATTGCTGACCTTGCATGAGCTGGATGGGTCAGATCAACCAGAGCAAGTGCTACTCATTTAGCACCTCCCCACTCTGGTCCATAGAGGGAAGCTTTATTTTCCTGAAACTTATTTTCTGTGGTATAAGCCAGTTGAGCTGTGGTAAAGGGAATCTGTCAGTGAGAGAAGGACGCTTCTATACTGCTGATAAAGAGAATTTTTGAGTCTCAGACAGAGAATGCTGTTGATGTCTCTAGAGCTAGTAAGTGGTGCCCTCAGATAGGACACCACTTTCCTTTAATCATTTGCTGCCAGGATGGTTTTTAAACTTTTGACATAGACAAATAAAATCTGAATTCTTCAATAAAAACAGATTATACCTGGTAGATTGTGAACATCTGCACACTCATGGGTGTCTTCATGCAATTTTACATCAATTTGTAAAAACAAAAAAAAAAGTGACAGTCTCATCCAAACAGAGCCTGAGACACACTCTTCCTAAAAATGAAAATACAAAATGTGCAGAGGTAACACATGCTGCTTATGTCTGTGTGGAATTCTTCACAAAGTCAGTGGACGAGACCAAATATCTCTGAACCAGATAATGCAAACACTTTCAGATTCCACCAGCCACCCCTCCGTCACACAAAATTAAGTAAAACTTCTGTTCCCCAACGAATGATTGCTGCTATTTCAACCAGAGGTTGGATCCTGGTAACATCTTAAAGCTGTCATTCTGGGCATTAATATGATGGCTGAATTTAAGCTTGAGAAGGGCATTTAAAGGGGGTTGTCAAAGTTATTTTTATTGATGGTCTATCCCCGCCAATCAACTGGTGAATAGTAGGTGCGCGCTATGCCAGCGCAGCCTTCCGTTCATTGTTTACCTGCTCGTCATCGCAATTGCAGAGGTGAGCAGCTGTAATTACAAGAAGCTGTCCCATTAACTTCTATGGGACGGCTGTGTAGTATTCGCTTGAATAGAAAGAAGCTGTCCCATGGAAGTGAAAGCAGTGAGCAGGTGTGCTGGCACTGCCCATGGCCTTCTCTTCAACCAGCATGTCAGATGCCTGCCAATCTGATATTGATTTATCCTGAGGAGAGGTCATCAGTAAAAATAACTTTGACAACCCCTTTAAGATTATGATGTTTTACATAAATCACTGGCAATGAAATGGTTACCTTTTTTTTTTAATCCAAGCCTATTGTGTATTTTGCAGATATGGAAGTGTTATATTGGAAGCATGCTAAGGAACGTCTTGCTGCACAGCGGCAACTCCAGAAAAGAATGGTAATCATGTTGTTCTGAATATTGGTATACAAGTTATAGTGCAGCAGATATGTATAGCAGATTGATGTATCGTTTTGATGGAAAAGATTCAGTAAAATTGTAATTTATACATTTCTATCTCAGCTCTTTCTATACTTAAAGGGGTATTCTCATCTTAGACAATGGGGGCATATCGCTAGGATATGCCCCCATTGTCTTATAGGTGCGGGTCCCACCGCTGGGACCCGCACCTATATCCAGAACGGAGCGGGGAGCGCTGCGCCTGGAGGACCCCAGGTTTCCGGGGGTCCGGCCACCACCAGGCGCAGCTCCCCGCGCCGCTCATAGAAATGAATGGGAGCCGGGCCGTGCATGCGCGGTGCGCTCCCATTCATTTCTATGGAGCCGACGGAAGTAGCCGAGCCAGCGCTCAGCTATTTTCGGCGGCCCCATAGAAATGAATGGAGGGCGACTGCGCATGCGCAGTGCGCCCTCATTCAGTTCGGGGGCTCCGTTCTGGAAATAGGTGCGGGTCCCAGCGGTGGGACCCGCACCTATAAGACAATGGGGGCATATCCTAGCGATATGCCCCCATTGTCTAAAATGAGAATAACCCTTTAAAGGGAACCTATGACCTCTACTATTCTGTCCTCACTTAGCATAGTATAGTGCTATAATAGCGAAATTTATATACATTTTTTCGTTCTCATCACAATGAGTGTATCTTACAGGCTCAGCATGAAGGGCTTTGCATTGAAAACATTGTACCTGATTTTATTAGGAACACTAAGAGAGTGAGGATTATGCTCAAGGCTGATAAATAATGAATGCCTTTAAAAAATAAAATAAAATAAAACTAGTACTATACACAATACACCCTGGTAGAGATTCTCTTCCGTAACTTCTTCATATTTTTCCTAGGGGCCACAATTTGCAAAAGTGGCAGAATTGCTTGCTGAAGATGACCCAGTAAATCATGTGGAAGAAGGGCGTGATGCAGACTATTTGGATCATGACGATGGTGCAGGTCTGTGTGCAAAATGTTATATATAGATATATATGAAATATTACTGTTGAGTTACTAAATGGGATGCAGATATCCAGTAACACTACAGACTATTTACTGTTTGCATTTGCAGTTAGAAAACCTGTTGCCACAAAATTCAGTGTAATCTGCCGGCAGAATGTTATAGAGCATCTGCTCTTTCTATACTTAAAGGGAACCTATCGCCTCTACTATTCTGTCCTCACGAAGGTCAGCTTAGTATTGTGACTATAGTGTGCTTCAGACCTGATAGAGGTCCCTAATATGGTTATATGAATGCAAACAAAGCCACGGGTCTGTTATGGGGGAATTTAATTGTAGTGCTTTAATACTACAATCTACAACATACATTATGAATGATTTTGTAAGTTTTTGTTTACTTTGTATCAGTTAAATTATTTTTTTCTTGTGTGCAATGTGGTCTAATGTGGTAAAGCAGGGTGTTTTGTAATTGTTAATTACTAGAGAAAGAGGCAGTGACTGTGAGACACCCATCAGTGTGAGTCTCCCTATCAGAAGGTTCACAATAACAAGACTTTTTTTAGGGTGTTGCACATGAGCGAGTCCATTGCTGGAATCATGCTCTGTGTATGAGCGTGTTCCTCCCTTCTGGAATTGCAGGAGTGCACGGCACTATACTGTTTTATAATGTTATGTGGCTCTGCATGACCTTACTTCTATAGGATCATGCTGTAATTATTATCCTGTAAAAGCAAGGTTAAAGAAGAACTCCCGCAAAAAAATTTTTTCCGTGTCCTGCTAGAAATGTACATGATGTAATCTGTAGTGAATGTCATTTTCTTACCAGTGTCTGAATTTTTGACTTATATCATCCTGAAGTTTCTTATCTGTGTCATGTGACCAGCAATTAGACCCACCAACTCACACATAAGACTTATGTGTGGACAGTAAGTCTAATTCTCTATGTATTCCTATGGGACTGAAAGTGAGGCTCCCATAGGAATGAATAGAGCAGTTACTGGCTTTCTGTCCTGGGTCAGTTGGAGGTCAGGGAGTTGATCACATGACCCAGCTACAATAAGAAGAGAGGTTTTTACTCACAGAAACAGTCACTGATAAGATGACGACATTCACTATAGATTATATCATGCACCTTTCTAACAGGTCAGAGAATAAAAATTTTTGCGGGAGTTCTTCTTTAAGCAGAGATACATTGCATTATAAATCAGTATAAGGGCCCTTGCACACGACCATATGCCCTCCGAGACATACGGTCCGTGAGGGGCCTTATATCCTGGCACGGAATTGATCGTGCGCACAGCCTATGATGCTGTGCGCTCCCCTGCAAACGATCAATGCCGCTCCGGGACATATGGCCCATATGGCATACGGTCGTGTGCAAGGGCCCTAATGCTGTGTGCTACTACAAGTCCAGAAGAGAATAACACACTCACACACCGACCATGATTCCTGCAGTGGACTCAGTTCATTGCTGGAGATCTCGTCTGCTTGGAGATATGCACCCTATGTTACCTGACACAGACCAGTTCTTGTTGTGCTACATAAATCTAAACTGTAATAGCTGATTCCTCTTACATATTCATTCATGTTGTAAGATATTTTACAATTAGTTTCTAATAAAAAACAAATATCAAATGCATATAATATTAAGAAAAGCATGCGTCTCAGATTGTGTATGAACAGAAATAACGTTCTCTTTGTATCACACATATTTCCTCTGTACAGATCTCTCAGACCATGAAGACTTGGCTCTGAACATTCCAGCTAGTCTACGTGAAGAGCCAGCTTGTGCAGATGTTGGTAATGCATATTCCATTCTTCATGCTCGTCACTGTCATTAGTATTGTGTCTTCTATCGTTGAAGTAAAAGAGGCTTGACAATGTACTTCATTTTACCAGCAGAAATACCAGTTATGGGGGGGGGGGGGGGGGGTTATAAAACTATGCCAGTTTTCAAGACACAGAAGTAAGAGGTCATCTCTAGACATATTCGTGACACAATAAATTTAGCAATAATAAGGGCAACTAAAACTGACCTCAAAAATTCCCCTCATGATACCTCTTCACCTCAAATTGCAGGCATACAGGTGTATAATAGGGCCTCCTAGATTTCCCAAGGGGATCCAATGTCACAATGAAAGCATATTCACTTTATTAGAAGCTCCATTCAAAATCCTTAATGGTGGCAGAGTCTTCTTAAGTTTCTAATAAACTGGATATGCTTTAATTGGTGACATTGGGTGCTGGGTCCTCTTTAATTACAAAGCACGTCTTCTACACTTCCATCGATCCGATTGTTTGGCAGCCAGGTGAGCTGTAGTTCTCTAGTGACTATTGTACAGTACACACACAGAAACATATAGGATGCTTAAAGGGGTTCTGTAGTTCTTTAAAACTGATGATCTATCCTCTGGATAGATCATCAGCCTCTGATCGGCGGTGGTCTGACACCCGGGACCCCCGCCGATCAGCTGTTTGAGAAGGCAGTGGTGCTGCAGGAGCGCCGCGGCCTTCTCTGTGTTTACCGCAGGCCCAGTGACATCACGACTAGTATCACTGGCCTGAGCGCGGCTAAGCTCCATTCAAGTGAACAGAGCTTAGCCCCGCCCAGGCCAGTGATACTAGTCATGCCGTCACTGGGCCTGCTGTAAACACAGAGAAGGCCGCGGCACTCCTGCAGCGCTGCCGCCTTCTCAAACAGCTGATCGGCGGGGGTCCCGGGTGTCGGACCGCCACCGATCAGAGGCTGATGATCTATCCAGAGGATAGATCATCAGTTTTAAAGAACTACAGAACCCCTTTAACTAAGGCTTGGAAGACAACACGCACTTTTCTTTATTTTTATAATTTATCTCTGTATGGCTCCTGCCTCTGTTACAGCGGCTAGACAAATTGTTGTAAAACCATTGGGTATTTTTAGCCACTTTCACTTTTCAGTAGGTTTTTCCATTTCTTTTGTGGATTTTAAATTTGCTTCTCCTGGATGATAGACAGTAAAGCTGTAACTGATCACACTTTATCTGCAGATCCAATGGACCTCCATGACCAAATGACATATGAGGAGCTTGTGAGAAGAAATGTGGTAAGTGCAATATTTCAGGTCTTAACCGCTTTAAAGGGATAAATTGATTACTATAATAAACCTCTCTGAAGTCCAGAGGTTTTCTAAGTCAAATAGTCCATTTTAGTGGCTGTCAACACAAGTGTATTCTATGTCCATCTCGTGTATATCACAGCCCGACTGTGGTTTTAACTCATCCAGACACGCATCATTAGAGGGATGTGGGACATATATAACATCTGGAATATGTGTGACTATTCCCTTTGTGCATAGGTAAACTCTGTTATTAAAGTGGCTACTTATACTGCAGGAATCCTTTCTCAATACTTGCATAGGCTCTTGTGTAAAGGAGATTTAATTCATAAAGGGCTATTTCTACTGGCTCTGACGCCGCAGCTATCGGTATGTGAGGGACACCGTGAGTCCCAATTGTTGCTGATCCATAGAGTATACAGAACCCCATCCTTTCTGTTCAAAATTGAGGTTAGAATGGAAGCCTGCTGCCCACGGTGTGGACGAGGACCTGCATCTCTAATACACTTGTTTTGGGAGTGAGATGAGCTCTTGAGCTTCTGGGCAGGGGTGTTAAAAAGTATTAAAGATGCATACCGAATTGAGGTACTAGTTACTCCTAGGGCCTGTCTACTGGGGTGCTGAACATTGCGAATCATGAGGTGCATCTTGGGGTGCAACGCCTATTATTCCAAGCCCAAAAACTGATAGCTCGATACTGGATTTGCCCACAGCCGCCCTCGGTGGCAGAATTCCTTAACAGGATGAATTACATACTCCGCCTAGAAAGGGGGGGTGTATGTAAAGAGGAAGTGTGAAGCCAAATTTGCGGCAATATGGGAAAAGTGGTCCTCCTCCACTAGACTCCCCTTATTTTGGTGGGGGGCAGACCGGGATGAGTGACTGGAAATCGGTATCTATGTAGGAGCCAGATATGTCAAGAATCGAACCAGGTGGAATAAGGAGTGATTTGAGAACCCTGACTAAGTGGTTAGATATGATTATTGACAGGCTGTACACATGTACATCTGAGGGATATGTGTTTATTGCCTGTCAGATGGACAGTATGATGAAAAGCGATCTGGGTATTACAAATGGCGGACCGTCTCTTCTCTAGGGGGTGGCGGGATTGGGAGGGGTTTTTTCTTTGTTTTGTGGGGGTTTAAATAATGGCTCTGTATGTCATTTATATGATTCACTGTAATACTGTCTGTAAAGAAAGAGGCCTTACTGTTTATTAAACAGCTTTTACAAAATTATACAATCTGATTTAAAAAAAAAATAAAATAAAGGGCTATTTCCTTTATAGTGATCCTATTAAAGTTCATTACGGATAGTGATTCTATTTTATTCTATGATTTTAGGAGTTATTCATTGCAAACTCTCAGAAGTATGCCCAAGAAACTGTACTTTCCTTGCGTGTGCGAGAGTGGGAGGATAAAATGGGACCACAACTTCAAGAACAGGTATGAACTGTCTTTACATCAAACACCGACCATCTGTAGTTGGGTTTTAGGTTTTGTTCTGAATAACTAAACATTTGAAGCAGAGCATTCTTTCTGTATACATTAAAAAAAGCATATAAAATTCATTGTTACAATCCATTGTATTTAAAGAACTCCCGCAAAATTTTTTATTCTCTGACCTGTTAGAAAGGCACATGATGTAATCTGTAGTGAATGTAATCTTCTCATTAGTGACTGTATTTGTGAGCTATCCCCTCTCTTCTAATTGTAGCTGTGTCATGTGACCAACTCTTTGACCTCCTACTGACACAGGACAGGAAGCCAGTTACTGCTCTATTCATTCCTATGAGACTCCGAGTGAGGCTCCCCTAGGAATGCCTAGAGAAATAGACTTCCTGTCCGCACATAAGATGCTGTGTTATCTGGTGAGTCTGATTGCTGGTCACATGACACAGATGAGAAGCATCAGGAAGATATAACTCACAAATATAGCCACTGGTAAGAAAATTACATTCACTACACATTACATCATGTACCCTTCTAGCAGGTCAGAGAATAAAATTTTTGGCGGGAGTTCTTCTTTAATGAACTGAAAATGAGCTTTCGCCTGTAAACTTCCCTTATTGGTGAAACTTGATCACAAGAGATCCTGGCAGTGGTAACCCATAACCAAACTAAGAAAACTCCTTTTAAAAATTAAAAACTTGAGTTATACATTTCACTGCCCGGAGGCATAGTATCAGAATTAAGACCTTTTTGTGTATTTCCTTGCAGGAAGAAAGGGGCGCTTTCGATATTCATGATTATGGAGATCGTCTGGTGTCACAATTCAGTAAGGTGGGAGAGTGGAGATCCTTCGCAAGTCTAATGGCACACAGGGAACCCCATGAAATTTGCAGATACATGTTGGCATCTCTACAACTGGTAAGTATTCAACAGTCTTTTCTGTTTAATATATCCATAAATCACAGATGTAGCAGAGCTTAGCATGCTATTTTGACACTGTCATTGACGTACTTTGCAATGCCTTATGACTGGGTTAACATACAACTGCAAGCAGGCCTTCTATGTAATCTTAAGCCATCGGGTGTTTATGCTGTACAAGTTACAGATAAAAATTCAAGCAGCCTAGACCTAGGTGCAAAAAATGACTGGATCTATGCTGGGTGCCACATCATAGTAAGATAGATAAGTGTTAGTATAAGTAAATCTGCTTGCTGTGCTCTTTGTCAGGTCAGCTTGCTAACCCGTTTCCTAATTTGCTATGAATTTACAGGACAGGTTTAGAAGGACCTTTTCAATGCCCTAAGGGCTCATGCACACGAATGTATTTTTCTTCCGTTTCGTTTTTTTACAGCTCCATATGTGGAAACATTCACTTCAATGGGTCTGCAAAAAAAAACGGAAATTACTCAGTGTGCATTCAGCTTTCATATGTCCGCATGTCTGTTCCGCAAACAGAACATGTTCTATCCTTGTCCATTTTGCGGAAAGGAAAGGCATTGTTACAATGGATCCACACAAAAAAAAAAAGGATGCCGCACGGATGTCATCTGTGTTTTTTTTTTTTTTTTTTTTTTTTTTGTGGGTCCGTTTTTTTGTGGACTGCAAAATACATACGGTCATGTGCATGAGCCTGTGCAGTGAGAGGTCCCATTCTTAACTCTGTTCCTCTGACAGGATTGCACAATGCTATAGTGACACTAAGATAACGCTTTCAGTGTTTCAGGCCTCGCAGGGACACACTACATTATAAATCAGTATAAGGGTCCATTCAGACAACCATAAATCTTTAGCGGTCCGTAATTGCAGATCCACAAAACACTGTACTAGCAGTGTGCGTTCTGCATTTTGCGGAACGCACATTGCCAGCCCTATATAGATATGCCTATTCTTGTCTGTGATCACAGACATGAATAGGACATGCGCTATCTTATTTGCGGGGCCGTGGAACAGCCCTATGAAATGAATGGGTCCACACCCATAAATACGGTATCTGAATAGACCCGAACGCTGTATGATCCTGCCGGCAGCAGAGTTCAGAACGGGACCTCAAACTGAGACACTTGAGTTTCCCTGCATTTAACTCGCTCGTGTGTCTGGCTTTATGGTACAATGCACAGGCAGTTATTGTGTTTTTGTAACAAATTTGTGTGTTAATTATTTTGCTAATTTCATCCATTATTAGTGCAGCAGTTGGAATACAGAACTAAAATATCAGGATAGTTATGAGCAGTTTCAGAAGTTGTAACAGAATCATGATTTTACGTCTCCTGTGGCCTGACAGAAAAACTGGAGAGACTCAGAATTTCGATTGCAAGCTGCACAATTTGGTTACAAGCAATGCAGTACTGACTAACAATCACTGCTCTTTCTCTCTAGGCCAATGATTACACAGTAGAAGTGGCCCAGAAGCCAGGGCTCCATGAAGGACTGGATACAATGTCCCTACGGCTTCTCAGTCAGCAAAAAGCACATGAGAGATTCAAGACATATACTGCCCCATCTGTTGCTGAGCAGTGACCATAAAGAAGAGTTCATTACACATTATCTGACTGTTGAATCCACACTGCTGTTACTTATATCCAACAGACTGCATTTGTAACAAAATGTGATGCTTAATTCAGCTAGTATCACATGGCTGCCAGAAAAAAAAGGAAAATACGCCGCTTAATGGTGAACTGGACTCCACGGTATATTGGTATACTGAAGACAAGTGGCCTAAAGGACTCCGTCCCTTGTCTCCCATTAGTGCTGGGCTGTTATGTGCTGTGTGCATTTAACCAAAAACATAAATGATTTTATTACATTTATATTCTGTACATACATTTTTAAACCCATTTTGTACAGTCTTTGCTAGTCTCAAGTCCCTTTTCAAATATATGTATGTATAAATTACATCTGTATACTATTGTTTGGGTTTCTTTTTACATCATGAAATGATAACTGCACACAGATATTTTTACAAATCGCCAATTTAAGGCATTATAATTAGAGATGAGCGAACGTGCTTGAAACGAGCACTGTACCGCTTGGCTCCCCTGCGCTCGCATGGTCACAGGCAGCCGCTTCCGTCCGGAAGCGGCTGCCTGCGCCCATGCGAGCCGAGTGGTACAGTGCTCGTTTTGAGCACGTTCGCTCATCTCTAATTATAATATTCTAAACTGGGCCAGGTAGCGATAATAAAGTATGAATGGATTTTAAAGGGCATTTTACTCATTTGGAGCTAAAATCATTTTTTCAATTGCTCTTTAATAATGTTCTCCAGCGCTTTCTGTTTTCAAGCTTATTTTCTTTGACTTCCGCCATCTGATGACTCGTGTAGTTCTTATCTCTGATCTCAGGCACTCATTATGCAGCCCAATTCTTATCAAACTGAGGGAGTGGTTTGAACAGAGCCACGCCCCTTGGGATGACAGAGTTAAAAGCACTCCCTTAAGATACAGGCCCAGTTTGTGGTCAGATCGTTCCGCTGGAATTCTGTGAAGAGTGCCTTGTCCGGGAGCTGCAGGACATATGGTTGGAGCACTGCTCATGCCTAGTCATTACAATGCGGCGCAATCCTGTGAAACAGACAGTGTTCATAATGGGACATCAAGCTCCCACACTGGACACACTCACCCGAAAGAGGCCTCGTTTGTCTCCAACATTTCTCCTTTGCATCCCTCTTACTCCAGAAATCTGTACCCCTCTTCCTAACTTATTGGATTCTAACCCTCCTTTGCAACCTTCAAAACAACCTGAAAACTCACCTCTTCGGCAAGGCCTACAATAACCCTTCTTCCACTACAGAGCCATATGAGCGGCTTCTACCTTCACCCGCTGTCTTCCTCCTTCTGTTGTAGATTGTTAGCTCTTGTGGGCAGGGTTCTCTCTCCCTCTATATCAGTCACTCACTGAGTTCATGTTTACTGTACATTTTTGGTTTGTTAATTTACATATATACAGCACGCTGGAAATAATGGTGCGTAATAAAAAAATTCATACTGTATGGCTTCAGAACACGCCAGGCACTGTATACATCATCGTCGGCTTAGAGGGAACAATGCCCAGGTACCTTACTGATCAAAAACAAAGGGAGAGACGTATAAAAATGCAAAGGAAAATTGTGCTTGCAATGAAAGATCACTACTTTTTCCCCCCTCACCCTTTGACAGCATGAAGCATATTGGTTGCCATGGGCAAGTACACTTTTCTTTTGCATCAGCTTTCCAGAAATAGAGTTCTATTATTTTATCTCTGTTTAACAACTAAGGGGCACATTTATTAAGACTGGTGTTTTAGACGATGAAGAGCCGCTTCCGAGCTGTCTTATATTTAGACCTTTTTCTACGCCTAAAACGGGCGTAGAAAATGGTAAGTGAGATGACCTGGCGTGAGCAGGGAGAAATTGCAGATTCCGGCACAACTGTTGTGTCACAATCTGTGCTTGAAATATGCTTAATTTAAGAGTATTTCAGATTGATAAATGACCCCCTGCATCTGTAGCGTAGCTCCAGTCAGAAGCTGGCCATACACTGGAGGATATGGCCGCACAGTCAGGTTTCTGTATGCAGTTTTGGAAGCCAAAATCAGGAGTGAATTTATGACCCACTCCTCGTTATGGCTTCCAAACTGCATGCAGAAACCTGACTGTGGCTCCAATTCATCTTCTCTGGTGACTCTATGGATCACCAGAGAGTGGCCATACACATCTTTCTGATGCTGGTCTGTGCTGCTGAAAAGGGACCATGAGTAAAAAATAGAGAAGAAGGGGTCTGAAGTTTCTGGTTAGGTCTTGGGGTCAGGTATGGATTAAAGGGGTTATCCAGACCTTTACAAAATTCTAATGTTAATTGCAAATGGTGTAGAACAGGGATGCCCAACATGTGGCCCTCCAGCTGTTGCAAAACTACAACTCCCAGCATGCCCAGACAGCTTACAGCAGGGCATGGTGTTTACAACATCTGGAGGGCCACGGCATCTTCAACCAGAATGAACGCACTGACAACCAGCTTCAATCATGTCATTTTATTGCCATCTTCTACACACAAGCACAGCGTGATTTATGATATTGTCATTTTCCATGTACAAAAAAGTGTAGTTAAATCCATAAAAAAAAAGAAAGTAATATTAAATGTGCAGTTTATGGGTATAAAATGAACCAAAACAATCCCCAAAAACTGAGGCCAACGTGACTAGAGATTCAGAGAAGGTTTACAGTCCAGTGGCAAACACTGTCAACTGAATATGGACTTGTAGGTCTTCATATGGCGTTTTACGCTTTCAGCTATTTCCTGATCGTTTTTACTCCGGTTATAGTAATCTGTGAAGAGTCCGTCAGGATTCAGCAAATATATGAGGATTGTGTGGTCAACAATGTAATCATTGTCCTCGTCACGAGGTCCCACACTGTAGTACACGCGATAGGCTTGGGCTACTGCCTTGATCTGCTCCTCTGTGCCAGTCAGCCCCTTGAGTCGTGGATGGAATTCACTAACATACTTTGCTAGTGCCGCGACGTCATCACGCTCGGGGTCCACTGAAACAAATACAGGCAGCACAGGGGGCAAAGTGGGGTCCTTGTCCAACAGGGACACCGCAGAACTCAGCTTTTGCAGTTCATCTGGACAGATATCAGGACAATGGGTAAAGCCAAAGTACATCAGCACCCATTTACCTCTTAAGTCTTTTTTACAGCAAGGCTGGCCTTTGTGATCAGTAAGACTGAAGTCTCCCTGACCAACCGCTAGGGTACGGAGCTGCTCAATGCGTTCCAGCTTCTTCTTCTCCCGTTTCTCCCACCGCAGATATTGCCAGATTCCCACTGCAGCTCCACCAATAATGCAGCTGACCAGCAGCCTTGTTCGCAACGATATTGGGGCCTTCGAGGATCCCGGTTGCTGGGATTTCTGTAATGGTTCAGACGTGGATATTTCTCTTGCAGTGATGAAGCATTTTATCCTGTTTGTGCAGTTCTTTGTTGTTGTGCTGACTGGATTTCTAACCCCCTGATTTGGGAAGGGACATGGAGATAATTTACAGATACGCTGTATGTGCCGCAGCATCCTGGAGATAAGAAGATATCAGCGTTATCATACAGAATATTTATGAGGAGCTGACATACCGCACCATTACAGGAATGTAATAAACGGTATAAAGATGGGATCTTACTGACTGATGTCTGTGGAACTGCTGTAATGTAGTGATCACAATGCACAAGAACTTGAGTGCACAAAAAAACTACTGGAGACAGTTTAGGGGGACATACCGTATAATTTTGATGTAACGGAAATGACAATCCTGTCTAGAATAATGTTTGTAAATCGCACATTATCATACCTCCCAACCGTCCCGGATCCAGCGGGACAGTCCCGGATTGTAGTGGCTATCCCGCTGTCCCGGTACGGGGGAGCTATGTCCCGGTCTCTGACAGTTGCCTGTTGCAAGAAGAAGCAGACAGCTGGAATCGGCTGCCTGCTTCTTTCATCCTCAGAGTCCCCCCCTTGCCAACCCTTCCCCCTATCCCCCCCCCCCCCGCCGCTCTCTCCGTACCTTCTGCCTCATGTCTGGGCGGGGCCGGCCGTCAGTCAGCATTGGCTCAGCCCCCTCTAGACAAGAGAAGATCTCCTGCTGGTGATTCTGCAGCTAGAAAAAAAGGTAAGTATAAGGTTTTTATTTTTTTTTTTTAACTTTCTGTGAGGGGACTGCACTGTGTTTATTATCCCTGTACGGTGACATCACTGTGTTAATTATCCCTGTACGGTGACATCACTGTGTGTATTATCCCTGTACGGTGACATCACTGTGTGTATTATCCCAGTACTGTGACATCACTGTGTTTATTATCCCTGGACTGTGACATCACTGTGTTTATTATCCCTGTACAGTGACATCACTGTGTGTATTATCCCAGTACTGTGACATCACTGTGTTTATTATCCCTGGACTGTGACATCACTGTGTTTATTATCCCTGGACTGTGACATCACTGTGTTTATTATCCCTGGACTGTGACATCACTGTGTTTATTATCCCTGGACTGTGACATCACTGTGTTTATTATCCCTGGACTTTGACATCACTGTGTTTATTATCCCTGTACGGTGACATCACTGTGTGTATTATCCCAGTACTGTGACATCACTGTGTTTATTATCCCTGGACTGTGACATCACTGTGTTTATTATCCCTGTACAGTGACATCACTGTGTGTATTATCCCAGTACTGTGACATCACTGTGTTTATTATCCCTGGACTGTGACATCACTGTGTTTATTATCCCTGGACTTTGACATCACTGTGTTTATTATCCCTGGACTTTGACATCACTGTGTTTATTATCTCTGTACGCTGACATCACTGTGTTTATTATCTCTGTACTGTCACATCACTGTGTTTAATATCCCTGTACTGTGACATCACTGTGTTTAATATCCCTGTACTGTCACATCACTGTGTTTAATATCCCTGTACTGTCACATCACTGTGTTTATTATCCCTGGACTTTGACATCACTGTGTTTATTATCCCTGTACGGTGACATCACTGTGTGTATTATCCCAGTACTGTGACATCACTGTGTTTATTATCCCTGGACTGTGACATCACTGTGTTTATTATCCCTGTACAGTGACATCACTGTGTGTATTATCCCAGTACTGTGACATCACTGTGTTTATTATCCCTGGACTGTGACATCACTGTGTTTATTATCCCTGGACTTTGACATCACTGTGTTTATTATCCCTGGACTTTGACATCACTGTGTTTATTATCTCTGTACGCTGACATCACTGTGTTTATTATCTCTGTACTGTCACATCACTGTGTTTAATATCCCTGTACTGTGACATCACTGCGTTTAATATCCCTGTACTGTCACATCACTGTGTTTAATATCCCTGTACTGTCACATCACTGTGTTTATTATCCCTGTACTGTGACATCATTGTGTTTAATATCCCTGTACTGTGACATCGCTGTGTTTAATATCCCTGTACTGTGACATCGCTGTGTTTAATATCCCTGTACGGTGACATCGCTGTGTTTAATATCCCTGTACGGTGACATCACTGTGTTTATTATCCCTGTACTGTGACATCGCAGTGTTTATTATCTCTGTACTGTGACATCACTGTGTTTATTATCCCTGTACTGTGACATCACTGTGTTTAATATCCCTGTACTGTGACATCACTGTGTTTAATATCCCTGTACTGTGACATCACTGTGTTTAATATCCCTGTACTGTGACATCGCTGTGTTTAATATCCCTGTATGGTGACATCGCTGTGTTTAATATCCCTGTATGGTGACATCGCTGTGTTTATTATCCCTGTACGGTGACATCGCTGTGTGTATTATCCCTGTACTGTGACATCACTGTGTTTATTATCCCTGTATGGTGACATCGCTGTGTTTATTATCCCTGTATGGTGACATCGCTGTGTTTAATATCCCTGTACGGTGACATCGCTGTGTTTAATATCCCTGTACGGTGACATCACTGTGACATCGCTGTGTTTATTATCCCTGTACGGTGACATCACTGTGTTTATTATCTCTGTACTGTGACATCGCTGTGTTTAATATCTCTGTACTGTGACATCGCTGTGTTTAATATCCCTGTACTGTGACATCACTGTGTTTATTATTATCCCTGTACTGTGACATCACTGTGTTTATTATCTCTGTACTGTGACATCACTGTGTTTAATATCCCTGTACGGTGACATGGCTGTGTTTATTATCCCTGTACGGTGACATCACTGTGTTTATTATCCCTGTACAGTGACATCGCTGTGTTTATTATCCCCCTACAGCAGTGGTTCTCAACTCCAGTCCACGGGACCCACCTGCCAGTCAGGTTTTCAGGATTTCCTTAGTTTAGACCAGCTGATATAATTAGCGTCCATCCATCAGGACTTACCACAGGTATTAATTCTGTGGGATATTCCTAAATCCTGACTGGCAGGTGGGTCCCGAGGACTGGAGTTGAGAACCACTGCCCTACAGTAAGGGGACTGGGTGATTAGCCTATAGTGGGTGGAGTTAGGACCGTGGCCTAGTGCTGAAAAAATTTGCTGCGCCTCACAATATGTCCCTCTTTGTCTCTTTACAAAGTTGGGAGGTATGCATTATGCCTCAAGTAGATATAGATCATGTGGAGACAAAATGACCTGTGCTTCTGCTTTATAGTATTTCCGTCTGTAAGAATCTATTTGTGGCTTTTTTTGTGCAAAATTAAGCAAAAAACAAACAAACAAAAACCTAAAAACACTATTAAAACCACCACATGTAAATACACCTAAAGGGCTCATTCAGATCTCTGGATCCGTTTTTGCAGTCCGCAAAACACAGATATCAGCCTCAAATATTGACTCAAATATATGGTTGTGTGAATGGACCGTAAAGCAGAGATCAGCAAACGCTGTGATTTCAGCTGTTGTGAAACTACAACTCCTAGCGTGCAGCATTCACTTCTACGGAAGTTCCAAGAACAGCCATACACAAGAGTGTATTTTGGGAGTTGTAGTTTTACAAAAGCTTGAGTGCTGATGGTTTCCGACCCCTGCCCTAAAGGGTTGTTCAAAAAAAGATAGGTCAACCACACAAGCCATAAAAATCACATTTGTAGGACTTGAGCAACTGGCAATTTTAAGGGCTTTTGTCACTCCCACATCTTATTAGAGCCAAGAATATGCAGTGTCTTCACTGAAATGAATGGCAGTCATAGAAGCCTATGATTAAGAACTTTTATAGGTTCCTGTAAAATTCTGCACACTGCGTAAGAGCCTTACATTTATGTATTCATCGGGCTATATTCACACGACAGAGGTCAAAATATTGTCCTTCAGGGCTGTAGAGCAGTAGCACAAGTTCTTAGACTGCACTGATAGGCTGAGAGTGGGTCTTAGCGACTGCTATGGAGGCTCCAGATACTACTGTATGGAATAGCGCACAAACTGCAGACCTCTCCTTTGTGTTATATGCTGATTTCCCCCTGTGCATCGCAAAGTCTACGTGGATTGTTTCCTGTACATGTAAATTGCGTTTTTAAAATCCCATCCACATGTATTGCAGTGAAATACGGATTCACCCATTGGGTATGGCCACACAGGCCAGAATTTCCGCTGCAGACCTGTTGCAGATTTTGCTGTGGATTTGCTACATTTCATAGCGTGAAAACCATGGTGGAAATGTGTACCGGAAATGTCTCTAAATCTTATCCACTTTACCATACCTCTCAACTTTTGTAAAGCCCAAGGAGAGACAATATCTTAGCGCACTTTTTTTTTTTTCTTTTACATTAACTACTGTCTCCATCAAAAGCCTATCTATACATGCCTGATCCATTTTGTGCCACTACACAGTAATTATTCCCTTTCACAACCCCTTCACTTTAAGAATGCCCCATTAGTGCCCTCACAGTTATGCCCCTTCACAGTAGAATGCCCTCTTTGTGTCCCCAGAAAGTAGTTATGTCCCCTTAGTACCCCCACACAGTCGAATGCCCCCTTTATGTCCCTAGACAGTAGTTATGTCCCCTTAGTACCCCCACACAGTAGAATGCCCCCTTTATTTCCCTAGACAGTAGTTATGTCCCCTTAGTACCCCCAAACAGTAGAATGCCCCCTTTATTCCCTAGACAGTAGTTATGTCTCCTTAGTACCCCCACACAGTAGAATGCCCCCTTTATGTCCCTAGACAGTAGTTATGTCCCCTTAGTAACCCCCACACAGTAGAATGCCCCCTTTATTTCCCTAGACAGTAGTTATGTCCCCTTAGTACCCCCAAACAGTAGAATGCCCCCTTTATGTCCCTAGACAGTAGTTATGTCCCCTTAGTACCCCCACACAGTAGAATGCCCCTTTATTTCCCTAGACAGTAGTTATGTCCCCTTAGTACCCCCAAACAGTAGAATGCCCCCTTTATGTCCCTAGACAGTAGTTATGTCCCTTAGTACCCCCAAACAGTAGAATGCCCCCTTTATGTCCCTAGACAGTAGTTAGTACCCCACACAGTTATGTCCTTTATGTCCCTAGACAGTAGTTATGCCCCCTTAGTACCCCCAAACAGTAGAATGCCCCCTTTATTCCCTAGACAGTAGTTATGTCACCTTAGTACCCCCACACAGTAGAATGCCCCCTTTATGTCCCTAGACAGTAGTTATGTCCCCTTAGTACCCCCAAACAGTAGAATGCCCCCTTTATTTCCCTAGACAGTAGTTATGTCCCCTTAGTACCCCAAACAGTAGAATGCCCCCTTTATGTCCCTAGACATTAGTTATGTCCCTTAGTACCCCAAACAGTAGACTGCCCCTTTATGTCCCTAGACAGTAGTTATGTCCCCTTAGTACCCCCAAACAGTGGAATGCCCCTTTATGTCCCTAGACAGTAGTTATGTCTCCTTAGTACCCCCACACAGTAGAATGCCCCCTTTATTTCCCTAGACAGTAGTTATGTCTCCTTAGTACCTCCACACAGTAGAATGCCCCCTTTATTTCCCTAGACAGTAGTTATGTCCCCTTAGTACCCCAAACAGTAGAATGCCCCCTTTATTCCCTAGACAGTAGTTATGTCACCTTAGTACCCCCACACAGTAGAATGCCCCTTTATGTCCCTAGACAGTAGTTATGTCACCTTAGTACCCTCACACAGTAGAATGCCCCCTTTATGTTCCCAGACAGTAGTTATGCCTCATAAGTACACCCACACAGTAGAATTCCCAGTTTGTGTCCCCAGACATTAATGCCCCCTTAGGGCCAATTCACACGACCATATTATCGCGGGTCCGCATTACTACGGGCGCCGCCCTTTGTGTGTTACGCAATGCTGCGGAACACACGGCTGGACGCCCCATTGAAAATACCGATACTTGTCCGTTCTTGCGGACAAGTAAAGGACATGTTTTATTTTTTTATGCGGAGCCGCGGCTGCCTGCTCTCATAGAAGTGAATGAGGCCGTATCTATTCCGCAATATTGCGGTATAGATGCGGAGCCATTCGAACAGTCGTGTGAATGGGCCCTTAGTGCTCCACACAGTAGTTAAGCCACCTTTCCTGCTCCCAAACAGTAGTTATGCCCCTTTAGGGCCCCACATAGTAAAACACTCCCTTAGTGCCCCTACACAGTGATTGTGCCCCTTTCAACCCCCACACAGCAGAATGCTCCCTTAGAACCCCCACAAATTAGTGCTGACCCCCTACTGCCCCATTGACAAGAATGTCAGCTGATGGCATGGGGGGGCGGGTTAGCTGATGGCACAGGGGGGCAGCTGATGGCACTGGGGAGCAGCTGATGCCACGGGGGGGGGGGGGGGGGTTGGTTGGGGCGTCAGCTGATGGCACCGGGGAGGGGTAGCTGATGGCACCGGGGAGGGGCAGCTGATGGCACCAGGGAGGGGGGCAGCTGATGGCACCAGGGAGGGGGGCAGCTGATGGCACCAGGGAGGGGCAGCTGATGGCCCGGGGAGAAGCTAATGAGTTTTTATAAAGCGTTATTTTAATTAGTTTTTTGTTATTAGAGTATTCGATTAATTGTTGGATTAATTGATAGAATACTCAATTACAAAAATAGTCGATAGATGCAGTCCTATTTCCTACATAATACAAATCACACTACAAACAGTGCAACTGCAGATGTCCCCAGTGTGAACAGTGGCAGAACCTGCACACTTCACCCCAGGCTTCCAGAGCTCCTATGGGGCTGCACACGGATCACCCAATGTAAAACACAGTGATGACAATGTCTGTAAAGCGCTGCGGAATATGTTGGCACTATATAAATAATTACATAATGTACCAACCTCGTGCTCTCCTTCCTGGTGAAGGGTGACTACTAGATCCTAAAGAGCTGAAGGACCTTTGATGATGTCATCGTGATCATGTGATCAGTCACATGTGTGAAGAGTGAAGCTCTGAGCTGTGCTGCTGTAGTGTCTGGATGTCTGCATCTAAAGGACTTCAGTAAAAGGGAGGAGTAGTCAGCGTGGCTGCATGTGTGCAGTGTCCGGCCATCAGAGCCCTGTATGGGTGACAACTTAAGGTATAGCAGAGCGTGTGTGCATTTGTGATGTCTGTATAGCAGTGTTGTGTGTTGCTGTTAGATACACAGCACGGCTACTTGTATGCATACAGATGCAAGTAGTAGTGCTCTGCATGTGCAGAATGAAAATCTAAGAAGACAAATTGTAGTATATTGTTTAGAAAGTCTATCGTAAGGAATACATTGTGTATGTAAAGAAATTCAAGTCTCAGGTCTAATATAACACTTTTCAAAAAACTTTTGATGTGTCATAGAGACATATCAAAAGTTTAGATCGGTGGGGGTCTGAGCGCTGAGACCGTCATCAATCCTTAGAACGAGGAGAGAGAAGCACTCACATGGCACGTTCTCTCTCTCCTCCCTGATAAGTGCTTCTCTCTTCTCTAAGACTCAGCAATGAGGCTACCTTTCACCACAATGTTAGAATCTAGGGCTCAGAAAACCCATGTGCCCTTATACATCACATGAGGGATTTGCCCAAAGTAAACATGTTCTGTAAGAAGAGCAGGTACAAAGTATCACTGGCTACTCCTACCTGGAAATGTGATGGGAATAGCTTATGCCACAGATAGAGGAAAATCTGCCAAATGTAGACAGTAGGACAGTACTCCTCCTCATTTCCAGTTGGATGTTCGCGGATGCCTGAATGAAACTCTACCATCTCCATGATCACCAGATCTAACGTCCTGTAACTTCTTTCTGTGGGGCTACATCAAGAACTCAGTGTATCTGCCCTCAGCCACAGCATCTAAAAGATATAAGATGACACATCACTGAAAAAGTGGAGTCTATGTCCAAGGATATGCTTGTACGCTTCTGGACAGCACTGGACTACTGCCTAGATATCTGCCATGTCACCAATGGAGCTCACATAGAACATATGTAGTGTATAGATAAAACTTGGAGAGATAGTATGGCTTTTCATGTTAATACATTTGTGTTAATAAAAAAAATACAGAGGCTATAATTTTACACCATTCTTTTTTAACCACTCAGTATTTATAGTCATAACAGAGAAGGCACTTTAGTAATGCTCTTAGGAATACCACAGTTACATTCATCTATTGAGGTATCTGGAAGCGTATTGCTTGTTATTCTGTGTTTTCTTTGTAAATGCGGAGGAATAAGTCATTTATCTTAGGTCCCATGCATACGACCGTCCACAAACAATGGAGTGACTTCACATTTGTGACTATTGTGCCTCCATTTTGCTCTCGCATCCATTCTGCAAGACTGTATATTACAGCGGCATTGTTTCCATTCATCATCCATTGTTTGCAAAAAAAATGGAAAGAGGAAAATGTCAATATTTAAGTCCCAGCTCCCAGGAAACACCAATTGGAAGATCAAGCGATTGCTCCAGCTACATGTTCTACTGCTTTCACAGCATAGAGAACTCTGTTTCTTCTGCTTGGCTGGCATTGGTTTCCTGGCAAAAACCCTGAGGATGTTGCACTCCTGTACAGGATTCTCTGTCATGATATGGACAGCAGTCCTCTATGCCAGATGAAGAACCAATGAGGGCCTCCATTATTCCAACCTGCAACAGCACCTTGAAAAGTTCCACAGCTTCTGCTGCATGTTGGTGCTGACTTTTGACCACTTGCTGTCAGACCTGTGTCCTGGCCTCACGACACTAATATGAGGCACAGCATATCTCCAGAGGAATGGTATAACATTACCATGAGTTAAGAAACCATAATCACCCTTTTTTTTGCCCTTTGCTGCCAGGACATCATGTTTGCACCTTTCCCCCTTTGTTGATATGTGACTCAAGTTCTTTTTTTATTTCTTGTTATTATTAAAGTTCCATGAATCAGAGGCACATACAATATAATCAAAGTGCCATATAATGGAATGGAGACATGCAGGCCTCAGTAATACAACCATAGTGTAATGAGTAGAAGGAACCTACATTTTCTTTAATATAAAGGAATAATAACCTTAAACCTTAAAGAAGAACTCCCGCAAAAATTTTTATTCTCTGACCTGTTAGAAAGGTGCATGATATAATCTGTAGTGAATGTCATCTTCTTATCAGTGACTGTTTCTGTGAGTAAAAACCTCTCTTCTTATTGTAGCTAGGTCATGTGACCAACTCCCTGACCTCCAACTGACCCAGGACAGAAAGCCAGTAACTGCTCTATTCATTCCTATGGGAGCCTCACTTTCAGTCCCATAGGAATACATAGAGAATTAGACTTCCTGTCCACACATAAGTCTATGTGTGAGTTGGTGGGTCTAATTGCTGGTCACATGACACAGATAAGAAACTTCAGGATGATATAAGTCAAAAATTCAGACACTGGTAAGAAAATGACATTTACTACAGATTATATCATGTACATTTCTAGCAGGACATGGAATAAAATTTTTGTCGGGAGTTCTTCTTTAACAATGCTCCTGAGGAAGGGGTCTTGGTGCACAACGAAAAGCTCACAGGCAATTATACACTAAGAATTAGAGTAGGTAAGGATGTTATAAAGTGGGTCACAATAAAAGTGTAAAAGAGGAAAAGAGTGAAAAGCCAATATCAAGAGGCAAGAGGTCTATAAGGTACGTATGGAGGCCCTATGTTAAACCCAGGGTGCCCAGGTTTTCATATATTTATTGTGAGAGCTGTTCTTCAAACTAGAAAGTTCTTTCAGTATATGTATCGACTTTGTTAATACATTTGGCGAGCCATGGCAGTTTTTCCAAGCATTGGAGTAGTAAGGAGGAAAAAAGTACAGAGGGTGCCTTTTACTGGGCAAAAAGATGGCAAGGAAGCTCAAAGTAAAATCAAGCCTGGTGAGATGGTAAAGGTTGGCACACAAATCTTCAGAACTGCTGACTCGATAAGTCCCCAAAACTTAAGAGATCTTGGGGCATTGCCACCAGATATGGAGGTAGTTGTCTGGGTGTACAGTCATGGCCAAAAGTTTTGAGAATGACACAAATATTCTATTTTCACATGATCTGCTGCCCTCTGGTTTTTATGTGTGTTTGTCAGATGTTTTTATCACATACAGAAATATAATTGCAATCATATTATGAGTAACAAAAGCTTATATTGACAGTTAGAATGAGTTAATGCAGCAAGTCAATATTTGCAGTGTTGACCCTTCTTCTTCAGGACCTCTGCAATTCTCCCTGGCATGCTCTCAATCAACTTCTGGACCAAATCCTGACTGATAGCAGTCCATTCTTGCACAATCAATGCTTGCATTTTGTCAGAATTTGTTGGTTTTTGTTTGTCCACCCGTCTCTTGATGATTGACCACAAGTTCTCAATGGGATTAAGATCTGGGGAGTTTCCAGGCCATGGACCCAAAATCTCTATGTTTTGTTCCCTGAGCCATTTAGTTATCACCTTTGCTTTATGGCAAGGTGCTCCATCATGCTGGAAAAGGCATTGTTGATCGCCAAACTGCTCTTGGACGGTTGGGAGAAGTTGCTCTCGGAGGACATTCTGGTACCATTCTTTATTCATGGCTGTGTTTTTAGGCAAGACTGTGAGAGAGCCGATTCCCTTGGCTGAGAAGCAACCCCACACATGAATGGTTTCAGGATGCTTTACAGTTGGCATGAGACAAGACTGGTGGTAGCGCTCACCTCGTCTTCTCCGAATAAGCTGTTTTCCAGATGTCCCAAACAATCGAAAAGGGGATTCATCAGAGAAAATGACTTTACCCCAGTCCTCTGCAGTCCACTCCTTGTACCTTTTGCAGAATATCAGTCTGTCCCTGATGTTTTTTCTGGAGAGAAGTGGCTTCTTTGCTGCCCTCCTTGAGACCAGGCCTTGCTCCAAGAGTCTCCGCCTCACAGTGCGTGCAGATGCACTCACACCTGCCTGCTGCCATTCCTGAGCAAGCTCTGCACTGCTGGTAGCCCGATCCCGCAGCTGCAACACTTTTAAGAGACGGTCCTGGCGCTTGCTGGTCTTTCTTGGGCGCCCTGGAGTCTTTGGCAACAATGGAACCTCTCTCCTTGAATTCTTGATGATGCGATAGATTGTTGACTGAGGTGCAATCTTTCTAGCTGCGATACTCTTCCCTGTTAGGCCATTTTTGTGCAGTGCAATGATGACTGCACGTGTTTCTTTAGAGATAACCATGGTTAACAGAAGAGAAACAATGATGCCAAGCACCAGCCTCCTTTTAAAGTGTCCAGTGGTGTCATTCTTACTTAATCATGACAGATTGATCTCCAGCCCTGTCCTCATCAACACCCACACCTGTGTTAATGGAGCAATCACTGAAACGATGTTAGCTGGTCCTTTTAAGGCAGGGCTGCAATGATGTTGAAATGTGTTTTGGGGGATAAAGTTCATTTTCTAGGCAAATATTGACTTTGCAAGTAATTGCTGTTAAGCTGATCACTCTTTATAACATTCTGGAGTATATGCAAATTGCCATTATAAAACTGAAGCAGTAGACTTTGTAAAAATTAATATTTGTATCATTCTCAAAACTTTTGGCCATGACTGTACATCACAGCACCAACACATGTTTTTGTGAAGAAGATTAACCTTGAAGAGGAATTTTGGCATCCCATATTATCTCGTCAGGAGTTTAAAAGAATTTTCTTGTGTCCAAACCCTTTAATAGAATCCATGAAAGTGTCTGAGAATAAAACCGGTGTCAGATTACCACACTAGTAAATAAGCAGGTTTGTTTGAGATCTCAACTATGATCAGATGTATGTATAATTAAGAAAGGAAGCAACTATGTAGTTCAGGGAGTAGAAGGAAGACCTCTAGCCGAGACAATTCTTTATCATCCTGTGGCATGGAGGAGAACTTTGTGCAGAGTGATGTGAAGTTCCTACAGTGCAGGAAGGAGGTTGATTGGTTATAAGGGTCTGGAAGTATGGAGATTAATTTCAGTATTTTTTCCCCTTTGAAGGCAAACCTTAAGTGACAGGTTGTGATGCTGATGCCAAAAATCTGGATTTGGGCCTGTTACACCAAGCAGCTCTGGGAGATAAGATAGGGGCATCAGTAGGGAGAATCCAGTAATGGGTTTAATCCAGTACTCCTTTTATGAGGCGCAAGTATTAAAAAAACGTTTTAAGGAAGACCCACAGCCAAGCTTTTTCAGTGGGTGTCATTATGCTCATTTCAATGTTTAAATGTGGCACAGAAAGGTTGCCTTTCACGAGTGAGAGCCACCTATTCAACTGGTTGGCCCTATAGTAGGTAAGTGGATCAGGAAAACTAAAGCCACCCCTAGCCGCCTTTAAAGTAAGGAGACAGTGGGGTAATCTCAGACATACCTCATTCCATAAAAATAAAAAAACTATCAATTTTTAAAGGGAAGTTAGATATGATAGGGGAGATGAAGCAGTACTGTTGGTATAAAGGTAAGTACGGTGGCTCAGTGGTTAGCACTGGTGTCTTGGGGTCCGAAGTTTGAATCCGACCAAGGACAATGTGCATGTAGTTTGTATGTTCTCCCCGTGTTTGTGTGGGTTTCTTCTGGGCACTCCACACTACAAAGACATACTGATAGGGAATTTAGATTGTGAGCTCCATTGGGGACACTGTGATGTTGATGTCTGTAAAGCGCTGCAGAATATGTCAGCACTATATAAGTGCATAAAATAAATAAATATATCAGCTTTCCAGTACTTCTTTCTACACATCTACAGCACAAAAAAGACCTTTAGTTGACTTTGTATTTCAGACATGAGAGGTACATAATTTAAGGAAAAGAGAAGTGCAGTGTCTGCTGGCAAGAAAGTGCCTAGGTATTTTATCACTTTGATTTGCCATTTAAAGGAAGCAAGAGATTTTAGAAACTGAATATTTGAATGTAACATTGATACACTAAGAACCTCCGATTTTATTATAATTTATCTGAAAATTAGAGACCAATCTTCATAAAATATTCATATTCATTGAGAATTAGGAGTTCGCCCATCAAACACCATTGTAGTATGGCAGAATTAACCCACCCTAAGGCCTTGAATGTCATGGTGTTGACAAATTTTCTGAATCAACATTTCCATATACTAATGACCTGAGGATAGGTCATCAGTATAAAAAAAAAAGTGGACAACCCCTTTAATTTAGCATGAAAGATAGCATGAATAAGTCTAGAAGTGGTGTGCTTGTCTTTCCTCCTCAAGACAAAACCCCTATACTCTGAACCACTTAAGGGTAGAAAAAAAAGGTTTAAGTAATTTGGGAATTAGGGTGTGTGTGGAAGACGGGAGGAGAGGAGTGTGGAGGATAATAGAGAAAGAGAGGATAAAGGGAACAGGACTGAGAAGGATCACACCATGGTCTGCCCACCACATCCCACACTAAAGTGGCAATAGAACCTAAAACTGTGAGTTAAAGAAGAACTCCCGCAAAAATGTTTATTCCATGTCCTGCTAGAAATGTACATGATGTAATCTGTAGTGAATGTCATTTTCTTACCAGTGTCTGTATTTTTGACTTATATAATCCTGATGTTTCTCATCTGTGTCATGTGACCAGCAATTAGACCCACCAACTTACACAGCACCTTATGTGTGGACAGGAAGTCTATTTCACTATGCTTTCCTATGGGAGCCTCACTTTCAGTCTCATAGGAATGAATAGAGCAGTAACTGGCTTCCTGTCCTGGGTCAGTTGGAGGTCAGGGAGTTGGTCACATGACCCAGCTACAACTAGAAGAGAGGGGATAACTCAGAATTACAGTCACTGATGAGAAGATTGCATTCACTATAGATTATATCATCCACCTTTCTAACAGGTCAGAGAATAAAACTTTTTGCAGGAGTTCTTCTTTAAAGGTAAATTAGGTCTCCTGACTCAACCAACTCCAATGAAACATATAGAAGGTCCTTCCTTACCAGGAAAAGGCCTAAATTATCTGTTTGGTGGAAGGACTTACATAGATAACATACAATAAGACCAAACACAAGGAGATATAAAAGTGCATTAAGTTTATTGCAGACTGCTTAGGAGATTTGAGTTTACCTGTAAGTTGACATTCCTCTAAAGTGGGAAGAGAAGGGAGGATTCAAATGAAATCCAGAAGGGGATTTCTTGAGGATCTCAAGTGGGTCTATTTCCAGTTTCATCTAGGCTGAGGATAAATCTTTTGGAGAAAGGGTCACCAACTGTTTCCTGTTCTTTGTGATTGCTAGGCCAAAAGGGTATAGCCATCAAAATGGCAGTTTTAGCGCCTGGAGAACATCCAACAAAGGTTTTAAGAGGTGCCTCTTATAAAGAGGGGAGGGAGCCAGAACTTGAAATAGTGTGATCTTAGAGGTTTAAATGCAAGAAAACCTTTCACCACAGGGTGACAATAGTAAGATGAAGTAAAGACAGGTTAAGGAGTGTGAGAAAGACCAGATTTTTATGCATCATTAACTCTTTATAGGCAAACTTGCTTGAAGGTCAGGCATACAAATCACGCATCAGATTTTGCAGGGTACATATAGATAGTGGAACTGAAACACAGAGTCCCTGCACTGAGTGCAGACAATACAGTAGTCATCCTCACAGAGTGTCTCTATGTAATAAACAGTTGTACTAAGGAATCGGTCAGCTTACTTTACAGCTCTTGCACCCTGCTAAAATATTCTTGTGGCAGGCTGATTGTATGCAACCAGCAATGTTGCAGACTTCAGGCTCAGAGTGGATGAATAGGCAGTCTATAGCGCTCTCCCATATCTCCCTCTAACCTGCAACAGGGCCAGGATGGCTGACAGAGGCTGGGTCCAGTGGATAAGAAGATGTGGATCCTGAGTCTTCAGCACTGTGCAATAGTCTCCGGTAGTCCAGCAGTCAGTTGCTGCAGCATCCACCCATGGTGATCCAGCTGGCAGATATGAGGCCCAAGGACTGCAAGCTTTATTTAAGATGGCGGGCCGCAACCAGCAGGTGGAATAGGCTGCGGTGGTGTAGGAAGCCTGACAACTGCCTGTAGGGGTAAAAACTCCTCAAAAAAGTTATGGCTGAGCTCCTGAGAGCACAGGGGGAATAGGGCATAGGGTGGCTTGGAGCGACTAGACCGGATGGTTAGATAGAAACTGGGTGAAAACTGCTAGCTGCTGGACCTGTGAAGGGACATGCTTGGCGCCTTGCATGGTGTGACCATGCCCCTCGACTCGTCCTTTTTTCTCTTCTTTTTTCCAGGTTTCTGGCAATTTGGAACTCATTTACATTCTTGCATTTCAACCTTCTGGTGGGGACCTCTACCATTTCTTGGATTATCTGACTGACTTGCAAAATTATCTGGCAGAGGTAATGCTACAACCTAAGACAGAAGATTGACTCCATATCGCCGAGGACTTTCAAGATTCTGTGCAGTTTCCGAACTGCATTGGTTCAATGGATGGCAAACACACACAGAAAGCCGCATTACATAAGGTCCCAAGAGTTAAATTATAAGAAATATTTCTCAGTCTTGCTGTTGGCTTTGGATGACAGTAGGTACCAGTTTATAATCACCAAGATCAGGGCCTTTGGAAGCACTTCAAATGCCTGCATCTTCTGTGCATCCAAAATGGGCTAACCAGCTTACCCTTCCAGAACCCAGACAACTGCCCAGATCTTCAGGACCATGGCACCATTTGTAATTGTGGCTGATGAAGGTTTTGCTTTGTTACCCCACATGATGCGGCCCTTCCCAAGTTGTGACTAACTACGGAGGGCATTTCCAACTACTGGTTGACCAGAGCCCATCAGTATGTGAAGTGTGCTTTCAGAATATATTCCAATAAGTGGAATGTGTTCATCTCCAACCTACTGATGGATTTGGACCATGCCACCCTGTTTATTCAAGCCTATGTAGTCCTACACAACTTCACCAGGATCCACAATGCTTCCTGGATGCTAAGCTGGACCAATACCAGACCTCCTCAACGGTTACTTTGGACCAGACCCTGCATGGATGACCTGAAATGTCAGGACTGGCTGTTCAGGAACTCCATGCAGACTACTTCAGCAGCCCTAAGGGAACAACTCCATGGTAGATTGGTGCCATTCTTGGCAATTGCTGATGTGATTTGGACGCTGGGCACTTTAGTTTACTAGTTTTCTAGTTAGTTTCCCTGTTGTTGTTTAGTTAGCAGTGTCAGTCTGGGGAAAGATGATACGGGCTGTCCTGCCTCTGTGCCTAGAAGTAATCTCCGCCACTTCATACATCTATAATAATATACTAGATACTTTGTTAAATAATATGCCCGGTTTTAATTTGAACACAGGCTGATTGAGATGCTGTTAACTGCTTATTTATAAGCTCACGGGCCCACCATGGGATTCACCTGTTCCCCGTGGGCCAGTCCGAACCTGTTAGTTAGTATAGGGACTCGCAAGAGAATGAGGACCCTTGACATGGGCTTGCGAGCTATGTCCAAATTCCATTTTCAATCTGATTTTTAGGATTAATTGTGGGCATTATATTGTTATGCTTTTATTAAGCATAACAACATGAAATTGAATTTGATGTACAATACCTTCTAATACCTAGATAGGATCAAGCCCTCCAAAACACATTTTTCAACCACGTTACAGGCGAATAACAAAACAATGGAAAAGATTGTAGAATTGGTGCAATGTAAAAAAAAATTAGAGGAAGTGTAACAAGGCCTAATGCTATACAAGCAAATGTTGAAATGGCAAAAGGGAACTACTTTAAATAAAATATGCAACAACACTGGTATGTATCTTTTTTTGTACCAGATGAATGAGAAGCTGAAATAACTGTCATCAGGTTTCATACAACAACCATTTTCAGTGGCAAAAGCAAAAATTTAGTTTTCATAAATTGGGCATTTTGTGAAATCTGGCAATATAACTTTTTACAGCTATAGTACTTGATGAGCTGTGGGCTACAAAAACACATCCTCGCCTAACAGCTGTTTTGCAAAATAAGCATACAGCTTGGCCCAAGTTTGTTAAAGGGGTTCTCCAAGTTATATATATTGATGACCTATCCTCAGGATAGGTCATTAATATCAGATCGGCGGGGGTCCTACACCCAGCACCCCTGCCGATCAGCTGTTTGAAGAGGAGGCGCGCGCCGTATCAGCGCTGCCTCCTCTTCGTTGTTTACATGCTGGCCGTAACAGGGGTAGTGGTGAGTAGGTGTAATTACACCTAACCACTCCATTCATTTCAATGGGAAGGATCGCTCCCATAGACCCCCGCCGATCTGATATTGATGACCTATCCTGAGGATAGGCCATCAATATATATAACTCGGAAAACCCCTTTAAGGCATACCCGTCTTTCTAGTACAGTACACAGCGTGGCCAGAGCTGAGTGGTCCTGCTGTATCCCCAGTGCGCTGAATAACTATCCAGCCACCGGGAGATACATGACAGCGAACAGTAAGTTTTCCTTATTGTCAATGCAGGGAGAAGCTATTCTACAGTATATAGGGGCAGTTATATATACACTATACTACAGTGCCTTGCGAAAGTATTCGGCCCCCTGGAACTGTTCAACCATTTGCCACATTTCAGGCTTCAAACAAAAAGATATAACATTTAACATTTTTGGTGAAAAGTCAACAACAAGGGGGTCACAATTGTGAAGTGGAACGAAATTTATTGGATCATTTAAACTTATTTTGTAATAATAAAACTGAAAAGTGGGGCGTGCAAAATTATTTGGCCCCCTTGCATTAATACTTTGTTGCGCCACCTTTTGCTGCGATTACAGCTGCAAGTTGCTTGGGGTATGTCTCTATCAGTTTTGCACATATAGAGACTGAAATTCTTGTCCATTCTTCCTTGCAAAACAGCTCGAGCTCTTTGAGGTTGGATGGAGAGCGTTTGTGAACAGCAGGTCTGGACTTTGACTTGGCCATTCTAAGACCTGGATACGTTTATTTTTGAACCATTCCATTGTAGATTTTGCTTTATGTTTGGAATCATTGTCTTGTTGGAAGATAAATCTCCGTCCTAGTCTCAGGTCTTTTGCCGACTCCAACAGGTTTTCATCCAGAATAATCCTGTATTTGGCTCCATCCATCTTCCCATCAATTTTAACCATCTTCCCTGTCCCTGCTGATAAAAAGCAGGCCCAAACCATGATGCTGCCACCACCATGTTTGACAGTGGGAATGGTGTGTTCAGGGTGATGAGCTGCATCGTTTTGCATTGTTTCCAAAAAGTTGGATTTTGGTTTCATCTGACCAGAGCACCTTCTTTCACGTTTGGTGTGTCTCCCAGGTGGCTTGTGGCAAACTGTAAACCAGACTTTTTATGGATATCTTTGAGAAATGGCTTTTTTCTTGCCACTCTTCCATAAAGGCCAGATTTGTGAAGTGTTGGACTGATTGTTGTCCTATGGACAGACTCTCCCACCTCAGCTGTAGATCTCTGCAGTTCATCCAGAATGATCATGGGCCTCTTGGCTGCATCTCTGATCAGTCTTCTCCTTGTTTGAGATGAAAGTTTAGAAGGACGGCCGGGTCTTGGGAGATTTGCAGTGGTCTGATACTCCTTCCATTTCAATATGATCGCTTGCACAGTGCTCCTTGGGATGTTTAAAGCTTGGGAAATCTTTTGGTATCCAAATCCGGCTTTAAACTTCTCCACAACAGTATCACGGACCTGCCTGGTGTGTTCCTTGGTCTTCATGATGCAGAACCCTGAGACTATCACAGAACAGGTGCATTTATATGGAGACTTGATTACACACAGGTGGATTCTATTTATCTTCATCAGTCATTTACGACAACATTGGATCATTCAGAGATCCTCAATGAACTTCTGGAGTGAGTTTTCTGAACTGAAAGTAAATGGGCCGAATAATTTTGCACGCCCAACTTTTCAGTTTTATTATTACAAAAAAAGTTTAAGTTTAAATGATCCAATAAATTTCGTTCCACTTCACAATTATGACCCACTTGTTGTTGATTCTTCACCAAAAATATAAAATGTTATATCTTTTTGTTTGAAGCCTGAAATGTGGCAGAAGGTTGAAAAGTTCCAAATACTTTCGCAAGGCACTGTATATACTACAACTGTCCCTATATACTGTAGCACAGCTTCTGCCTACCTCACTGCACTTACAATGGCGAGCGCTTACTGCTCGCTCACACATATCTCCTGGTGGCTGGTTAGTTACTCAGCGCGCCGGGGATACAGCAGAAACACTCACTGACAGCGCTAGCGGAAAAAAAAAAAGTAATTTTCATAGGTCTTTGCTGGGAATCTAAGCCCAGATCTTCACTACAGCAACTAGAAAGCTTTACTATTTCACTGTATGACCACTCATGAATGAAGAAAGTAATGCTACTTGGTACTTAGGTCCCATATTTTGTTGTGCATCTGATCTGCATTTTTTGCAGATCGGATGTAGAACCATTCATTTCTATGGTGTCACAAAATGTGCGGACAGCAAAGCATGTGTCCCTGCCATTGTCCCACAAAAAAGATAGAACATGTCCTCTGCTTGTCCATTTTGTGGACAAGGGGTGGGACATATTGATGGTAAAAAGAAAATGCATGTGCATGAGGGCTTATAAGCACAAAAATGCTGTCTTTATAAATTCCAGGGCTATAGTCTAGTGATAAAGCTACTGCCTACCAACAAAAGGACTGAAATTTAATTCCCAGCAGAGACCTATGCAATAGTATTTCAAATAAAATTATAACAGAAAAATGTCACTTTATTTTCCAACTTTTCTTTTATGGTAGTATTTACATTTTTTTGCATGAATGGAGGCCATGGACTAGTTCAGACTGTACAAATGCTGGAAGCACAGTCATCACAAAGTGGTTTAATAGAGGAAACTGATAGGGGGACATTGATGAAACTGGTGTAAAGTAGAACTGGCTTAGTTGCCCATTGCAACCAATCAGCTTCCATCTTTCATTTTCCAAAGGAGCTGTGAAAAATGAAAGGTGGAATCTGATTGGTTGCTATGGCTACTAAGCCTGTTCTACTTTACACCAGTTTGATAAATGTCCCCCATAATTTCTGTTTAGACTTCCTTCTGTTTTTCCTTCAATTTATAGGCAGTCAGTAAAGTAAACCGCGTGGAACTCCTGTGGTATTGATATAAGTGATACTTTCTCTTAGACCCCTCTTTCCGAAGGACTGTCATCTTTACATCCTCTGCTCTGCTGCACATCCATGCAGAGAGATAGAGCTTTCAAACAACCGAGCCTTAAAAGCTATGTACAGCTTTGGGTCAATTTTGTTTTATTATTATGATTATTATTATTATTATTATTATTATTATTATTCTTATTATTATTGCATTGTACTCATTTTGAGCTAAAAATATTTTTTTTAAATTGTTCTTTATTAAAAATAAGGCATCCTTTTTTCTGCATGGAGCTTAGATGCTGTAGTAGCACCCTTTGGATTTTCTGTCTTTTCAGTCAGACCACGAGCAGATGGACTCCTTATCTCTGCTTTCTGACATTAGAAACACATTATAGCTCAGTTCTTATCCTATTCAAAAGGTTATTAAGACAGCACTACTCACTATGTCTTCACATAAGGTCCTCTCAGCAGTGGCGGTTGGGCCCTGGCCTGTCGGCCCCCAATCCACAAACCAAAAAGAGAAACACTGTAGCACTCGGTGTCTTCAATTTCAGTTTATTTTATTCACCGAACACGAGTACTCCCCCTTCCCTTATGGCCAGGGGAGCACATCGCCGTCATGCTGCCCAAGAAAAAAATTGAAACGGCACCCCCCCATGCCAAATTATTGATCTAACCCAGACTCGAAATGGCCCACCGGAGAACAGGTGAATCCCCTGGTGGGCCCTAAGCAAGGTGGGACCCTAGTTCCCCACCCCCTACACAAGTGGCACAAGTGACAGTAGACTGACTGCACTGTATATAGATAGGCAGCATCCCAACCAGCCTATTCGTCCATATAAGAAAACTGGATAGATGTATCTAACAAACTACCAAGTTTATTATTATAGATACACCAGGTGGCTGAGATGATTTATAGGTACAGAGGCAGACCAGCCAACATGCTCTTTCCCCAGGGATCCGTCTTCTTGAAGTCACCACAGGGACCCCCAACAATCAGTCATCATGTAGCGTCTTGCTGCTGCTTGCCACTGCGTTAGCAGGTTATATTTTGCATGTAGCTGTACAGTGGGCCCCCAGAACAACTTTTACTGGTGGGCCCAGGGCACCGCAGTCCGACATTGACCTAACCTCTTCTATCTAGTCAGAGGTGTAACTTGACCAGCATGCACTTTCTAAAACACCAGTGTCTTCTTATGCGGCACAAGGGTCTTTGAGCCCCCTCAGGCTCCTGGGCCCGGTAGTGACTGCTACCTCTGCACCCCCTATAGCTATGCCTCTGATGGGCGCTAGTATAGCTTGTTGTCTCCTTGGTGCTGTAGATGGAATCGAGATACTTTCCATTGAACCTCCAGTTCTTCTCTCTCCTCGTTCTAGTGATTGGTGGAGTCTCAGATTTCAAACTCCCAGAGGACAAAACCTTTGATATGTCTCTATGACATATCAAAAGTTGTTTCTATATGCAGTGACACTTTAGGCCTCATTCAGATGGCCGTAGTGTTTTCCAAATCTGCAAAATTGAAATTTGTGGACCGCACATGGCTACAATCATAATATAAAATGCCTATTCTTGTCCGCGATAGTGGAACGGAACCACGGTGTGTGCTGTCCGCATCTTTTGTGGCCCTAGTGAAATGAAAGTGCGAATCCGTTCATATGGCCGTCTGAATGAGGCCTTAAAATTATTTGTAAAGTTGCTTAATGTTTGATGCATTGGCACATTCATTTGCTAAATGGATGTTACTGCACAGTCAACACTGATAGTGTCAGACTTAGGGACACACCCCTAGCTTGTAATACCCAGTTGACAATTTATTCATATACACTGACGAGTAAAAGGGTAACAATGTTTTGAACTTTTGACTTTCAAGCTCCATATCTCACCATCCACTACAGCTTTGAATGTGAGACTGCCATAATTTTATAGACAATCATCTTGGCTATCTCATACATAAATTAGACTTGCAACTATTTAGCATATGATTAGTTATGCAGATTCTTGTCATGTAACTGCATTGTTACTCTTTTGCTCCTGGTGGTGGAACAATCTACTATGGGTATGAAAAGGACGATCCGAAGCATACGTTGAGATTGGGGAAGAAATGGTTCAGTGACAATGAAGTAGCGGTGCTGGATTGGCCCACACAGTCCCCAGACCTCAACCCAATCGAACACTTGTGGGTAGAAGAAAAAGCTGTATTTGTACCCAAGTGAGTTGACCAGTATGCACCAACATTGGGAACATGTAGAAGAGACCTGGGAACAGTGTTTGGTCGAGACATGCTTGAATCTGATCGAGAGCATGCCCAGAAGGAAAGCCAAAGGTGGATTTACAAAATAATAAAAATTGAAAAATGTTATTTTAGGAGCAAAACAGTAACAATGCAGTTACATGACAAGAATCTGCATAATCATATGCTAAATAGTTACAAGTCCAATTTATGTATGAGATAGCCCAGATTATTGTCTATAAAATTATGGCAGTCTCACATTCAAAGCTGTAGTGGATGGTGAGAGATGGAGCCTGAAAGTCAAAAGTTCAAAACATTGTTACCCTTTTTGCTCGTCAGTGTACTTCTAGTAAGGACTAGGAAGAATAGAGGAATGGCATAATACAGAGTTATAAGATAGGTGCTCCAGAATTGTCATTTAATGTGGAATACAATTATTTATAAAACACACAAGAGTGGTGACAGGTCCTTGGTAATAAAGTATTGTTTTACTTTTTATTTAATATAATTTATTTTAATATCATTGTACACCGATATTGCATATTTCATTATGTCACCTGTATTCGTTACTGGTGGAGTTCCTCCTCTACTCACCTCCCAGGCATATTAAATCTAACCTTCAGACTAGCTTTGTCATGTGTGTTCCTCAGAACAAGCCAAACATCACTTTCTTATTAGTAATATTTTTCAGAAGAGTGCAAGTAAGGAAAGTCCCTACAGTTCCTCATAATATTAGAAAATTCCACAAGCTGAAGTTTCACTTTTGATTATACCAAAAGTCTCTCAACCATTATAAGATAGATCAGCATGGTTCTTCACAACTTTACATGGCACTTACCTGGAGAGGTAATTGATGAAAAGCATGATTGTTTCACCTCAACATTATACTCTGTCTAGAACTCAGGTTTACATACAAGATTGTGCAGCAGACAACATGCACTGCAACAAAGTTTGCATTCATTGGCCACACCCATCATATCATTAGTGATCCCCCATACATGTTTTTACAGCTGTTGCGGCCACGATCACAGGGGCATCATAGTGTAGTGGTGATTCCCCACTGAACAAATCGGTTTGTAGATGGAAACAAGACATAGCGGATTTAGAACCCTCACATATAAAAGAACTTAGTTATACTTGGAGATCTACAGTCATAAGTGCCAGGGATCAGCTTATACAGTTGAAATGGTTACACAGAATATATTATACGCCGAGTAGGCTATTTCTGATGCACAAGTTACCTAGTCCTCAATGCACAAGATGCGGGGGAGTGAGGGGTGGTTTTTTCCATAAGGTGTGGCAGTGCCAGGTGATTCAACATTTTTGACTTGAAGTTCATACATACTTGAATTCTAGAATTGGCTTCCCAAATATCTGCATACCAAGTGTGAGTCTTTTGGGACTGGTAAATGAGACTGTACCCACTAAATACGGAAGGAGGCTGTATAGAGTATTGTTATATTATGCAAGGAAAACTATTCTTTTGAATTGGAAGCCTCCCAAGATTCCCACAAAGCAACATTGGATACAGCTAGTCAATGCTGACCTAGTATTATATAAACTGGTACATGAAAATGTGTGTCCCTGATAGATTTCTGAAAATCTGGGATCCCTGGATTAATGCACATACAATGGTGCATAGGGAGTTTAAAGGGATGTTCGGGTCTCATGGGGGAGTCGCATGAATGTGATGAGTGAGTGCTGTCAACGTATAGATCCTTGGTAGCATTTACGCAGGACTCTGCTGTTATGTTTCTGTACTTGAGTCTACTAATATTGGGACTGTGTCATGCTTTGAATGTTGTAAATGAAATGTTCATGCTTTGCAATTTCAAAATTTCAATAAAAAAGATACTATTAAAAAAATAGTGTAGTGGTGATCCCATAGAAATTAATGGGGTCGCACCACGAGTTCTATGTGCGCCGCGATTGCAATTCAAGGGTTGCAGTCACAGCACACATGCGACTTGCGCTGCGACCCCATTCATTTCTATGGGATCACCACTACACTGCAATATCCCTGCAATCCTGGCTGCGACGGCGTCATCGCATAGCTGTACCCTTATTACGGCAGCATAGGTTTAGACCAGCTCAAAGCTGCTCCGATTAGCAGAGTAAAGCCTCATTCACACATCAGAGTTTGGTCAGTGATTTCCATCAGTTATTGTGAGCCAAAACCAGGATTGGAGCCTCCACAAACATTAGATATAAGGGAAAGAAAAAGTGGATGTTAAAAGCAAAATTTTATTTGAAACTTGTGCAAAAACACTTATAAGGGGAGGGGGGTGGAAAAACAATTAATTAAAAAAAGATGTGTTCAACAATAACCCACAAATAGGCAGAGGGTGGTAATGCCACATAGGGGTTATTCCAAATAAATGACTGAAAGGATCACATCAATCCACATATTGTAATCCAATTTTATGGACGGATTGGTGATCGATTCAATACCATACATTAGGGGTATGCGGATTATTGTATCCAGTGGATCAACATATAACCAATCAATGGTGTCAGTGGACAATATGAGCCACTAATGAAGACCTATATGTTGACAATACCCCAATATAGATAGGCAAGACTCGAAAACTGTGTGCGCAATTAATTCTCGAGGTATGTGTATTAAAAAAAAAAACCCATACACCAAATCTTTCCTTCTCTGCTTGCCTGGACCCAATCACAGCATTAATCTCTAGGACGGTATCCAGCGTGATTAAGGGGGGAGCGCACACAGCCCTGACCTGTCTATAAGCGCCCATTACTAGCTAAGGCTGACACTGCGTCATCGTTCGGCGCGTTTCGTAACTCTACTCATCAGGAGCGAACTAACAGTGTAACAGTATAGCCTGTATCAGCTTTGCCATCCTAGTGGCGAGTGGCGGCACCTCCGGCACTGTGATGGCCATAGCGCGGCGGCCGCCAGTGCCAGTTTAAATACTGAAAACCACCTCCCTCTAGAGGTGCGGAAGAGTGACGCGCAGCCAATCATGGAAGGGGGGCGGAGGCGAGCCTGCACATAGTTCCAGCCCCCTGTCAGAAAGAACACGAACAGGTAAGTCACGCTGTCCCTAAATAAAGAATAAAGGTGCAGAGTAATAAACTAGGCAGAGATCGCTCATGGTACAAATGTGATCCTGTACAAGGGGGACACAATTAGAGAAATTAGAGACCAGTCACAGAGGATATGGCATGAAAAATGGTCCCTATCAAAAATCATGACGAAACCCCACAAGGAGATCCACAAAGGAGGAGCTACAGTGTACAATCTTTTGGAATTAATAAATGTACCTCATACTGAGGAACAAAACTAGAATAAAGACCAGCCAAGCACAACAAGGACAAGCCAGGCACAACATAATATTGGTAGCATTAGATTAATGTCGACCTAACACATCAAGGGGAAACCGATAAAAAAAATTTTTAAATAAATAAATAAAAAATTTTATCGGTTTCCCCTTTATGTGTTAGGTCGACATTAATCTAATGCTACCAATATTATGTTGTGCCTGGCTTGTCCTTGTTGTGCTTGGCTGGTCTTTATTCTCGTTTTGTTCCTCAATATGAGGTACATTTATTAATTCCAACAGATTGTACAGTCTGTAGCTCCTCCTTTGTGGATCTCCTTGTGGGGTTTCGTCATGATTTTTGATGGGGACCATTTTTCATGCCATATCCTCTGTGACTGGTCTCTAATTTCTCTAATTGTGTCCCCCTTGTACAGGATCACATTTGTACCATGAGCGATCTCTGCCTAGTTTATTCCTCTGCACCTTTATTCTTTATTTAGGGACAGCGTGACTTACCTGTTCGCGTTCTTTCTGACAGGGGGCTGGAACTATGTGCAGGCTCAGCTCCGCCCCCTTCCATGATTGGCCGCGCGTCACTCTTCCCCACCTCTAGAGGGAGGTGGTTTTCAGTATTTAAACTGGCACTGGCGGCCGCCGCACTACGGCCATCACAGTGCCGCACATTGATGCAGAGACACATCTTAGGCTAGTTCCACATCTGCGTTTTTGACGCTACCCTTCCAAAATGCATTTGTCAGGATCCATCCAAAACGCAGACTTTATAAACGGATCCTGCTCCATAGAGATGAATTGATCTTGGAACAGGATCCATTTCTCTACGTTTTGGAACAGTAGACAAAAATACTACAACCCTAAGATGTGTCTGCGCATGCTCATACAATGTGCTTTCACAATACAGCAGTTACCTCAGAGCGGGTTTGAAAAGGAGCAAGCCGGCCACCATCAGTACATGGCCACGGTGGTTGTAACCAGGGGCAACGGCCTGACTGATGTGTGTGGGATAATGGATATACATATAGGCAAATCTTCAAAACGGTACATTTTATATAAATACATTCTATTAGTAATAATATTGGTATGGCTATATCTAATTATACAAACTACATGTGTGAGATGGGAATACCCCTTTAAGTACACTTTTCCATCCCACAGAGACTGGCAAAAAAACGTATACGTTAACATATACTTTTTTTTCACAGTGGAACTCTATGATGACAGATGCCACTGTATAGCATATGTCGGAGGCATCCATTTAATGCATGTGTTTTTGTATATGTTAAAGGTAAAGAAAAAAATCTGATGTGAGCCCAGCCTTGACAGCTCCTTTGGAAAATGAACGGTGGAATCTGATTGGTTGCTATCGGCAACTAAGCCAGTTCTACTTTACACCAGTTAACCCCAACAGAACCATTAGGCACACATATACACATTGCAATTACTAGTTCTATAGATGTTTGTTACACTACCAACTGCAAGTTACAATGACATGACAGGTAGGGTATGTATTAAGCTTCATGCACACAACCATAGAATAGGACATGCTCTATAATTTTGGCAGGGCCGCAGAATGGAACTACAGATGCACACAGTACACGGTGTACAGTCCGCATCTTATATGGCCCCATTGAAATGAATGGGTTTTCACCTGTTCCGCAAAAGTGTCCAAAACAGTGTCTGCCAGGAAAACAATCTTAGGGAGTCAGATAGAGTGAAAGAAAAAAAACCAATCAGGGACAGTCAATCAAGCTCGTATTCTACTGTCAGCGACAGTGAAGGGAAAGGCTAGAATTACAAAGAAGAAGAAGAATTGTGTGTCGGCCAGGGAGCAAGAAGAGAGGAGGTGAGGCTGGTGTTCCTGCTAGCAGAGCTGCAGCTGCTGCAAACCTCAAAGCTACCTGCAAGGACATTACTTTAATTTTTCACAGGAGGGTGGGGGTGGAATAAGTGAAAACTGCACAACATGTGTTCTACTATCAATCTGGCTAAAGGCTCTTGGGCCCTGATGCAAGAGTTTAGCTTGGGCCTCCCTTCCCTCAGTGCTTTGTGGCCAGGGACAGGGAAGCACACTGCCTTCCTGCTGCCTGAGGCAAAAATTGAAATGCCCTTTGACCTTACCCATTCCCTCCAGCCAGAGCTATAACTTGACCAGCATGCACTTTCTATAATACCAGTGTCTTCTTATGTGGCACAAGGCTCTTTGGGCCCCCTCAGGGTCCTGGGCCCGGTAGCGACTGCTACCTCTGCACCCCCCTATAGCTACGCCCTTGCTAGTGAGAACTCTGTATCAGGTCATCTCACATATTTATTATTTTTTTTTGTTTTAGTTTGAAAAATCCTATATCCTGATATCACTGATTGAGAATGAAATATTAGGGCTAAATCTGTTTATTATCTCCACACACATCTTTTCTATTTTTTTGGGGAGTTATTGTATATAATTAAACAGCATATAGGTGGTCAGTACACCAACACACAGGCTAGGCACTGACAGTGATGGCTAACCTCCAGCTATGGTGAAACTATGACTCCCAGCATGCTCCATTTATTTCTACGGAGTTCTGAGAACAGCCAAGTAAGGGGGGATCTTGGCAGTTATAGTTTCACCACAGCTGGAGTGCCGGAGGTTAGCCATCACAGGGCTAGGGTAACAATTTACCTTTGAGTGTTAACGTTAACGGGATATTAAGCGTCAGGCCTTGTTTTACTAATAAGAGAAAAGCTTTAGGCTTGGATACTCTTTAAAGAGAGACTCTTCAAAAGAATGTTTATAATACACATATAATTTTATTAAATGTAATAAGTAGTATATACATATAGCGATATAATATCCTTCTTTTGCGCTTATCTATATATAAAAGATAAAGAACATAACACACAATTATCTCAACACTTCAGCTGGAGTTCTGACTATATTCAGAATGAAGGTACTTACATCACCGATTGAGTTAACATCATCAGATAGCTACTTATCAGCTAGGAAGATTTTTTTAAGCAAAAGCAGTCAAAGTCTCGATGGGGAAAACACCGATTATGTCCTTGTTCGAAGCACCACAAACGCTACCTCCCCCTCCGCCGTAGGATGAGCGTCTGAATTCTTTCCTGAAGGGTTACAGCTCTATACAGATTAAACAAAAAGCTCCATTCCCTAGTGGAACGTAGATAGCACATATGCTGCATAATTGTCACTATGTACATGTGAGTCCGCTGTGAGTCAGAATCCCAAAGCAACCTCGAGAGAATATGTAGACAAAGCCTCCCTCCCTTGCACATGCATTCACAGGTCTTAAAATTAAATTAAATGGATTAAAATGTGAAGATCTAGTTTCTGATCATTTGAATTCCACTTTGTATCTGTTCATTTCAATTTCCTTTCATATGAACAGATACAAAATGGAATTCAAATGATCAGAAACTATATTTTCACACTTTAATCCACCCTTGATCATTTGGAATAATTTTGGTCTAAAAGACGGAATACATTGGATATGGAACAACATATAGCTATCAATACATCAACCACAATGCAAATCATATATCTGCAACGATTACTATACTGTGGTACTCTTAGTTTCAAAGCAAATTTCATAAAGGTATCTGCATATTAAGTAACCTATTCTACATAATCTGTCAACCCTATTCATTTAAGAATACTGCCCTTCATTGTTTAACAGGAAACCACTCTGGCACCACTGAGCTTCTAAAAAAAACAAAACAAAAACTATATGTTTGTTGGATTAACAAGCTTCTTTCTTTGCTTCTGATCTTCTTAAAGGCACAGTCTCTGGTGACTTTGGAATCTTCCTTTCGTCAACCTCATCTTTTTCCTAGTTTTCTTTTACTTTTATAAAAAAAAACAGTCTCTTTAATTTGGTCTAGCACAGTCTCTTACCCCTCCTTATTCCATGATGATGTATGAGGGGATCACAGGTGTACTCACAATCCTAAATGCATGTTAGGGAAGATGGAATTGAAAACAAGCTTGAACAGTTCCACATATTCTAGAAGAAATAACTCCGTTTCAAAATGAAGTCAGTTCAGTATAGCTCAGTCCATGGGTTTTAACTCAGTCCAAAATAACTCAGTCTATGACAATTTAAGCCATTGATGCGGTGGAGTACGTTTTAAAACGTCCTTTTGTCATTCACTTTCTAACACCCCCGCATAACATGGATAAACAAGATACCGTATTTTTCGCTTTATAAGACGCACTTTTTTTCCTCTTAAAGTGGGGGGAAAGTGGCTGTGCGTCTTATAAACCGAACAGAGCAGTATTACATGGCGGCACTGTACTGCCTGCGATGTGCCAGATGTATAGTGGGGCCCAGCGCAGTCACTGAAGCTCATTAAGCCGGGCCCCCTTCACAGCAGCCATCGCTTCTAAAGTGTATGAATCTCCTCTAGCAGGGCTGCTTTGCTAAACTACAATAGATTTAATCACTTTTCAGTACTCACTATGAATGAATGCAGGCAGCAAGCAGGCCGGCAGCGCAGGTCCCTCACTCAGTCACACTCCGGCTCTGGACCCGCCCACTTCATTAATTCAGTGGGCGGGGCCATAGCGTTACTGAGTGAGGGACCTGAGCTGCCGGCCTGCCTGCTGCCTGCATGCATAGTGAGTACTGAAAAGTGATTAAAGCTATGGTAGTTTAGCAAAGCAGCCCTGCTAGGGGAGATTCATACACTTTAGAAGCAATGGCTCTAATAACTGGGGCCCAATGTAATGGGGTCAGATCCCCCCATAACAGTCATCCACAAATCCCCAATAAGTGTCCTCCACAGATCCCCCATAACAGTGTCCTCCACAGATCCCCCATAAGTGTCCTCCACAGATCCCCCATAAGTGTCCTCCACAGATCCCCCATAAGTGTCCTCCACAGATCCCCCATAAGTGTCCTCCACAGATCCCCCATAACAGTGTCCTCCACAGATCCCCCATAACAGTGTCCTCCACAGATCCCCCATAACAGTGTCCTCCACAGATCCCCCATAACAGTGTCCTCCACAGATCCCCCATAACAGTGTCCTCCACAGATCCCCCATAACAGTGTCCTCCACAGATCCCCCATAACAGTGTCCTCCACAGATCCCCCATAACAGTGTCCTCCACAGATCCCCCATAACAGTGTCCTCCACAGATGCCCCATAACAGTGTGTCCTCCACAGATCCCCCATAACAGTGTGTCCTCCACAGATCCCCCATAACAGTGTGTCCTCCACAGGTCCCCCATTAGTTCAAACCCACCAAAAGCACACCATTTGGTTCAAAATATTTTATTTTCTTAATTTCCTTCACAAAAACCTAGGTGCGTCTTATCATCAGGTGCGTCTTATAAAGCGAAAAATACAGTATATGTGTAACATTCAGACAAAATGCTTTGGTCATGGAAGGTTTCTATTGTTCTTCTACGTACAGGACGTTTGTATATGTTTTATGATGGTTGTACGTTCTTTATGTACGATGTATCGTGTGTCAAATAAAAATATATAAAAAAATGGATTAAACAAAACAAACAAATATCCCATTATGATCTTTGTTGGTCCAACATTGCTTCTAAATAACATTGCCCAATGGAATCATAGCGGTCCTCTGCCAAAGCCAAATACATTTTTCTAAACCCTATACTTTATTTAGTTGTCTACATTAAAAGGGGTATCCGACCCCTGAAATGCCCCCCATATGCCCGGGCCCCTCACACACAATGTACTTACATACATACGTACATCACTCCCCGGCACCTGGTTCACTTTTGAAGCCCACACAGCCGCCGCTGAATCCTCCCGTCGCGCGGATGAAAACAACCAACGTCCCGGCGGGGGTGGGGGGTTGCAATTTAATTGTTCAATTTAATTAAACCAGCATATGGGTGATCAGTATAGTAATACACAGGCTAAGGCACCTATTTTCCTGTAAGTGATAACGAGAAATTGAGCATCAGGCCCCAATCTTCCGTTTCTGTAAATTCCATTTTCACATTGTTGAGGGAGAGTTCAATTTCAATTTAATTTAACCAGCATATAGGTGATCAGTAGTACACCAATATACAGGCTAGGGCACCTAGTTTTTTGTGAGTGATAACGAGAAATTCAGTATCAAGCCTGAATCGTCCATTTCTGTGAATTCTATTTCCACATGGCTGCAATTTAAAAATTTTGGGACTTGTTCAATTTAATTAAACTAGTATATAGGTGATCAGTAGTACACCAATATCAGTAGTACAACTTGAGTGTTAACAAATTTAGGCCTAAATCTGTTTCCTTTCTTTTCTATCTTCGCATGGTATACATATTTGGGTTGTTAAATATACTTAAATCAGCATATACGTTATTACTATACCAATACAAAGGGTAGCGCACAATATAATCTGAGAGGCTAAAATATGTCAGGGCTACGGAAGGGTTCCAAATGAAAGACAAGGAGCCAGAACGTGGGTAGTAGTGGCATCAGTTATCTTGCCAGAAGTAGTAGTAGTGGTGGTAGTAGTAAGCCATAGCTTCGGAAAGGCATAATATTATAGTTGAGGAGAAAGAGGATGAGTTTGTGGATTGGCTCGCTCACTCTTCCTCTCAGTCACAGCAAGATGATGTAGAGGTGACTTCGGAGACCGACACAGTGCCATGGAGCCAGGGGTCACAGTGTACTCCTGCTCCTCTTTCCTTGCACACCAAAAGAAGGCTTTTAGTGGAGTTCTCTCAGTCTTCACTGCCCCTTCCTAGTGGAACGCCTTCTTTTTTCCTAAGAAGTGGCAAGAAAACCCCACCATGTCCTTTGGCAGGTAGTTAAAAGAGTCTCCCTGTTGACGACTTGTGAGAGAGCAGTCAGCTTTTGTACTGTCTTGAGGTGGAGGAGGAGACTGCAGATCCCAGGCATAACCGTTTTGGTGGTAGTAGCAGTGGCACCCATATCCATGGTTTTGGCTTTGGGGGCAGTGATAGTGGCAGTCAAGGCAGAGCAGAGAGGGGGCCAAAGAATCCAACATAATATCTCACAGTCTGATAGAAGCAGAAGGGAGGGTGAGTTCACCTATGGCAATTGTGTGCTAGACAGGAACTGGGAGCTGGATCGGGGTGCTGAGGAGGAGGCAACATCAGATATGGAGGGTGATGGAGGCAGCAATAAAGAGCAGAGGCCATGTACCTCCCAAAGAACAGCCAGGGCCACGTCTCCTTCGGGATCTGGTGGTGAGACACTGTGAGTGAATTAGGTCCAAACATGCCAGAGCTAAGCCAAGGCAGTTGGCTGCCTCTACCTCTGCTGTGTGGGTATCTCCCGTCTGCCATTTTATCTCCACGCTGCCAGAAGACAAAAGCATTGCTTGTGCAAGCTGTGCAAGGGTAGTTGTCGTACCATTTTGTTGAGTCTCCTGCCTTTAGGTAGCTAATGGCGTGTGGTCATCCTCACTGGAAGGTTCATAGCCGGCATTATTTCTCCCAAAAAGCAGTCCTTGCAATTCTCGCTAGGAGCAGCTTTTACCGGCAGGGACAGTACATGTCTTTCACAGCCCACTGGGTCAATGATTTTTCCAGCAGCAGCGAAGCAGAGGTCAGGTCCTTTTGACCCCCCCCTACGATTGTGTTGGCCTGGCTCCCAGACCAGGCGCTTATCCGCCTGCTGCATGGACACATTCCCGTCTCCAACAGCAGGGCACAAGGTGGTTAGCAGTACCCTTCCTTCCTATCACATGTGTCAAGTCAAGAGTTGCCACAACGGCAAGGAGTTGCTAAAATACATCAAGCAGCAAACATCCTGCTGGCTGTCTCCGCCGACTCCTACTGTGCAATGGGCACAACATCCTAGCCGCCCTGAGCCTGAGCAAAATAACACATGCTCTCTGCATGGCATACATCATCAACCTAGTGGTGCAACGCTTTCTAAATAAGTATACCAGCTTGTGCAAGGTGCTGGCAAAGTCCAGGAGACTCTCCAAGCACTTCAGCCACTCTTATAAGCCAAGGAATGCCCTCCTGAACCTGCAGCGACAGAACAGCGTGCCTACGCTGCTTAATCCTGCAAGGTGCCAACTCGCTGGAATTCAACATTGCACATGATTGGGCATCTGTATGAGCAGTGAGAAACCGTGAACAAGTTTGTCATGCACCAGACAGCCTCAGCAGCAGGGATCATGTGTTGCTTCGAAGTCAGGCAGTGGAGCTCATCCGAGACACCTGTCGAGAGCTGAAGCCCTTGGAAGAGGCTACAAAGTTTGTCAGCAGGGACAATTGTGGCATGAACGATGTCATCCCTCTCATATTTATCTCAGAATAAACATGGACGCTCATGTAGAATGGGAACACAGTGGAAGAAGAGCAGCTGACGCATCTTGCTGTCTGCCCTATAGCTAGGAATCTGCCATGGAGGAGGATAATGATGATGAAGATGAGGAGCTGCCACTGCAAGTGGAGAAGAAGGAGAAGTTGGAGGTGGAGGAGCAAGAGGATGATGATGAGGATGACACCAGCCAAGACAGCCAATTGTCTCAGAGGGGGAGGGGCTAGAAAGAACTGGCTCCTTTGGCACATTAGCTAGCATGACGACCTATATGCTCGCTTGGTTATGCAGTGACAGGCATTCTAATTATTACTGGATAGCCATGCCTTTAGACCGTTGCTACCAAGTCAAAATAGGGGAATGTTTTCCTTTTGCAGAAAGGGAGGACAAATTACATTATAACCAGGAAACACTGTGTACACAGCTTGCCAAATGGCGAGCAGACGTCTGCTGTCATTGTGCCTGAAAGGGAGGCCTCTCTCTGTCACCCGCAGTCACCCCCCCTCCCACGAACAGCGGAGGCCCCAAAAGCAGTAGCAGCAGCCATTTCAGTCTCCGCAATATGATGGAACAGTTTTTCCACGTGCCACGCCAAGCTGAGGCCAGTCAGAAAGCTGATAGCTCCCTCCTCAACAGGCCTATTTAAACTCTGGCCAGTCTTTGGCGCATACCCTGTTCTCTGGAACTGACACAGAACGCTCTCTTTTATCTTTCTTATCCAGCCTCCGGTGTCATTTCGGAGAGGGTTTTCAGCTCCGTGGGGGGCGTGGTGACACCTAAACGGACCAAGTTGTCCTCTGCCAGTGTCCTAAACATCACTTTTGTCAAAATGAACCAAGCCTTGATTCAGGAGGATTTTCATACTCCTCTGGCTGAGGCCGATGACTGGACCTGGCCTTGATGGCGGTGCCCCATCTTGCCACTGTTGCTGTCTGTCTGCCTGCCTCCATCATGCAGCTGCTGCAACCTGCCAACCATCACGGTTTGTATGGCTGCCGCTGCCGCCTGCATCATGCCACTGCTGTGACCTGCTTACCATCATGTTCTGTACAGCTGCTGCTGCCGCCTTCATCATGCCACCGCCACCATCATGCCAATGCTGTTATTTGCCTACCATCATGTTCTGCATGGCTGCTGCTGCCGCCTCTGTCATGCCACTGCTGCGACCTGCCTACCATCACGTTCTGTACGGCTGCTGCCGCCTTCATGGTGCCACTGCCACAATCTGCCTATCATCACGTTCTGTAGGGCTGCTGCTGTCTCAATCATGCCACCGGCGCCATCATGCCAAACATCACCTTCCTTAAGGCTGCGGCTGCCTGCCTGCCAACATGTACCATATGACTTCTGCTGCAGCCACCGCTGCCTCAACGGCTGCTGCTCCTAGCTGCTAATCCCCTACTGCCACAACCATTAACACAAAGCATCTGCCACTAGTACCACTACCACTACTACTACTATACACAGCCTTGTATGATCCATGCATTGCTGCCACATGCCACTATATCCATACCGTACCCTTTCCACATCCACGTTGCACTATTGCTGCTCCCAATTAAAAGGCTCATTTACAACTAGCCACTCTTTCTTCTGACAATCAACAATTGTGAGTATTGTATGGGAAGGCATTCTGACCCGGTCAAGGCAAAATTTTGGGCTGCTTGGTCTCCCAAGCCACTTTTTTTAAAAAAAATAATAATCCTACAACACTGTGTGTGTTTAACCCTTTCAAGACCTCATTTCATTTTTTTTTAAGTTTTCTTTTTTATACTCCCAGCCCTCCCAAAGCCATAACTTTTTTTTTTATTCACATAGGAGGGCTTGTTTCTTGTGGGAGAAGATGTACTTTCTAATGGCACCATTTCTGATTGCATACAATGTGGTAGGAAACGGAAAAAAAATCCAAATGGGGTGGAATTATAAAAAGCACCATTCCACCACATCTTGTGTTTTAATACTTAAAGAAGAATTCCCGCAAAAATTTTTATTCTCTGACCTGTTAGAAAGGTGCATGATATAATCTGTAGTGATTGTCATTTTCTTATCAGAGAATGTAATTGTGAGTAATAACCTCTCTTCTTATTGTAGCTGGGTCATGTGACCAACTCCCTGACCTCCAACTGACCCAGGACAGAAAGCCAGTAACTGCTCTATTCATTCCTATGAGACTGAAAGTGAGGCTCCCATAGGAATACATAGAGAATTAGACTTCCTGTCCACACATAAGATGCCGTGTCAGTTGGTAAGTCTGATTGCTGGTCACATGACACAGATGAGAAACATCAGGGAGATATAATTCACAAAGACAGACACTGGTAAGAAAATTACATTCACTACAGATTATATCATGTACATTTCTAGCAGGACATGGAATAAAAATTTTTGCGGGAGTTCTTCTTTGATAAAAACTTAGAAATACATTTTTTGTTTGCATTGCGACATTCTGACTTTTTGATCTAACTTTTTTATTTTTATGTGTATGCAGCTATGTGAAGCCTCATTTTTTGCATGGTGATCTGGGCATTTCATTGATACCATTTCTTTGGTGTGTATAAATGGCAAAACGGCCATTTTGACTTTTTTTTCCATTTTGCCATATGGAATTCATATTTTTATATTTTATTAGTATGGGTGTTTTCACACGCGGCAATGCCCATGATGTTAATTTTTTTAATTATTTATGTATGTTTAGTTGAATTTTGGGGAAAGGGGGATGATTTGAATTTTTATATTTTTTAGTTTTAAAACTTTTTTTTTTTTTTACAATTTTCAACAGTCCCCTCAGGGAACTATAACAAGCAATCATCAGATTGCTTTTGGTATAGACTCCAATACATTAGCATTTAGTCTCATTCACATGTCAGTGTTTGGTCAGTGATTTCTGAGCCAAAACCAGGATCAGAGCCTCCACAGACATAAGGTATAAGACAAAGATCTGCCCCTGTTCTGTGTTAAGAGCCGCACCTGGTTTTGACTCAAAATCATAGATGGAAATCACTGACCGAACACTGACGTATGAATGAGGTCTTAGAGTTTATGAGAATTAGGCTCCATTCACACGACCGTATGTATTCCGTGTCCGTATAAAAACGGAACGGAAGACATACGGAATGTCTTCCGTAGTATTCCGTAATTTTGCGGACCCATTGACTTTAATGGGGCTACGGACGTGTTTTGCGGCCAAGTATAGGACGTTTCCTTTTTTTTGCTGGAGAACTTCCGTAATATACAGATGCAGAATGCACAGGTTTTTTTTTTTTCTCCTATGGAAAAATATGGGTCCGTATGGTTCCGCATCTTATCCGCAAAAATGCGGATAAGATACGGAAATGAACATACGGTCGTGTGAATGGGGCTTTATACTATGCTCCTATGGAGCCCTGCCACAGGTAGGGGCTGCATAGGAATTAATGTACCACTCCTGAGTACAGAGGCTGCTGCACACTGCATCCAGCTCCCCCGATCCTCACCAGTACACGGTCGGGAGGGCAACTTCCGGTCTTTAACTTCCCAGATGCCGTGGGCACATTTGACCATGGCATCTCATGGGTTAATCGTATGTGATCGATGTTATCATTAATTGCATACATTCGTCTTGGGTGCCTGCTGTTTAAAACTCAACCGGAGCAGGCACCATTTTTAAATGTCCAACCATCAATGTAAATTTACATGGGTCTGCGTTCCAGAGCTTGGAAAGGAGGTAGGGAAAAAGAAAAAATTTATAAAAAATAAACGAAAAGAGATAACAAGTTTTCCTGAAAATTCTCTTAGAAGGCTAGAGGGGATTATATACCAACTTTTAGGGCAATCGGAGTGTAGAAGGACGTGTTGGGCCAGAATATGTATATGTATATGCATGCATGCCCCTTTAATTAGGCATGCATATGCATATATATATAAATTGAATATCTGTGGGCCTCATCCCTGGCCTCACAGTATGGCCCCAATATACTGTCCCCTTCATATATCTATGGTCCCTTGTATATATTAATGTCCCCATTGTTAGGAGAATAAGCCCCCTCCTTATAGGTCCCCCGTTCTGTGCCCCTTGTAGGTATATAGATTCATGTACATAATTCCCAGTTATGTACATGTATCTATATACATGTATCTTTAAACCGGGTGCCCCCTGGTTAACCCCTGCAAGCGCATAATAATGCGCTTGCAGATGGCGACCTGATGACTGGACTATCAGTCCAGTCTCAGGGACTTCAAAAGGACAGAGGATCGATAAGATCCTCTGTCCCTTTTGTTAGCCACCCTCAACGCTGTTGGGGGTGATTAACATGACAGGGAAACAAACAGTTTCCCTGTCGCTGCTCTCCTCCCTCCTCCGGCGCTGTAATTACAGCGCCGGAGATAGAGGGAGACTCACAGGCAGGAGGATCAAAGAGATCCTCCGCCTGTGAGATTCCTGGGCGCTCGGGCCCGGCGCGCTGACGTCATATCAGCGCGCCGGCCCCAGGAGTGCACAGCTGCCGGCGTGTGCGCGAAAGCGCGCACACCGGCAGCACGGGAGCGCGGACGATCGGGTTTAAAAACCCGATCGCCCAGCGCTCTTCAGTTGAGCCGTGCAGCCCCACTTGGAAGCGAGAGTCATCCCCTTACAACGAGCAGAAGCAAGAATCTCCCCCTTGGACGACGAGCAACCCCCCTGGAAACGAGCAAGGACTGGCTGAGTACCCCTGGTCCCCTGGACCACCAATGAACCCCTTGATTACCCCTTAATAAGCCCCTGCTCACCTGAACTCCTTATTAACCCCTTCAACCCTGATATCATACCCCAGCCTTGTACCCCTACACCATTAACCCCTACAACCCCTTGATCCCTGGGATTTAACCCCTGGATCCCTGGCATTAACCCCTGCTACCCCTGGCATTTTCCTGTTAACCCCTTCCAAGCCAATATATTAACCCCTTTGTGCTCGTGTTTTTCCAGGGACAGTAAGCGTAGGATTGGGAGGGTGCTGCAAGTGTGTATGTGTTAGTATTTAGTTCGTGGGTGGAATTAATTGTGGGAAGTGTGCAGTGTAAGTAGTTTTAGTATTTTGTGGTGCAACTGTATACATATATATTTATAAGCCATTTATATAAATATATATGGATATAGTGTAAATAAGTAACAATAGACCTTGTTTTGTATAATAAAGTATTTTATTATTTAAAGATACGGTGTACATTGTCTTTGTAGCCGCCGCTACAGTATAAGGTAGTCATAGCCGTGAAGGGAATAGAACAGTGTGGGAAATAAATAGGCGGAGCTAGCGTCAGCCGGTTACGCCTATTTATGAATATTAATTAATAATATTCCACAAAATATTATTAATTAACCAGCCCTACAACACGGAGCAACTTCGGTTTGGCCCGAACCAAATTTGTTCACAATTTCGGATCTCTAGTGGTTTTCTCATCTCTATCTGAGTCCCACTCTAAATACACTTTGCAACTTTCCAAGTTTTCTGTACCTGTTAACCCCTTCTGCAGGTTATTTACAGCCTACATTGATACAAATGGTAAGTGTATAAATAAAGGGCCATATACTGTCCTCCCCTAGTGCTGCAGGAAGCTAGTGTTATATGTGTGAAAGGTATCAGGAGATTTATCCATGTTTGTATGCCAGTTGTCTGGTGTAAATACAGTGAAAAATGGACTGCAAACAGATGGCGTCCGTGTGTTGTCCGTGATTTTCACAGACTCATAGACTTGCATAGATGTGTTTGATCAGCAACACGGATGAAGGTACTGCATGCTTCTGCATTATTTTTAAGGAACCACAAACCATAAAAAATGTGCAAATGTGAAGTATCCTATTGTTTTACATGGATCAGTATTGTCTGCAGAAAATGAAGATAGCGTATGTCCGTGGAAAACAGACACGTGTGAAAGGCCTACGTTTTTCACTGATGTATGCTATCTGCATTTTCCACGGACAGCACACAAACCCATTGATTTTAATATGCTTGTTCACATATCAGTATTTGTCTCACAGAGATGATCTACTTTGGCCCGTGATGGGGACCAAACACGTGATTGAAGTCTATGAGTCAGTGAAAAATCACTGATACAACACGGTTGGCATTCGTCTTTGGTCCGTTTTTCACAGACTACTGGTAGGAGATGCTAAGGAAATGAATATTCAACTGAGCAGCTGGATGACAGAAGGAGGGCAAAAAACGGACATACGGACCAAACACGGATTCTTCAAGGTCATCTTCACTGATGAAACATGGACAGATTTTTTCTTGGACTTCAAGCGGACATAGAAATGTGATCGGGGTCCAAGTGTTGGAGCAGGGAGCCAAAACCTCTCTGCTTCACCATACCTTTCTACTGAATCTCTATCCTGAGGATGCGGATACAGCTAAAAGCAGTGCTTGCCTGGAGTTTGGGATGGGTCTAGGCCCCCTTTCCCCTCAGGGTCATTTCAGATTGCACCCCCTGCGACCATTACCTGGTAAAATTCCAGATTCCCTGACAAAACCCTATTTTAGTCAGATGTGCCCTTACAATCTGCTATTCGATGGATTTGGCACTAATGGTATAAAAAAGAGGATAAAAAATATTAGCCCAGGTGTGAACAGCGCCTACATGTGCCTCACAAGCTGGGCATATGCTGACAACACACAGTCGTGAGGTGATTGAGGGATTCACCCACTAATTAGGATAGGCACAGCCTGGCTGCTCCCTGACACCTGCAGTGACAGTGCTTCTCCCCGCTACTGAACACCACTGCAGCCAGTCACCCCTATGACACAGGGAGGACGTCTCAGTGTGGACGGGGCAGCGTGTTCCCCATTTCAGGCTGTGGCGTTCTGTTACAGCTGATGACAGGAAGTGCGGGAGATCCCTCCTTTACCTCACACTTCTAGACTTCATCACTGAGGGAAGAAGTCTCCCTGCTATCTGCAAGCGTTACCGCACCGATAACACTGAGCTGGGGAGGAGGGCAGTGGTACAGCGGCGTGGAAGAGACCCCGGCCTCACATACAGTGAGTACACCACTGCAAACCAAGCCAAACATATGTGCGTGATACACGGGTATCTCAGGTGTATATATAGTGCAACGTATATGTGTGTGTGTATATATATATATATATATATATATATATACTGCACTATACTGTATGCTGTATTATATATACAGTATTATTATCATTGTTTATCTCATATCTATCAATCAATCATCTATCTATTATCTATCTATCTATCTCATATCTATCTATTTATCTATCTATCTAGGTCTTTATGAATAGGCCATATGAATGTAAAAGTACTAGACTGCCTCAGCGCCAACAGCAGTGTCACATCATGTGATCCCTCACTTGTCCTTCGCAGTCACATGACACACATCACTGTGAGCGTTATGTCATCATGGTGTAAACCAAGAGGAACATACATGGCTTAGAATAATATTGATCATATACAGGTCCTTACACGAATTATCAGACCGATTATCGAAGATGAACATTTGTAGAAACACTCCTTCCTGACAACTGACCTGTGAGTGCTAGTGATCACCTGATAAATGAGCAAACACTAATATACTTCAGGTGATCTTGTCTTTCACCCAGCACCTAAAATCATAGTTTCCGTGCAGCAGACTGGCCGATATACACAGTGATCTGCTGCCCAGGACAGGGGACAAGCAATCACTGTAGTCATTACTTAAAGGGGTTCTCCGGGAATTAAGTAAATGAAAATACTTAAATATTATTTTATAGTACATATTTTGACAAATACCTTTCATTAGTTATAATGGTTTGTTTTGTCTGGGGAGTAATCATTAGGAGAAATAAAATGGCTGCTGTCCTATTAATACACACAAAACCTGTCCTAATCACACAGAAGGACAAGTTACTTCAGAACACTGAGGTAAAGAGTTGCCTCATCCTCCTCTTTGCGCTGCTTGTTAGGAATCATGATCCTGAATACAGGTGAATCTCTGTGGGAATGGAGATGATGAGGAGACATGAGAGGAGGGTGAGGTGTGGGTAATGAGCAGCAGCACTTGAATGCAGTCTCCATTACCACAGTCTGTCCTAGAGATTCAGCTGAAGACCTTATCATCTGTATTCAAGATCATAATCCCTGACAAGCAGAGAGGAGGATGAGGCAGCTCTTTACCTCAGTGTTGTGAAGTAACGTGTCCTGCTGTGTGATTAGGACAGGTTCTGTGTAAACTAATGGGACAGTGGCTGATGATTGCTCCCAGACAAAACAAGCCATTATAAATAATGAAAGGTATTTGAGAATATATTTATAATAAAGTAATATTTACGTTGTTTCATTTTCTTAATTCCCGGAGAACTCCTTTAAAGGCTATGTACACATATGGGGGCAGGTTTTTTTTAATTATTGCATTGTACTCATTATGAGCTAAAAATAAGTTTTTAAATTGGTCATTATTACAAATATGGAGTATTTTTTTCTGTACAGATCTGAGATGCTGTAGTAGCAGCCTATGGATTTTCACTCTTTTCCGTCATTTGGGGAGCTGACAGGTTCCTTATCTCTGCTCTCTGACATTATAAACATTCATTATAGCTCAGTTCTTATCTTATTGAATGTGGCTTAAAGGGAACCTGTCACCTCCTGTAGAGTAAATAAACTGTCAGCAGTACCTTAATTTAGGGACCAGTGTGATGCTGATGAATATCTTCATATGGAGAAGTGATTCCTCTAACTGTAAAAAAATCCATCTTTTAATCCTGTTGAGCGCGCTGTCTTGCGTCAGCTTGAAGTCAAGGGGGCAGTGGCCTCCTTGCTTCAAGTCAAGCAAACCACTCCCCTCTTGTTGTTGAATGACAGGTTTGCCGTTGGGCTGGGGATCGCGGCAGTCTCGCGCATGCGCGGTGCGCGATTAGTTCCTGCGCGATCCCGGCTCCGGCTGTTCAGTTTGCCGGCGCTTTTCTCTATACAGCGCATGCGTGTAAAGTGAAAGTACCAGTCACCCAGCTAGACAAACAGTTAACCCTTTGTCACAGAATTGCTCAATATGTTCAATAAAGACCAACTGAAAAAATGATTTTTAGCCCAAAAAATTGCTTCTGAAGGTGTACATAGCCTTTAACCCTATGCAGTGGAGGTAATTGCTGCATGTGAATACAGCCTTAGGCTCTGTTCACATCTGCAGTGGAAGTTCCATCGCAGATTCCGTCCATAATGGAAACCGATGAATCTCTTTATCATACTTGACAAGAGTCTCTATTTTGTCAGAACAATCCCTTGAATTGGGTTGGGGCTTTGCAAGACCTGCCCCAAAATAGGTGGTTCTGGTTGTTTTGAGAGGCGCTCCTGCATGGTCCAAGGGGCAGGGCTTAACCTGTTTTTTTTTGGTAAGTATGCATTCCCTAGTTCAGGGATCAGCAACCTTCGACACTCCAGCTGTTTTGAAACTACAACTCCCAGCATGCTCCTTTCCCTTTTGTGGGAGTTCAGAGAACAGTCAAGCAAATGTGCATGATGGGAGATGTAGTTTCATAACACCTGGAGTGCTGGAGGTTGCCGACCCCTGCTCTATTTAATTGGGGTCTACATAGGTCCAGACCGTCCCAGATGCAGCAGGACAGTCCTGATTTTTGGACGTTGCCCCCATTGCTGCTCCCCTGTCATTCACCATGCTGGAGAAGTTGTGATGTGCAGGGCAGTGGGTCCTGCACATTATAACTGTGATGGTGCCATGTTGGACATAGCCAGCCTGGCACATTTATTATAATCTACGCCAGGGAACTGGCATAGATTATACTAGAAATCTTCTCCAGCTCCCTTGCTGAATGTTGTTCTGGCGCATAGACATGTATGGATGTGCCACAGTTATTAAAGGGGTTGTCCGAGTTATTTTTTTGTCCTTTGTATGTTTCTCACTAGTCAAATACAACAGCTTTTCCATACACTTTCTGCCTCTAAACTTGCTGGTTTCTCAGGTTTCAATGAGGGTCACATGACCTGTGATGTCAGCTTGCCTCCCTGCTAATATTATATTCGTGCACAGAGCCTGTACACGAGACGTCACTGGCCACGCCCACCCTGTTGTGCTGGGGCTGCTATCTGCTCTCCCTGGATTCTTTCAGATAAAACATTAACCCCTTCAGCCAGAACAGACTGAAGGCTTTACAACAGCAGCTGCAGATGTAAAGAGACACAGGATCTGCCCTCCTCACCCTACAACAAAAGTAAAAAAATTCCGCAGCACTCCGCATAGATGGTGAAAATTCTGTGTCTTTTTATTCAGAACATCGTTCACACGGCATTACATAGTTGCGACGTTTCGGCTCTAGTGTGAGCCTTGAGAAAGGCTCACACTAGAGCCGAAACGTCGCAACTATGTAATGCTGTGTGAACGATGTTCTGAATAAAAAGACACAGAATTTTCACCATCTATGCGGAGTGCTGCGGAATTTTTTACTTTTGTTATTACGTGGTGGAACCTTCAAGTCGGGATCCGGATATCCGCGGGCACCCTTATCCCTAGGAGGATTTTTTTCATTCATGGACATTTGCAATACCTGAAAAGGTAATGGTTGTGCTGTTCCTGACCTCGTTTTTTGTTTTGAATTGACTCCTCACCCTACAGACACAGAGATGATACTGGAGCTGATCTGGAGGAGATGCAAAGTATTGTACAAGAACAGGTAGGGGGGATATCCTGTGTGTATCCGCAGTGTCATTGTACAGCTGGGACTTGTAGTCCTACACATACAACATGCTGCTGAGTATTCCTGCAGACATGTCACTCAGGGCAGCATTTGCAGAGCAGGAAGAGGGGGAGGGGTAGAGATTGTTATTACTGCAGGTAAACAAAGGCTAGAGGAGAACCAGGGAAATGAGGAAATATAGATTTTTTATTTTTTTTGCCTAAAACTTGCTTAACTTAGTTATATATTGCTGCCCATCAGATTTACAGTGCTATATTTTTTTTAATAACTCGGACAACCCCTTTAAAGGGGTTGTTCAGTGGGGTATTATTGATGACCTATTCAACCATGTTATGTCATGTTCTCGGAAATGCCGCCCGTCTGTGGCATTCAGTGTGCTAGTCTTCAAGGTACACACCCTGCTCTTACATCAGAAGTATGTTCTGCAAAACCCCGGCTTACATATTTGAAAGTTATTTCATTTTTACAGTAATATCATATTTTGCATGATAAAATGCCTGTCATATGTTTCATTGTATCCCGTATTGTCTCATTGTTTCTCTTTACCCCACTCAGGCCACATTTTGAGTAATTGGCAATAAAAAGAGGAGGATGGACTGTCACTGCATCAAGCCTGCTGATCAGGTCAGACTCTTCGTAGGGAGCGTTCACATCTCTGCTTCATTTTCCGTTCTTCTGATCCGTCAGAAGAACAGAAAAAAAAACAGGATCCTGTTGCACATTTGGCATTGATTTGAGCCATTTACATCTAAGATCCGTTTTTTTACACGGAAAAAAAAGAACTGAACTGCATGCAGGACTTTCTTTTCCATCGAAAAAAAACGGAATTCAGGCGGAAATGGCTCAAACAGATGCCAAATGTGCTGTTCCCCTACAGCCACTAGCACTAAAACCAGCACTTTGAATGGAGACGGAAGGACAGCTCCGTTCAATGCATTGTGCCCGTTGTGTCATCAGTATTAGGACCCCAGAAAACTCCTCTAATGCTAAGTTCACACCACATTAGGCTATACATAGTAGACAATATACATCTGGATAAAAGAAAAGTATGCATTCAAAAGAGATGTAAACATATGCAATCTATGCCTACATATTTTCAGATGCCTGCATATTTGCAGGTGTCTGCTCTTGACTATTATAAAAATAATACATATAACATATGAAAAATTTAGCATTTTTTGTCTGTTTTTTGGAACATTTTATTTTACTTCTGCCTATCCATCCTTCTTTAAATTCCTTACCCAAAAACCTATGCTTTTCAGTACAGCATAGCCTACAAAACATTTGCCAACGAAGAACACTCTTTTAGTATATGTGTGCCCGGTAGCAACTTATCGACACAGTATAAGGCCACTATGTGTTATCAATAGTAGGGCACAGGCACATGGCTGTTGCCCGGCCGTGCCCATATTGTGGCCCGCAATAGAGGAGATACGGTTTGGAACAGAGGCACAGAACCTGAGGGAAACACTTTTATAGAGTACTTCCATGAGTTTTCTGTCTGTGCATCCGCACTGCAAAAAAGTATTGCATGCACTACTTTTTTGCAGTGCGGACTGTCGGATGCGGATCGTGGACCCTATTTAAGTGAATGAATCCTGCGTCCGCATATGGCGGCCCTACGCTCGTGCCCATGCTTTGTGGACCGCAATTATTTGCCTGGCCAGCACACCCTTAGGGCTCGTTCACACGACCTTATTTTTCTTTCCGTATCCGCTCCGTTTTTTTGCGGACCGTATGCGGAACCATTCATTTCAATGGGTCCGCAAAAAAAACGGAAGGTCTTCCGTGTTCATTCCGTTTCCGTATGTCCATATTTCCGTTCCACAGGATTATGAGTCTTGTCCTATTATTGTCTGCATCACGAAGAAGGATAATACTGTTCTATTAAGGGCCAGCTGTTCCGTTCCGCAAAATACGGAAAGCACACGGATGTCATCCGTATTTTTTGCAGATCCGTTTTTTGCGGACCGCAAAATGCATACGGTCGTGTGAATGAGCCCTTAGTATGTGAAATCCAGGAATAGTTCCATAATGCTGAAGAGGTGCAAAGCTTTCCATTATACTTTTTCTCTGATTATGTTACACACATAATGTACCTAAACTTTTACATTCACTTTATTAAAACAGAAAGTACATAAAAGCATATTTGTAATGTGCTTAATTTTTTTAACTTTTCCTAGTTCAGGTGCCTATCTCGCATTGGAATTTGTACTCTCGAACAGCGCTGTTTATGGGAGTAAGGATTCCTCCGGGGGGCTGCACTGAGCGCTGTATAGGCTGGAGAATCTCTGCTTCTGCTTGTGCCAGCAGTGCTTTCCTAAAGCCTGACATAGATGGGCTTTGTCAGGCTTTGGAAGAGCAGATTCAGGCAGAGGAACGATGTGCTATGTGAGCTCCTGCACTGTGCGCACGCTGTTAATTGCCTGCATTGATGTGGCATGTGGGCTATTAGCAGAGTGAGTGTAAGGCAGGAGCTCATTATAGCAAATCTTTACTAAACTCTGACATATCCAATCTATGCCAGGCTTTAGGAAAGCAGTGCTGGAACTGGCAGGAACTGGCAGGAGCAGCGATGCTCTGGCCTGTACAGTGCTCAGTTCGGCTGCAGAGGAATCCATACTTCCATACACAGTGATGTACGAGAGTACGGATTCTAAAGCGAAGGTGTCTATTTCACGAGGAAATTCTTTAAAGGGAGTCTTTCACCTGATCTGAGCGTCATAGACGTCATCCACATTAAAACCACTCTTCGGGTCCCCGGCGCTTGCGCATGTAGCCTAAAATCCTGTGTGCCTCTGCCCACAGTGGGCAGATCAGTGCGCATGCGCCGGGGACCCGAAGAGTGGCACAAGAAGGAGAAGATTATGCTAAAGCGGGGCCGGCCGGAGGATGGAAAAGGGAGGGGTTTGCTTTTCAAATTGCCGGGGGGCTTGGGCTCCTTGCTGTATAAACAAGCTTCCGGGCACTTGCGGGGGGTCATTTACATATGGAATAAAAGTGTTTTTTGGATGAATACACTGTGGGACATCCTTAACAAAGGTATTGTTTTAATGTCTATAGCCTGATCTGAGCAGTCTATGACCCTCAAATCAGGTGAAAGACTCCCTTTAAAAAAAGTACATTACAAATATGGTTTTTATCACATAAAGTGAAAGTAAGCTTTTAGTTACACGTTCACTTTGGATTACGAATACTGATGCCGCAGATTTGCACGATTTTAGCAGATTTTAAATTCGCCTCCTATCAATTAATGTTATGGATTTCTGTCACAGATTTTACTTTGTGCAAACCCGCAGCATTTTCATTTGGTGCAGTTTTTTTTCTCATGCAGTATTTCAGCATAGGTGCTGCGTGAAATCCACAGCAAAGTTACTTAGGGCTGGATATTGTCTACTGTGTAACCAGATGTGGTGTGAACTGAGCCTACCTTCACATATCTTATAGATAATATATTGATGTATTTTATCCCTTTCAGTATGGCAACACACTCCTACACTATGAAGCACATGCTGGCAATATAGACAGAGTTCGTAGATTGTTACAGGATGGATATAGTGTATGCAGCCAGAATGCGGTACGTATGGTTACAGTATCAAGCATATGTGAAGTGACCAAATTAATACACAAAGGGTCTTAAAATGGGTTGTTCCATACGATTCCATTCCATTTCATTTTCATTGTATAGATAATGAAAATGAAGCATATTTTTCAAATGCTGTTAAATAAATGATCCAGTGAAGAGTTATGACATTTACTTTTCTAGCATGGCGTCACCTGGTGGTCGAAGTGTATAGCAATGTGTGTGTCCATCTACTGAGCTGAGTGCTGCTGGTCAGGCATGCTCAGTCACTCTTCCTACAGCCTGGTCTCTACATGATCATCCTAGGGCGGCGATGGCTAACCTCCGGCACTCCAGCTGGGGTGAAACTACCACTCCCAGCATGCTCCATTCATTTCTATGGAGTTCTGCGAACAGCCAAGCAAGTGTACATCTTGGGAGTCGTAGTTTTACCACAGATGGCGTGCCGGAGGTTAGCCGTCACAGTCCTATGGTCTCTAGCTTTCATCCCTGTGTTCACTGAAGGGGAGCTAATAGGAAATTTTCCCTTGCAGAAAGCTATTTCTATTAGCTGGATATAGGATAACTAATCAGAGACTTGGCTGTGGGGAGAGTGACTGAGCATGTGTGACCAGCAGCACTTGGCTCAGGACATGGGCGCGCACATTGCTATAAATTTTGACCTCCAAATTTTGCACAATACTATGTAAGTAGATTTCATAACTCTTCACTGGATTGTTTTAACCAGCAAGTAATAGACAAATATTCTTCACTTTTATGACATGTAATGATGGGACGACCATCCCTCCTGTAGCACGTGTACTGTTAAAACTTGTATTCACTTTCATTTCTCTGTGTCAGATTAGTTTATGTTTGAGTATTTAAAAGGGTTTTCCAAAGAGTTGGTCAACTTTCTAAGGCTACTTTCACACTAGCGTTTCTCTTTTCCGATATTGAGATCCAGCAGAGGATCTCAATACCGGAGAAAAACGCTTCCGTTTTGTCCCCATTCATTGTCAATGTGGACAAAACGTAACTGAACAGAATGGAGTGCTCCAAAATGCATTCCGTTCCGTTCTCATACCGGAGAGCAAACTGTGGCATGCTGCAGTTTCTTTCCATCATGGGATGCGGAGCAAGACGGATCCGTCATGACCCACAATGCAAGTCAATGGGGACGGATCCGTTTTCTCTGACGCAATAGAAAACGGATCCGTCCCCTATTGACTTGCACGGATCCGTCTTGGCTATGTTAAAGATAATACAACCAGATCTGTTCATAATGAATGCAGATGGTTGTATTACCAGTAACGGAAGTGTTTTTGCTGAACCCTGCCGGATACAGCAAAAACGCAAGTGTGAAAGTAGCCTAACACACTTTTTCACAATTTTCACGATTTCTGTTTACTATCAATGGATGATAATTGGAGCTAACATCCGGAGGTTTTAAAAAACCCTACAGGGCTGAATCTTCTCATTAATAACCAGTGGATGGTATCCAGTTAGACAATGGTTTGTGTGTTACAGCCTATTTAGGATTTATTCATACGAACATCTCTATTTTGCGGACCGAAAACCAAGGATCCGCAAAACACGGACACCAGCCGTGTGCATCACGGGATGGACCCAGTGACTTCATTGGGTCTGCGATCCACATATTGTGAGCATGTCCTATCTTTTGCGGACTCGGAAACACAAAGAAGCGCCTCCAACTGTACATAAGATCACCAGGACAGGAAGAACACACAGAAAAGTTAAAAGCTGCCACGTGCTGTTTGCGCACACTGCAGAGGCTAGCGATTGGCTGCAGCAGTCACATGACCACAGGCAGGATGTTCAGCAGGGACAGGAGTGGCAGGGCTTTCAAAAGATGAGTATTTTGCTCGTCACTATTCTTTTTTAAAATTGGCCAACACCATTAAACCTTGCAGAATGCCTTTACCAAAGACTTTCTATGCTTTGTGACTTCTAACTTTCTTAGGTCCCACAATCTAGATAAACAGCTTCTTGCAAAATTTCCAAGAACTTGTGCTTTGAATGTACTGTAACACAGTTCTCTGAACATCCAGATCATGATATTCTTTCATGATCAGCTGTATCAGCTGCATGAGGAGACGATTGCCATAGACAGCAGCAGCGAGCAGGTGGAGAGAAGGGAGACGGCATGTGCACATACATCTGATCGGCGCGGGTGCCAGGTGTCAGACCCCCATCGATCTGATATTGATGACCTGTCCTGAGGATAGGTCATAAATATTAAAAGCCAGAAGAACCCCTTTAAGTTTTTCCATAAGTTTTTTGTCCCCAACGTTGTGAAATACTATTTGTTGTCCTGTTTCAAGGCACTTCGTTGTTACTCCTGGAAGTTTAAAATATCTCTACTCCTCCATTCCAGACACATAACCATTTTTTTTATTAGTATGGATCTTTGCCATTGTTTTACTTGGCAGTTACCCTTCTTCTTAATATCCTAGTTTTAGACAAGTTCTCTTTCAGTTCCTATTAACAATTGTTTCTCTGTTTGCCACCCAGTGACTCACATATGTTATGATGCTGGCTATTATATAATTTAAAATTGGACACTAGTATCCCTCCCTGTGCTTTAAAAAAATCAAGTTTCATTAGAGAAATCTATGCCCTCTCCACAGGGGCGTAGCTAAAGGCTTATGGGCCCTGGTGCAAAAGTTCAGCTTGGGCCCCCCCTTCCCTCCCCGCTGGTGCACCTAGCTTTTCTGCTGTTAAACCCCCCCCCCCATGCCAAATTCTCAACCTAACCCCTTCCCTCCAGTCCTACTGTTAAAGGGTTTGTCCTCTATTTACTACGGATGAACTGTCCTCAGGATAGGTCATGAACATCAGATCGGCGGGGTCCCCCAGCACCCCCGCAGATCAGCTGTTTGAAGAGAGGGCAGCTCTCATATGAGAGCTGCTTTCTCTGCTCTGTTCAGCTGCTCACCACAGCAATTGCAGTGGTGAGCAAGTAAACAGAGCAGAGAAGGCAGTGCTCATACAAAAAAAAAAAACCTTTAAAGACATACTTACATACAGTCCTACAGAACATACAGGGTAATTACAGCGCCACATCTGTACAGTACCTCTTACATCCAGTGACGTCTCCTCTGATGTAGACATTCTCTTTCATCTTCTCCATTCAGGCCAGACCGCCATGGTGACTTCTTTCAGCTGCGCCTCGTCTCTGCAGAGAGACATCTTACCTTCCTACTTTTCCATCATCCTCCCACCTTCTCAACACCCCATCCTGCCACCCGCAATACTGTGTCTGCTGTGCTCCCCAATACTATCCTGCAGAAACAGCCCCCCTCAAAATACTGGTACCACACAAACAGTTCGCCAGTACAAAATAATACCCCCTTCCTTTCAGATCAGACCCCCATATAAAACCCTAAATGATACCTCCCGATCTCAGGCCAGACCTCTATGTCAGACCCCATATAAGACCCCAGTTTTAGACATCAGATCAGACCACGTCACAATATCAGCCCCCCATTAGACCTCCAGACCCCCATATCAGACCTCAGAGCCGACCTCCAGACCCCCATATCAGACATCAGACCAGACCCCCATGTCAGACCAGACCACCAGACCTCCAGACCCCCATGTCAGACCTCAGAGCAGACCTCCAGACCCCCATATCAGACATCAGACCAGACCCCCATGTCAGACCTCAGACCAGACCTCCAGAACGCCATTAGACCTCAGACCAGACCTCTAGACCCCCATTAGACTTCAGACCAGACCCCCATACCCCCTATTAGACCTCTCTAGACCCCCAGTCAGACCTCTCCAGACCTTCTGAACACCCATTAGACCTCTCCAGACCCCCATTAGACCTCTCCAAACCCCCATTAGACCTCTCCAGACCCCCCATTAGACCTCTCCAGACCACCCATTAGAACTCTCCAGACCCCAGTCCCCCCCTTAGACCCTTCAGACCTTCATATCAGACCTTAGATCAGACTGTAAAATAATAAAGTAACTTACCTCTCCTGTCGCCACTCTCCCGGTCCTGACTGTCTTCTCTTCTCAGAGCCCGCACTGCAGTTACCTGACATCCTGCAGCATCAGGTCAGAGTGCGCTCTGTACGTCCTGACACTGCAGGCAGCCAGGACAAGCGGCGTGGGACCTGAGAAGAGTGATCAGGAGGAGGGGTAAGTACTGTACAGCGCTCCCAACGCTTCTCTCCCCCTACTCCTGCATACTAGTGAGCGCTTCTATAATGGAAGCGCTCACTAGTATTCCCTTTATAAGATGCACTGTCTGCATCTTATAAAGGGAAAATACAGAGCCACTGGCAAGGGGGGCCCTCTGGGCCCCCCTGGCTTAGGGGCCCGGTCGAAACTGCTTCTCCATATGAATCTATTAAAGCGTGCCAGGGGGGAGTAGCTGTTATGCCATCTCCTATACATACCACAAACAGAGGATATCCTGCCCCCTTATCTCTTTGTAGCAAACCTTGAGAAGCAGTAGCATGAAAAGTCTCATACAGCAGTACATAAGTAGTGCAGCATCACAGTGTGGCTGAGAATCCAGCACTGGGGTGAAATAGAACGCTTACTAGAGCCTTACTCTGTCTCTCTTACTCTGGAGCTGCTTTCTCCTCCTCTCTCCATATATTTCTATTAGTAACATATAACCTGATTCCTCAGTCAGCTGATAATGTGTCTGATTTCTCAAAAGACTTCTATCTGAGAATTGAGATTGAATGATCAGTTCTGCGGGCAGTGAGAATAGTAGTGTCTCATAAACGGAGAAAGAGGCATTTCTCTAAGAAGACATTGGCTTGTCCAACTTGTGCACAGTTTGTTGAAATGAAGGTACCTATTTGAAATAAGTGGATCTAAATCTTGAGCAATAAAGGCAGAATTTGTAACAAATACAAAATCTTAGCAGTATTTATAGTTTTTAGTAGTTGACACCTGGTTTGTGACTGTATGTTACCACATGAAAATTCCAGCAAAAATAGACCTGAAACAAGTTAAAGGGAACCTGTCATCTCCAAAACACCCCGTGAACTAGAGTAAGCGGTGTATAGTGTAAGTGACGTTGAGTCCGGTTATGTAATTTTTATCTTCATACTCACTTCCATTCTGATGTTGTACTCCCACAAACCTGCAGTAAAATGCACTCACTGGACTCCGGTGCTCACTCACATAATGGAGAGGACTCAAAGAAGAGTCCAGTGAGTGCATTTTACTGCAGGTTTGTGGGAGCACAGCGTCGGGAATAGAAGCGAGTATGAAGATAAAACTTTCATATTCGGATTCAGTATCACTTACACTATACACCGCTTACTCTAGTTCAGGGGATGTTTCGGAGATGACAGGTTCCCTTTAAAGGTTTTGTCTGGCCTAGGAGCCAACAATCTCCATAGTCGGAACCCTAGCCCAGTTAAAAGAAAAAATCCACTCAGCTAACCCATTCCTGACCCCTTCCGGTCCCCAGAAGTGGCTTGGTATTGTTCCTGCTGTGGTCAGTCACTGAACTCAGCAGTCTCATGTGCAAGTGGCGTGCCGTTGTCCAACATGTGACCACTTAGGTTAGTTATTGGCCGCATGGGTCATGGGACTATCCCATTTTTGGTCCATTTAAAAGCATCCGGGAATGGGCATTGCGGAAATGGTGGGGGTTGTAGACAGGTGAGAGGTTATTTTTTTCTTAAACTGGGCACTGATTCCGAACATTGGGGTTCTTGGCTCCTAGGCTTGACAACCCCTTTAAATCTATAGCAGTGAATATAATAATATGCTATGGAATGTGATTTACTTGTATTTGTCTTGTTCCATACAGAGTGGTCTTACTCCTCTGCACATGGCAGCTTTTGGTGGAAATGTACAAGTAGTAGAAATGCTTCTGCATTCACACTCAATCGGCACCATCAATTTAAGAAGCATTAAGGTATGATTCATAGTGGCATTTTTTTAAAATCATATTTTGCTCCACTTTTTGAATTTGTATATAAAGTTTTAGATTACTACACTACACTACACTACATTTTTAACTACATGCAATTACAAAGGTTTTCAGATCCAGGTGCAGGTTTAAAAACTGAACAATATTTTTTGGGGGACAACCTTACACACATTAAAACAGTACCTTTCTTAACGATGTCCCACGCTGAAATCCTCAGAAAAACACTTTTATAACATATGCAAATGACCCCCCGCAAGTGCCCGGAAGCCTCCTTATACAAGAAGGTGTCCAAGCCCCTGGGCGATTTGAAACGCAAACCCCTCCCTTTTCCATGCTCCGGCCCGCCCTCCTCCATTATAATAACCTCCTCCTGGTCACAAGTCCAGCGCTGCGACGCTCATCCGGCACCTGCGCGCTGCGGCGGCTTTTTACTTTGGCTGGCCTGGGAACAGCGGCGCATGCGCACTAAAAGCCCCTGTGCCTCTGTCCACAATGGGCAGAACAGTGCGCAGGCGCCGGGGTCCCGGGGAGTGCTGGACTTGTGACGAGGAGGAGGAGGTTATTATAATGGAGGAGGGCGGGCCGGAGCATGGAAAAGGGAGGTGTTTGCGTTTCAAATCGCCCGGGGGCTTGGACACCTTCTTGTATAAGGAGGCTTCCGGGCACTTGCGAGGGGTCATTTGTTCTAAAAGTGTTTTTGTGAGGATTGCAGCGTGGGACATCGTTATAAAAGGTACTGTTTTAATGTGTGTAAGGTAGTCTATAGCCTGATCTGAGCAGTCTATGACACTCAGAACAGGTGAAAGACTCCCTTTAAGGGGAATGCAAAATTATAAAAAAAGCTTCTGCACTGATTGTATTGTTGAGGAATATAGCTCAGTCCCAGCATATTTCTGACCCCAGATGCTGTGTTGAAGTTGTCTGTATAATGCCTGACTTGGGGTGATGATGCATTGAGAAAATTGTGAAGAGGCAGCAGCATCTCCATTCAAGAAATATATGGTACATGGGGTGCTCCTTTTCATAAAGTTGTTGCACCAAACAAATCTTAAAATAACTTGTATTGCATTACTTGTCTTGTACTTATCCAGAATTATAGTCTCTATAGATGCTGTCACAATCCTGTAAACTTCAAAGCTAAAATTTCCCCACATTCTCTTCTTGCTCACTGGTGATTTGAATTATGGAAATATGGGAGGTGTCATCATACACCAAGCAATGCACAGTAATCTAATTTAGATAAAACATACTCTCCCACTGCTTAAAGAAGTTATCCGGGAAATAATATTGATGACCTATCCACATGTCGCCAGCATACATCTACCATATTCCTGCTCACCGTGACGGGCAGCGTACAAAACGTTTCTTTTCCCTTTCCTTTTGTAGTGGTGATACTGGGGTCTATGCACTCTATAGAGCCACTATAGATAGCGGAAGTACAAATTGCCATTATTATATAAAGAACATTTTACAGAGATATTATCACAGTGTGGTACTGGCATTTATAGGGGCACTATATCTCTAATTTTAATGCTCATGGTTTTTCGTAATTTTATTGTTTTATGATGAATACAGTTTATTTTTAATTTATATTTATCTCCTGGTGTTTACATTAGATACATTATATTATCTACAATCAGTGTATCCTGGAATTTTTGACCTAGAGGGCCAACCTTAAAGGGGTCGGCTCACTTCAGTAAGTGGCATTTATCATGTATAGAAAGTTAATACAAGGCACTTACTAATGTATTGTGATTGTCCATATTACTTCCTTTGCTGGCTGGATTCATTTTTCCATCACATTATACACAGCTCATTTCCATGGTTACAGACCACCCTGCAATCCATCAGTGGTGGTCGTGGTGGCACATTATAGGACACAGAGTCAGTCTCTCTCGTGGCCGGGACCAGGGGAGCGCATTTAGGTTGTTGTTTTTTCCTACATTGTGCAAGCACGACCACCACTGATGGATTGCAGGGTGGTCGTAACCATGGAAACGAACAGTGTACAGGGTGGGCCATTTATATGGATACACCTAAGTAAAATGGGAACGGTTGGTGATATTAACTTCCTGTTTGTGGCACATTAGTATATGGGAGGGTGGGAACTTTTCAAGATGGGAGGTGACCATGGCGGCCAATTTGAAGTCGGCCATTTTGGATCCAACTTTAATTTTTTTCAATGGGAAGAGGGTCATGTGACACATCAAACTTATTGAGAATTTCACAAGAAAACAATGGTGTGCTTGGTTCTAACATAACTTTATTCTTTCATGAGTTATTTACAAGTTTCTGACCACTTATAAAATGTGTTCAAAGTGCTGCCCATTGTGTTGGATTGTCAATGCAACCCTCTTCTCCCACTCTTCACACACTGATAGCAACACCGCAGAAGAAATGCTAGCACAGGCTTCCAGTATCCATAGTTTCAGGTGCTGCACATCTCATATCTTCACAGCATAGACAATTGCCTTCAGATCGGGAGACCTTGGGGGCCATTCAACTGGCCCACGATGACCAATCCAGGAAACTGTTCATCTAGAAATGCTCAGACCTGACACCCATAATGGGGTGGTGCACCATCTTGCTGGAAAAACTCAGGGAACCTGCCAGCTTCAGTGCATAAAGAGGGAAACACATCATCATGTAGCAGTTGAATGGCCCCCAAGGTCTCCTGAACTACCCCCTTAGACTTTTAGTTTTGGGGTCATCTGAAGGCAATTGTCTATGCTATGAAGATACGAGATGTGCAGCACCTGAAACTACAGATACTGGAAGCCTGTGCTAGCATTTCTTCTGCTATCAGTGTGTGAAGAGTGGGAGAAGAGGGTTGCATTGACAATCCAACACAATGGGCAGCAATTTGAACACATTTTATAAGTGGTCAGAAACTTGTAAATAACTCATGAAAGAATAAAGTTACGTTAGAACCAAGCACACCATTGATTTTCTTGTGAAATTCTCAATAAGTTTGATGTGTCACATGACCCGCTTCCCATTGAAAAAACTAAAGTTGGATCCAAAATGGCCGACTTCAAAATGGCCGCCATGGTCACCACCAATCTTGAACAGTTTCCCCCCTCCCATATACTAATGTGCCACAAACAGGAAGTTAATATCACCAACCATTCCCATTTTATTTAGGTGTATCCATATAAATGGCCCACCCTGTGTAATGTGATGGAAAAATGAATCCAGCCAGCAAAGGGAGCAATATGGATAATTACAATCCATTAGTTAGAGCGTTGTAGTAACTTTCTCTACATGATAAATATCACTTACTGAAGTGAGACAACCCCTTTAATCTCTGTCATTTTTAATATTTTTGCTCTTTTGGCACTTGAGCTTCGTCAGCGCCCGGCCTATAGATACAGTAATTGGAGGTGGTGTAGCTGCTCGTTTTATATTTTTATATTAGAAGGACCTAGGAGCGACACAAATGGTGAAAATTGCTTTTTTTGTACAGTAGTCCAGCCTTCATTTATACAAGTAGAGAAGTATACTGTATGAGTTAGTCACCAGCCGATATCTGTACAGATATAAAGTGCATTTTATTCAAGGAGTGCGGGGGATACTGATGAAGGAAGGCATCACCATCTGAGGATTAGGGAATGATAGGCCCATCTAACTACGTTATGGGGATGTCTAAGACAGCATGCTTGCTGGCTGTTTTAGTATAGCTCTGGACTACAATATGGCTTTAACTCCAAATCAATTAAAGATAAGTAATGCAATTTAAGTTATTATTTAACATTTTATCTACATCAACTCTATTTGTAAACTGTAAAAGGATATATAAATGTGATCATGCCATACAGACCGACTCAGTCCCAGTTTAACTATTAACATGCAAGTATAATTTGGCTAATAGTTCGTGTTTCATTAAAACAGTCATGGTAAGTGGTTGCCATATATATTCAGAGATATTTTTGATTATAGGACTTTACTCCCCTTCATGAAGCTGTTCGTGGTAGAAGTATTGAAACTGTTAAGCTTCTGATAGAAAAGGGAGCTGACACAAACCTGCAAGACCAGGTATGTGAGTGACAAGAGTTTTGAATTATTAAATATTTGATCAAAGAGGCTCTCAGTAATTATAAGTTGCTGTTCACACTTTGTAAAAGCAGCTGTATATTGTATTAAACAGGATTTTTTTTACAAAATCCAACAAGCACACTCTGGCACTAAATTGCACATTTTGTAGAACACGCTGTACTTTTTTTTTTTTTTTACATGTCTTATAACTGACATTTTGTATGATTTTTTAACCATTGGTTTAAAGAAATTTTGTGGTTTCATGTATACTGTATAATGCATAAAAGATGGAAGGACTCCAATGTCTTCAACAGCACTCACAGCGGAAGGGCATACAAACAAGGAAGGTGAGGATGGGTGGGATGGGGGTATCTAAGAGAAGGGATATGCTAGATTAGGGGTAGGCAACCTCTGGCACTCCAGCTGCTGCATACTCGCTCTTCTCTTCCCAGCATGCATACTCGCTCTTCTCTTCTCAGAACTCCCATAGAAATGAATGGAGCATGCTGGGAATTGTAGTTTAACAACAGCTGGAGTGCCGAAGGTTGCCGAACCCTGTGATAGATGATGATGATGTAATTCTTAGTTTGCAGGAAGCCAGCAACACAGGAGAGATCAAACTCTTGTCTACACAGGAGAGCAAGATCTGAACTGGTGGTTAGGCTAAGCATCACATAACACATCACAAGAAAGGGTTCAAAATTTATGTGTGGAACTGAGCTGTGATTAAAAGGGGTTGTCTCATCTCCATAATTGGATGCAATCCTGTAGAACAATTCAAAATAAGGCACTTAACAAATACATTACATTTTCAGAAGCGCCTCGTTTTCCTGTTAGGCCTCCCTTTCCCCTCTTTATTTACTGTTTGTTGTCAGGGATTAAGGCCACTGCTGCGATCCAGCAACGGTGCCCGTGCATGTGAGGTATGATCTCTCTTTAGTCTAGTGGATGGGCGGGAGTGCGCATAAGCGCGCAAGCGTTGTAGCTCCTGGTCTGACCGTTGCTCTGCAGTGTCTCTGATCTCAATGGTGGAGTAGCCCTGGAGCTGTTCTATCCTGGACAGCACAGCAAAAGCAGCTGCTGAGCTCTGAAAAGCTTTTTAGGGCTTACACAGTTCACTTGCTGTAAGGCATCAGGAGCACACACATGCAGGCAAGCGGTGCTATATCACCACAGTGCTGCTTGCCTGTCGGTCAAACAAAAGGTTCCCGCCCACTCAGCAAACAGGAAGTTGAGGGAAGGAGATAAGACAACCCCTTTAAGTAAATTACACTGTTAGAATATTCCTGGTGACTCCCAGGGAGATTTATCAAAACTGGTGTAAAGGAAAACTGACTTTGTTGCCAATAACAACCAATAGGTTTCCGCCTTTCATTTTGCAAAGGAGCTCTGAAGAATGAAAGGTAGAATCTGATTGGTTGTATTGGGAACTAAACCAGTTTTCCTTTACACCAGTTTTGATAAATCTGTACCATAACTACGAGACCAGGATTGCAGTGATGCTGGAGATTCGATTACAATGAGAAACAGCAGTTATTTTCTCACTTTTCTTCTATTGTGGGAAGATTCTCCAGTCCATCCTATGAGATGCAGCCTCACATTGCTCTCCCAGCCTCCTGTTTGGGGGAGAAACCTATCATATGCAGAAAGCAGGGGAGACAGACTGAAACTGCACGACATAGAATACACTGCGACTGCAGAAAGACGGTCTGTGCCACTGATCTATTGCATGCTCTCCTTAGATAGGACCTAGATAGAACTGAGGAGCCAGAGGCATGAATGGAAATATCAGCTGCATTAGGAGAACTATACCAGAGGTGAAAAGGGAGCTAAGATGGCAGACAACTCATATAATACAATAACTAAATCATGCATACACAACATAGTAACATGGTTTGGGCTGAAAAAAGACATGCATCCGGTTCATCCTGTTATCCTGCAGAGTTATTCCATCCTGACTGCAATCAGGCAGTCAGAATAACTCCCTGGATCGCCGACCTTTCCCCAGAATTCTAGTAACTATAACCTGTAATATTATTGGTTGGTCCCAGGTGCTATCCCTGAACTGACATCCCCCTCATTTGCCAACTTTGCAAACTTTTTGGGGTGTGTCAGATCAGGGCTTTCTTTTACCGCACCTGCTGTTAGCCAGCAAGCTACCCCACTTTTCTGCCCCTCCATACTACCACCCTCTTCTTCATCTACCACATTGAGTGTCTGCGCAGTAAGCAAATGTCTGCACAGTGAGCACACAAGATCTGCATTCCTTAAAGGGGTATTCCGATAACGTAACTTAATTTTTGATAAACTGCATTAAGGCTGCAAGCTGTGACCCAACCAGAACCCATACCTATACATATAGCCAGAACCCATACCTATACATATAACCAGAGCTTCAGTTTACCTTGTAATCCATTTGTCTATCTCCTGTGTGAGCCTGCAACACACTGAGAGCATCATGGCGCCTGATCTTCCCTCACAAAGACTACAATCTCCACAAGGCCTAGCTTTCCTGCTGTGAGTTTCTGCTTGTTCATGAGTGTTGCTGTTCACTGATTGGCTGCCTGATATCACAGTGCAGACACGCCCCTCTACTCAGTCATCAGCAGCACACTGACATTTAGCTAGAGAACTGATAGCAACACACTGAGCATGCCTGACCTGACAAAGGTTCAGAACTACAGGTCAGTGCCATGGTAACTTATTAAGAACACAGTGGGTAGTAAGGAAGAAAACTACTTTTATAACTACTGAACAGTAAATATGTGAAATAGACATTATATTAGGTAATGATTGATGATGAATTGGTCTAAAACATAAGTTATATTTATGGTAACTGGAATACCCCTTTAATAATAGCCTGTGTTTCTATATGTAGGTAAACACATTTCTTGGGTTCTTTATGAATCACTATGTGAATGAAAAGTTATACAACTTTGTAGTATACTTTGTTCTGATGGTTTCTCGTTTTTAGATGTATACGTTTGCTGTCAGTGAATGCAAACACACTTGTTTACATTTACAGACTGCAAACATGTACATAGCTAGGCCTTTTCTCACCCGAGAAGTACCGAAGGTAAAATATTAATCTTTATTTTTTTTTTTTTGCCATTTTAATATTCAGTAGGTACATTTACAAACTCCCTGGTCTCAGGACCTTATGTTCTATGAAGATATAGGGATGAAACAGAAGGTAAAACTGCCTCTTGTGTACAATGATCCAGCAAAGTTAATTTTATTATTGGAGGCTGTATTATTATTATCACCTCTGTTCCGGTCCCCCTTTGTACCAAGTCACCCACATGCATAAATCAGCAATATCAAAATTAAAGGGTTCTTTGGTTTCAGAAAGAAGCTAGACAACCACGTCTAAAAGAACTGGGGACTCATTTTTTAAGACCATTGTTTTCCACGCCAGTCTTAAGTGTGTCTGTACTGTTGGAGGAAGCGCCAAAGTTATGTGGAGGCGCAGGCCTCTGCATAACTTTGGCGCTTCCTCCAGCAGGGCATGCAACAGACTTAGGGGTTGTTCACATATCAGTCATTTGATCAGTTGTTTCCATCAGTTATTGTGAGCCAAAAGCAGGTGCGGGTCAAAAACAGCAAACAGGTGCAGATCTTTTCATTACACCTTATCTCTGTGTAGTGTCCACTCCTGGTTTTGGCTGACAATAACTGATGGAAATAACTGATCAAATAACTGACATGTGAACAACCCCTTAAAGGGAGTCACCTGTTTTTCACCAATATAGCTAAGAACACTGTCCCACGGAAGATTGCAGACACATCCCAGACATACATGTGTGTCTGTATTACATGTGCAGGAAAAGCACTTTTATTCTGCAGGAAAACAGCTCCCAAGTGCCCAGCTCTGCTGCTGCAAGTGCTCAAAGCAAACCAGACTGAAGAGGGGAGCACTGCTTTAGATGCTCATATCTTGGGATTGGTAGCAGATAGAAATATAAACCTGAACTTCTTTGAAAGCTGACATTACAAGCTTTCAAATGATAGAGCATTACATCCAGTATATCAGAAGATATAGCTGTTAGAAATCGAGTCGGGAGAGAAAGCTGTTTTTAGTTTCACTTTCAGCTGGGCACTTGGGAGCTGTTTTCCTGCAGAATAAAAGTGCTTTTACTGGACATGTAATACAGACACACAGTGCACACAGGTATGTCTGGGATGTGACATGTAATACAGACACACAGTGCACACAGGTATGTCTGGGATGTGACATGTAATACAGACACACAGTGCACACAGGTATGTCTGGGATGTGTCTGCAATGTTCTTTAGGGCAGTACTGTTAGTTATATAGGTGAAAATTAGGTGAAAGATTTCCTTTAAATCTACATTAGCTCCCTTGAATAGATTTAAGCCATTTTCTATGCCAAAAACTGGCGTAGAAAACGATGAATGATATGGGCCTGCTGGCCCTTTTTCTTCCCTGCCCATGCCACACACCCTTTTATCGATCTGTTGGAAAAGTGTCTTGAGCAGTGCAAAAAGAAAATATCACACATTTTGACACAAATTGTTGTGCGACAAAATCTACGACTGATATACACTACAAAAAGTGGCATATATCAGTTCATAAATGGTCCCCCAGGTATGTACTTTGCTGACAGATCCCGTGCTGCACCTTCAGTTCTCTTGGTCAGCTCAATTTAACTGGCTGCAGAGGTGACCTCATGTTGACAACATGTGACCTCTACAGCCAATCACTGGCTTCAGCAATGCACATGACGAGGCCAGTGATTGGCTACAGCTGTCACGTGCTGTGGACATTATTTACCTAGCTGCAGCAGTGAAATTGAGTCAGATCTGGAGAAACAGAGCGGCAGCACAGAATCTGTCAAGTAAGTGGTTGAGTTATCCAGTTTTCACCAGAAGCTGGACAGCTCCTTTAACTGCACAGTTATTTGCCTATTTATGCTTCTTAAAGATTAAAATACTAAGGATTAAAGTATTAAAGTATTTTAGGGTCAGAGTAATGGTACACAACATAACACTTATCTTGATACCATAAAATATAAAATAAACCTTTTTTATATTTATTTTTCTGAATCATTCTGTCATTTTACATTATCTATTCGGTTTATTTCAGTTGCTTGGTTTTGGAGGTGATCTTCATTATGGTAAGAAAATAAATCTGTGTGTATTTTGTAGGAGGGTAATACACCATTGCACTTGGCTTCCTACTTGAGACCACCTTCTCTGTCTTCAGCCATATGTCAAGCTCTTCTAAAAGGAGGTTCAGATCCAAGCATCAAAAATTTGGTACGAATTAAATTGTGAGATTTAAAATGAAATGAAAATCAGCTTTACAGCCTAGTTCTGTATGCTAATGTTTCATGAATAAACCTTGTACGCAGGCAGAAGAGAATTTTATCCTTGCTGTGTTGAGAGGGGCAGCAATGGAGGGATGCAAGGATTCAGAACTTCTCATTTCACTTGCTCTCAAGCACCACCCTGACCTGTTGAGTCGAAACTCTGTAAGTACTACTGTGTAATACATTTATAGTAGTAATACATCTTGCTCTATAGATCTTGTGCATCAAAATCATTCCATCAATCCATACACATAAGCATAAAAAGTCAGTATCAATCAATCAAACAATCAGAAACTTTGTTCATTGTTCTTAAGCTGTCATTAGCTTTTGACCTTGGTAGGATCTAGACTGTTACAGGAAAATATGGTTCCCAGCCACAGCTTCAATCCTAGACCACTCATGATATAGCATATACTGATATTATTCAGTGAGATTCACCCATTGAGTGATATCAGCCATTGTGTCCCTTGTTATCATATCAAAGGCAGGAAGTCAGCAAGTGCTAATGTGACTGACAAATCTTCATGTCTGAATCCTACAGTCAAGTGATGAAAGCAGTGAAGCAGTCAGTAACAGATTTTACCTATGTGCATGCAGTATAGACACACATGTAGACTAGCGCTTAGATTATACATCTTGTGATTAGAAACAACCAAACCTTTTAAGTTGTCTAGAAGGTTGAAAAACCCAAATTAATGTTACTCAAACTCACATCAATACTAGTCACAGATAGATTTAGCAGAAGGCAATTAATCATAGTAGTTGAAGAAGTTAGTATGGGTCAGAAAGTTGTTTGGATTTGTCCCCAATTATAGTAGAAATAAACTTGTGGAAATATGTTAATGTATGGTGGACATACACCATACACTGGACCTCTATAAACACTACACTGCTCTGCAATAGATGGTAATGATGTGATCCTGCTTATGATATGCCATCATGGCTGAGCAGCCTGACAGGAACGCTTACCAGATTATGCACGAGTCAGAGCGTAGTGTGTAGTGAGGCCCTTCCCCCTCACCTACCCCCAGGCAGTTTGCAAGTGGAAGCAATCAGTCCTGCTCACATTCAAGGACAGCTTGCTTGCGGCCATTTTAAATCATCACCAGAGAACCCTTTCAACAAAATTAGAAGGGTTGCAAAACTTAAAGAAGAATAATTCTAGAGATGAATTTAAAAACTGCTGAAAGGTTTACCATCTGGGATACATTGTTTTTTCTGAGACAGTATGAGAGAAAAGGTAGGAAAGAAAATAAAAAAGGAGCAAAAAAAAAATACCTGCAGTAATGGTTCTTTCTAAAGAAACTTTTTTTTTTATAAATGATCCAACAGAAAATAATAAAAAAAAATATATTTCTTAATAACTAAGTCTTCGGCCCCCTAAAATTCTTGATAAGTATTGTTAAAATACATAAGCCTATGGACCCATGTTCAGGTTTCCTGGTGCAGTTTTGAAAGCCAAAATCAGGAATGGGTCATAAAGTTGTGTTATGGCTGTACCTTAAAGCGGTTGTGCAGGGGTCTTATAATGATGACCGATCCTCAGGATAGGTCATCAATATCAGATTGGCGAGGGTCCGACACCCCTACTAATCAGCTGTTTGAAGCGGAGGCGGTGCACAATGCGAGCGATGCTTCCAGGGGCGTAGCTAGAGGCTCATGGGCCCTGGTGCAAGAGTTCAACTAGGGTCCCCCTTCCCTCAGTGCTTTGTGGCCAGGGGCAGGGAAGCGCATAGCCTCGTGCTGAATGAGGCAGCCATCTCTTCACCATGCCAAATTCTCAACCTAACCCTTTCACTTGACCAACATGCATTTTCTATAATACTGTTGTCTTCTTATGCGGCACAAGGGTCTTTGGGCCCCTCAGGCTACTGGGCCCAGTAGCGACTGCTACCTCTGCACCCCCTATAGCTACGCCCCTGGATGCTTCCTCTTCATTACATTACATGTCTTCTCCCTTGCTTGTAATTACACTTGCTTCCAAGATGATGGGTTGTGTAATTAAAAGGCAGTAGCGCTCTTCAAACAGCTAATCAGCGGGGGTCCCAGGTGTCAGACCCCCATCGATCAGATATTGATGACCTATCATCCCTGCACGAAACCTTTAAAGGGAACCTGTCATCAACTTTGTGTTGACCTCACTGAGGGCAGCATAAAATAGTGACAGATGTGCTGATTTCAACGGTGTGTCACTGATGAGCTAAAAGTGAGTGGTTGCTGAGAATCAGCATCATAATTATTGCAGCTTAGGCCTTGAAAAGAGTCAAATCTACATGAGAAGAGTCATGGTTATTCATTATCTACTGCTCTCCCGCCAGTGTGCTAATGATTGTCAGTTCTCTCCTAGAGAGAAAGGGAGAAAACTAGGTAGAAGACTGTCAGTCATCACCAGGTGGAGAGCAGGAATTCCTGAATAACCATGACTCTTCTCAGGTAGATCTGACTCTTTTCAAGGCATGGGCTGCAATGATTATGATGCTGGTTCTCAGCAACCACTTACTTTTAGCTCATGAGTGACACACCGCTGAAATCAGCATTTCTGTCACTATTTCATGCTGCCCTCAGTGAGGTCAGCATAAAGTTGATGACAGGTTCCCTTTAATACTTCAGAACTTATTGGGGCAATTAAATGATGATAAACTACTTGACATTCCTTTTGAATACTTTCACCTGGTTGGGGGATCTTAGGTTGCTCACGTCACAGAGGTGCTGCTTCTTGGATGCACCAAGAAAAAAGCATTAAAAAGCATTAAAAGCATTAAAAAGTCATGGTTATGCTGCATTTACTTCCTGCAAGAAAAAGCAGAAAGTCACACATAGCAAATATAAATTGGTTGTCCAGATTCAGAGCTAAACTCGGACACGACCCAAACTGCACTCATTCACCATGCTTTTCATGCTCTGATTCTCCCCCTTGCCCTGCGCTGAATCACGCAGAGCAAGGCAATTTTCTTGAGATCCTGTGATGTTCTGGGCTCTCCATAGGTAAGCTAGCCAGAGGCTTCTGCCTAGCAGTGATCCTGGTGACATCACTGGCACTAATGGGTGGTCTTTAGCGCTGCCCTAGCCTGTTTTTACAGGCAAGGGCAGTGCTAAAAACCGCCCTTCAGAGCCTGACGTCACCGGGATCACTGCTAGGTTGAAGCCCCCACCTAGCAGTGTCCAAATGTAAACAAACAGCTCTTGCCCTGCGCAAAGCAGCTCAGATTCTCCACTCACTCATGGTGAATGAGTGCAGATCGGGTTGGGTCCGGGTTCAGCTCTGATTCAAATTCAAGTAGTCTGTATGCAATGTGCTTTACTGTCCTTTGCTGGAAAGAAAGCATAAAGGCAGATTTGTTGCTGCAAAAACCACATGCGTTTTTCAATGCAGTATTTTGCTGCATTCAAAATGCAGCACCGCTGTGATGTGTGGCTGCGTCTTAAGCTGGGTTTCCATGTAGCGCCCGTTGGGCACCATGTAGCTACATCCATGAAGTGAACTTTTTACTAAATGAGGCCTATTGAACCAGGAGAACTGAATTTGAACTCAGGAATTTTGCATGAGTATGCTAATGACAAAGATATAATCAATTCTGTGTTTCTCTACCAAATTTAGATTGGTCTCACTGTCTATGATGAAGCAAGAAAAATATCAGCTCCAATTAATATTATCAGATTGATCAAGAAAAAGACCCAGGTAGATGGTAACTAGATGGTAAATATAATTTGGAATAAGATTAACACAGACATAATGTATTATGTCTCCAAAGTTGCTCCTGGCTGGATTTTCTAACAGCAGTTTAACCCCTTCCCGAGTGACTTCCCAACCAGCGCCGTAATGCTACGGCGTGCTGATTGGGTGGGTGCAGGAGCTGCGCCCGCCCGATCAGCGGCGGGGGTCCGGCTTTGCCCAGTAGCCGGACCCCTGCTGTATGCACCAGCATCGGTGAAAACACCGATGCCGGTGCATTAACCCTTCATGTGCCGCTGTCAGCGCTGACCGCGGCACATGTGATGCAGGCGCTGGGAAGGGGTGTCCATCGGGTCCCCGTGCTGCTGTGACGGGGACCCGATGGCTTAGATGGCAGCCGGATGCCATCTACGGAAGCCTGTGAGATCCAGTCCCCTAGATCTCACAGGCAGAAGGCTGTATGTGTATTACATTGAGTAATAGACTTACAGCCAATGCATTACAATACAGAAGTATCTGACCCCCAAAAGTTAAAAAAGTGTAAAAAAAAGGAAGTGAAAAAAGGTGAAAAAAATTAAGTTTTACAAAAAAGTTTCAAGTTAAAAAAAAAAAGTGTTCTTTTCACAAAATAAAGTAAAAAAAAATTGTAAAAAATAGGGGAAAAAATAAAAATAGACATATTAGGTATCGCCGTGTCCATATCGACCGGCTCTATAAAAATATCACATGATCCACCCCGCCAGGTGAACGCAGTAAAAAAAAAAAAAAAACAGTGCCATTTTTTGGTCACCTTCTCTTACAAAAAGTGTAATAGGCGATCAAAAAACATATGTACCCCAAAATGGTACCAATCAAACCGTTATCTTGTCCTGCAAAGAATGAGACCCTACCTAAGACAAATGCCAGAAAATAAAAAAAATATGTCTCTCAGAAAATGGCAACACAAAAAAAATATTTTATTTTGTTCAAAAATGCATCTAATGTGTAAAGCTTTCCAAAAATAAAAATGTTAGACATATTGGGTATCGCCACATCCGTAACAACCTGCTCTATAAAAATATCACATGAGATGGCCCCCCAGGTGAATGCTGTAAAAAAATTTTTTTTAAAAAACTATGCCAAAACAGCAATTTTTCCCCCTCTTGCCTCACAAAAAGTGTAATAGCAGGCGATCAAAAAGTCTTATGTACCCCAAAATGGTACCAATGAAAACCCTCATCCTGCAAAAAATGAGCCCCCACATAAGACAAAAACTCAAAAAAAAAATCAATGGCTCCCGCAAACCAATCCATCAAAATCTGTGCTGCAAAATCCATATGGCGCTCCTTCTGTTCTGAATCCTGCCATGTGCCCCCACAGCAGTTTACCACCACATATGGGGTGTTGCCGTATTCAGGAGAAAATGGGGAACAAATTATGGGGTGCTTTTCTCCTGTTACCCCTTGTGAAAATGAAACATTTGAGGCTAAAGCAACATTTTATTGGCAGAAATGAAACTTTTCATTTTCACAGCCAAGTGTTTCCAAATTCCATAAAATGCTTAGGGGGTCAAAGTGGTCAGTACCCCCCATATATATTCTTTGAAGGGTGTAGTTTCCAAAATGGGGTCACTTTTTGAGGGTTTTCACTGTAGGGGTACGTCAGGGTCTCTCAATTACAAAATGGTGCCTAAAAACCATTCTAGCAAAATCTGCCTCCAAAATTCGTATGGCACTCCTTTCCTTCTGACCACTGCCACAAACCCATAGAGACGTTTACCACCACATATGGGGTATTTCTGTAAACTGCAGAATCAGAGCAATGTATATAGAGGTTTATTTTGCTGTTAACCCTTGATGTGTTGCAAGGAAAAAATTATTAACATGAATAATCTACCAAAAAAGTGAAATTTTGAAATTTCACCTCCATTTTCCTTTAATTCTTGTGGAACACCTAAAGGGTTAACAAAGTTTGTAACATCAGTTTTTTATAATTTGAGGGGTGTAGTTTCTAAAATGGGGTCATTTATGGGTGGTTTCCATTACGTAAGCCCCTCAAAATCACTTTATAACTGAATTGGTGCTCAAAAAATGGTTTTGGAAATTTTGCTGAAAATTTGAAAAATGGCTTCTAAACTTCTAAGCCTTCCAAAGTCCTAAAAAAGTAAAATGACATTTATAAAATGATGCCAACATAAAGTAGACATATGGGGAATGTAAAATAATAATTATTTTTGGAGGTATTACTATGTATTTTGAAAGTAGAGATTTTGATAAATTTGGTATTTTTTTTATAAATAAAAATGAAATATTTTGCCACAAATTTACTACTGTCGTGAAGCACAATATGTGATGAGAAAACAATCTCAGAATGGCCTGGATAAGTAAGAGCATTCCAAAGTTATTACCACATAAAGTGACACATGTCAGATTTGCAAAAAATCGCCTGGGCAGGAAGGTGAAGGGAGGCCCGGGGTTGAAGGGGTTAAATGTGATTGCAAGAAATTCAGCCAGAAGATCGGTCAGTAGTGTTGCCAACCTTACTATACTTGTAGCCTCCGCTTCAAGGTTCCTACAGTACTTCTGACAGTAGGAAGCGCCCAGTGTGGTACAGTAGTTTCTGCAACACTGCCTCCCGGTTTTTGGTTGGAAAGTCAAGAGGCCTTCCCTCTGTGACTGTGTATACAGAGATACCTGTCAATCATTGATAGGCCCACCTCCTTGACTTCAAAACTCAGAATGAGCAGGAATTAAAATGAATAAAATACAAGTTTTACTGAATCTTTTCACACAAACTCCCTTTAGACATGCAGGCCTCTAAATTACTTTGGCGCATCCACTGCTGGTCTAAGTGTAGGACAGCATCCTTGCTAGCGTAGATTTAGACCATTTTCTACGTCTGAAACAGGAGTAGAAAATGATGAATGAGATGGGCTTTCTGGCCGTCCCTTTTCCCCGCCAATATGCCACGCCCACTTTTTTAGACCTGGGAAAAGTTGCAACATGCACCAGAAATACGCCCAATATAGATGGATTTCTGTTAGTAACTAACCCCCTAAGGCTGAATATGATTAATCTACATAATTTCCTATTTATTCTGTTTAGGAACAGCAAAATGTATTTCTAAACCAGCAAAACCAGAGGTTATCTAAACATGTCATATTACAACACAACTCCTGGCCAGATGAACCTTCTAATAAGATTCCCATTATGGATGTCGGCAGCTGGAAGCCTGGTAAAAAGGTTAGGCTCTTCATATGTGGACAAGCTGGAGTAGGAAAAACTACCTTTGCCAACGCACTGAAAGAGGTATTATATTTTTCTAAACTATTAGTTATATATATATATATATATATATATATATATATATACAGTGTATTTCTTATACTATGATTGCCTCTGTAATCCTCACCTAGGAGAAGATTATAATGAGGACAATATGGGCTAATACCTAGAGCTACAGGGGGCTCCAAGGGCGGGAAGTAAAACCCCATTCTAATCTGAATTGTCCCATTAGCTTTGTTCGGTATGTACTCTATATCCAGTTGCCTCTAAATGTGAATGCCGCTGTTGTGGGCTTACATACTGTACAAGGATAATGTTGTTCTCACAGTAGTCCACGTTCAGCAAGGCTCTCTGTTGGACTCAAACTTTCCACCCCCAGCTCATTTCCACATTCTTTGGTGGCACACAGACAAGAGTAGCCAATAGAACAGCTTATTCTAATCTCCTTATTTAAAGGGGTTGTCCCCTGAAAAATATTCTACAGTTTTCAAACCAGCACCTGGATCTGAACACTTTTGTAATTACATGTAATTAAACATTTTTTATAGCTACTGAGTTATTCAATAAAATGTATCTGTACAGGGCCACTTAATTGCTTATTTCTATGGCCGGCTCACTAAGAAGGCCGCACATGCTGAGTTTCAACTTTCAACTGCCTCCTGAGCTGTGATAGGGAGAGCTGAAACACGCCTCCTGAGCTGTGATAGGGAGAGCTGAGACACGCCTCCTGAACTGTGATAGGGAGAGCTGAGACATGCCTCCTGAGCTGTGATAGGGAGAGCTGAGACACGCCTCCTGAACTGTGATAGGTAGAGCTGAGACACGCCTCCTGAGCTGTGATAGGAAGAGCTGAGACACGCCCTCTGAGCTGTCATAGGGAGAGCTGAGACACGCCCCCTGAGCTGTCATAGGGAGAGCTCAGACACGCCTCCTGAGCTGTGATAGGGAGAGCTGAGACACGCCCCCTTAGCTGCAGCAGAAAAGGCACTCCTCCTAAAATAATAATAAATCTAGCAGAGCAATGAATGGGGAGATCTTTTGATCCATGTTAGGTACAGGGCTGGTTCTAGCTTTGTTAGAAAGAGGTTGTACTGTATGATCTCTAATTTTCATTTTTTACATTATTTGTGGGAAAACCCCTTTAAGCTTCACCTCCTGCCTGTGCAGACTCTTTTGACCAACCTCCTTCCTGCTCAGTTAGCAGTAGTTTGTGCCTGCCCTATCCAACCACCGTGGTTCCTTCAGGCTCAGGTTGAGCTGTCAAATGCTTGCCATCGAACATTTAAAAAACTAGGATACACCACAGCAGTGTTCATTTGGCTTTCATCAAGATGGTGTCACGGGAAGCCAGCGGCGTGCTCCCTCCCTGCAGCGCTGCTGGTCTCCCGCGTCTATGCAGGAGCGAGGACGTGGCCAACGTCCTCGTCTCCATGACGACAGGGGCGGGAAGAACCCGCACGCAGCCTCAGCGTGGCCGGCGTTCCCCCCCGTTCCCTAGGCAACGAGCAAGGGGAGGGTCTGAGCGCCAGCCGCAATGAGTCAGCGCTCAGCTTTTTGAACATATTAGAGGAGGGTCATGTGACGCTGGCCACGTGACCCATCGATTAGGCCTATTTAAGCAGGCAACCTGCTGGCCACAGGTTGCCTGTGATTGGTCTCACCACCTTTCGCGTTTTCTGACCCTTGGTATTGATGTGACCTCCTGCCTCTTGACCTTGGTTTGGTGATATTCGCTTGTATGTGTGTTCTGTCTTTGTCTATTGTTTTTTCCCGTTGTTTCCCTCCCTGTAAGCCCCAGCATGTAAGTAAGCTAGGGACTGCCGTCCAGTTTTACACCGTCGTTTAGGACGGACTGTGCACGTAGGCAGGGACAGTGGTGGGGTTGAGCTCAGGGCTGCACAACTCCTATACGTGACAGATGGTATATATTAATGCAGATCTGTACTAATACAGGGCCAGTACTGTGTACTGAAAAGATAACCCAACCTTTATTAAATTCATATATAAAGTATTTGATGGTGTGGAAAGTGAACATGAGTCTTAATGTCCATTTCCCTTTCTTTACATACCAGACTGGGCCTTTAGCCATATTACAATATTACCTTACTGGTCCAAAAATCCCTTCTTCTACCAAAGGGGTGGTATGTTCACAAACTGGATTTGAAGGTAAGGTGTGTTTCAAAAAATATGGTTGTTATTGTCTTAACAATTTCCAGCTATTTTTATTTTTCTGTTTTCTTTCTTTAGGAGCATCTTTGGTGATCTGGGATTTTGCAGGGCAAATGGAGTACTGTTTCACCCACTCTCTACTACTCAGCACTAGTGGACCCAATACATTATACTGTGTGATGTTTTCTTTAGAAGGAGTTGAGAGTGACTTGTATGGAGGGCAGAGAATTGCTCTAGAACAGGTATTACATATCATCACAGACCAAAATATAATATATAGTATACAGTATGATATATATATATATATATATATATATATATATCTACATAAAAATGTAGCTTCTCAGGACATAAACTGTACATTAGCAAGAGGTTAAATCAATTTAATACATTCACATAAATAAACCAAACTAATAAAAAACCAACGTTACCAAAACATTACCACAACCTATAGTTATTGATAAAGACATTTGTAATGACAGAAGTGTAACCAGTTGCACTAAGGTAGATATTGACAGTTCTAATGTCCATTCAAACTTTGTGTCCCTTATAGATTCCCCATATGTTCATATCCTCATATAATTTGTGTTGTTTTAACAGTTGTTTCATAGGTGATTAATTGATAGGGTGTTAATATAGTTGTTTTATTCTTGTAGAACCCCTTTCCTTCAAAACAGCACCAGTTCTTCTAGGTACACTTGCACAGTTTTTGAAGGAACTTGGCAGCGAGGTTGTTCCAGACATCTTAGAGAACTAACCACAGATCTTCTGTGGATGTAGGCTTGCTCAGATCCTTCTCTCTCTTCATGTAATAAGAGACAGACTGATACTGACATCAGGGCTCTGTGGGGGCCATATCATCACTTTCAGGACTTCTTGTTCTTCTTCATGCTGAAGATAGGTCTTAATGACATTGGATGTGTGATTGGGGTCCTTGTCCTGCTGCAGAATGAATTTGGAGTCAATCAGAAAGCTCCCTGATGGAACTGCATGATGTGTGCAGTGTACTGAACTGCCGGCACTGAACGGGGGTCACATAGCATTATACTGATTTATGATGCTATGTAACCCTTACAGTTCTGGTATGTGTTGAATAATATTGTCAGCATTATCCAACACATTCCTGAACTGTAAGGGTTACATAGCATCATAAATCAGTATAATGCTATGTGACCCCCGTTCAGTGCCGGCAGTTCAGTACACTGCACGCGATGCGGGAGACGTCTGAGTCTCCCGCTCATGTGAAAGGGGCCTAATCCTGACCAAATCCCCAACTCAATTTACTGAAATGCAGCCCCACACTCGCAAGGAACCTCCACCCTGCATCGCTGTTGCCTGCAGACACTTATTATTGTACTGCTCTACAGCCCTTCGTTGAACAAAATGCCTTCTGCACAGTCAAATTTCTGATTCATACTCGTCAGTCCAGAGCACCTTCTGCCATTTTTCTGCACCCCAGTTCCTATGTTTTCATGCACAGTTGAGTGCGACTCAAGTGGCTCAAAGCTTGCGCAGTCGTGCTCTGGCAATCGAGATGTAAAATGCTAGCCAGTTGATTTGAACAGTCTCATCAAAACAAATTTGCTAGTGCCGCCCTTCTCCAGTTACCATGAGATGACATGCAATTGCTTACATCATTCTTTACATTCTGTGATTTGCTGTTCTTCTATATTTTGTACATATTCCACTTTTCAGTTGATGTTTTGGCTCCGATTTCTCAGTATGACTCACAGTTCTCAGTCCAAGCCATATGTTATCTTGATAGGAAGTCACGTCGATACTCTGCCACCTGAGAACAGTACATTAATTGGTAAGTAAATATTTTACTCTCTCCTTAAAGAGTAACTAAACTTTTGTATAAATTTTTTAAATCTGTCTCTAATGCCCTAATAACACTTTTTGTAATATAGATTATTAATTTTTTTGCATTTTTCTTACACTTTTTCCTCCATAAAGAGCACGTTTCGCTTTGCGCTTAAAATCTACTTCTCTGTACACCGCTGACTGCTCGGAGTTGACATTTTTATGAATGGGGCCGCAGTGCAGTCAGTACAGGCAGGACCGCATATTGCTGCTCCTGCCTGTGCCCCCCCAGAGGTTTACTAACTCCTGGCATAGCACATAGGTACCCTGTAACCCTTGTGCTATGCCAGGATTAGCTGAGCAGAGTGGGCTCTTGCTTCTGCCTGCTTTTTCCCTACAATACAACAATAACCATATATCTTTTGTATATTTGTTATTTTGTATCAATAAAAATTATGTGACATTTTTTATCTTATCTTTTTGTTTTCTTTTTATGTGACTGGGCTCATTACTATATTTATGTGGGCATATGTAAGTATTACCCATGTGCTATGCCAGGATTTAGTAAACCTCCAGGGGGCACAGGCAGGAACAGCAATATGCACTCCTGGCCGTACTCATTGCACTATGGCCCCCATTGATAAAAATGTCAGTCAGCGGTGTACAGAGCAGTCAGCGGTGTACAGAGCAGTCAGCGGTGTACAGAGCAGTCAGCGGTGTACAGAGAAGTAGATTTTAAGCGTACAGTGAAATGGGAATGAAAAGTGTAATAAAAATACAAAAAACATGAATAATTTATATTAGTGTTATTAGGGCATAAGGGACATGTTAACAAAAATGTATACAAAAGTTTATTTACTCTTTAAAGGGAATCTGTCATCACAATTTTGGACTGTTATCTCAGTAATACAGGAGTAGTCCTTCACATAAGGAGTCCAGATCTCTGCTTTTAGTGAACAGTTGATTGTTATCACAAGGCTATATCATTTACAACATCTTTCCGTTGCAAGTATGTTACTAGGCAAGTGTACAGTACACTTGTTAATGTATATGAATAACCACTCTGTAAGCATTCAGAGTAAAGGGGTTAAAAGTTTTAAACCTAAAATCAATAATTGTATTATCACTGTGCGAGACACATAGACTATCACAATTATACCTAATACACAGAGTCTATAGGACGCCCATGTTTCTCCATAAACTGGGGATACGTGATATGTCTGCCTGCCCGAAGTATGATATTACTGAGGCACATCTGCTTCACATGTTCTGGGAATGTGCTGCCATCGGTCCTTTCTGGTGAAATGTTTTGGATATTATATTTGAAGTATATATGATCAGACTTACTGCAGAACCGACAACATGTTTATTAGGTATATTACAGGAAGACCCCGCAGAGGGACTTAGCATTAGTATAAATAGATTACTCTATCAAGCCAGAAAACTGATTGCCAAATACTGGATCTCTACCAGTGTACCGTCTAAAGAGGAGTTCATAGCCCGCATGAATGTGATAATTAGCTTGAAGAGGGGGGTGTACTATAAAAGAGCCACATTTAAAAAGTTTGATTCTATCTGGGGTCCATGGATAATGACACCGGGTCTACCTTCCAGACGTTTAATGCCTTTTCAATTGAGGAGAGATATCTTATGAAAATGAAATAAAAGGAGGATGCAGCTTCGGAAGGTGCTAAAAGTATGCTGTAATTGACCTGGATGTTTACTGTGCGGGACAGGGGGGAGGATCGTTTTAGGTGCATCACGGGGCGGCTTTGGGTGGGGAGGGGGCGGGGGGATTGGGTTAGAGATTTTGGGTTTACACTGTATTGACACTTGCGGGGGTCTATTCTGTTAACCATGCACTTTATGTACATGACCTTGTGTAGTCTTGTTGTTGTAGTTGTAGTTTGTTGTTGTATACCAGCAAAAGAAAATCAATAAAAAATTATTTGATTTAAAAAAATCAATTGCGCATTTCATAATTAGTATTTTTTTATTCATTTCATTACAGCTAAACAATTTTATGAAAATGTGATGAAGAGAGAGTCTGAATTATTCAGCTGTTTTCAGATGCAGTTTTTCTCCCTAAACTGCAGAAATATGAGTGATGTGAATTCCATCAGAGAACCTCTTTCAAAGACAATTTCACAGGTCTTGCAGGTAACAGCTTGTATAACAAAGTTATAGAAACATAGTAGAATGATGGCAGACCAGCTTGTTTACATTCACTTCGATCCCGTCAGTTTAACCCTTCAGATAATGACCACAGCATCTGAGCGTTAGAGACAGAGGAAGGACGCACACCCCTACCTTCCAATTGGCACCCTGTGAATGCAGTTGTTGGCAACTGGGGACCTTCTGAAGTGCCTGTGAAAAATCCCTATGCACTGTAATGGAGGAATGTTGCAGTAAATAGATCAAGCGATCACAAGCTCAATTCCCCTACGAGGACTAAAAAAAAAGGGTGAAAACCTATTGAATAAAGTTTTGAAAAATATAAAGAAATTTTTTTTCAAAAAATTGAATAATAGATGAACAGAATGTTACTTTTATCCTAAAATGGTGTCAATAAAAACTTTAGCTTAGCAAAAAGTTAGCCATCAAATATTAAAGTTATGGGTGTCACAAAGCAATCTTTTTTTTTTTTTTAATTTAAATTTAAAAAAAAGATTTTCAATTTTTAAAAGCAGTAAAACATAACAAATAACATATACATTTTTATCTTCATACTCGCTCTGAACCGCAGAATAACATTAAGGGGGTTTTCTGAGACTTTTTAACTGATGACCTAGGTCATTAGTACCTGATCTGTGCGGGTCCGACACCCAGGACATGGCCGAATGGCTGTTTGAGAAGGCACTGGCCGCAGCCTTCTCACAGCTTTCGCTAGATCAGTGACGTCACATTCACAGGTGAAATGACCCAGGTGCAGCTCAGCCCCGTTGAAGTGAATGGACCTGAGCTGTGATACCAAGCACAACCGCTATACAATGGACCTGTCACTTCTCCTGACATGTCTGTTTTAGTTAAGGAAGAACTCCCGCAAAAATTTTTATTCTCTGACCTGTTAGAAAGGTGCATGATATAATCTGTAGTGAATGTCATTTTCTTATCAGTGACTGTTTCTGTGAGTAAAAACCTCTCTTCTTATTGTAGCTGGGTCATGTGACCAACTCCCTGACCTCCAACTGACCCAGGACAGAAATCCAGTCACTGCTCTATTCATTCCTATGGGAGCCTCACTTTCAGTCTCATAGGAATACATAGAGAATTATTCCTGTCCACACATAAGTCTATGTGTGAGTTGGTGGGTCTAATTGCTGGTCACATGACACAGATAAGAAACTTCAGGATGATATAAGTTAAAAATTCAGACACTGGTAAGAAAATGTCATTCACTACAGATTATATCATGTACATTTCTAGCAGGACATGGAATAAAATTTTTATCGGGAGTTCTTCTTTAATGCTTGTATTCCCCATGCAACAAATGTAGAACATCTGTTCTTATGACTCCGTTGTGCTATTCCTCTGTTATTCCTTCTAAAAGTGTGTAAATTAATTTACCAGCAAGTGCAACTAGTGGGTGTATCCCTGCAAAGTCTGACTCTGGCAGCACAGATTGTGCAGACACCCCCCTACCTGGTAACCCTGGTTGGGCCTGCTAGCAATTCATTCATACATTTCTAGAAGCAATAACATGAAAATATGCCCCAGAATTGTTATTATATGGGGAATGCAAGTAGGTATTAAAACAGTCAGGAGAGGTGACAGGTACTCTTTAAAAGAGCTAGTTATTGTTGAATATTCAACATTTTTATACAAACAGCAAGTTAATCTGCATGTTGTTTCCAACCCTAGAACTCAACAGAAGATGTTGTTCCAGAGATCTGTCAGCTGATAATGGAGCGGGTCTCTTATCTGCGCTCAAAGAAGGTGAATACTGATGTGTGGGGCTTCTAAGTTCATGTGCCTGTTATTCTGATGTAGTGAGCACTGTATAGAGTCCTTTCATTCTGGAAATCAATGGCAGTTAAAGATCACGGACTTCACCAACAAAATCTCAGTTTTATTTGTGGCATATCAGAAGATCATTTTAAAGGGAATCTGTCAGCTCCACAACACCACCTAAACTAGAGTAAGGCTACTTTACACGTCTGGTGTGAAACCCTGGCATAGTTGTTTCAACAGACAAGTGGAGAATCAGCCGGACACAAATCTCAGCATGCAGCGGCTTGAGTCTGGCTTGTTCTCCGCTTGTCTGCCTGAATGCGTACAGATCTCCGCTGTACCCTTTTCCACTTAAAGAGGACCTTTCACCACTCCTGACATGTCTGTTTAATAGCTTCATGTGTTTTCCATGTAATAACAATTCTGGAACATGTTGTGTCATTCCTTTATTATTTCTACTAGAACTTATGAATGAATGGCTAGCAGTCTGCAGTAAGGGTACAGAGGGGAGGTAACCAGTTGGGGTGTGTACCTGCACAGTCTGAAAATCTCAGCACTGATTGGATAGAGTGAGTCTGTGCAGGTACACAACCCCAACTGGTTACCTCCCCTCTGTGTCCTTACTGCAGACTGCTTGCAATTCATAACTTCTAGTAGAAATAATACAGGGATGACACAACATACAGACATAAGAATAGATGTTCCAGAATTGTTATTACATGGGGAATGCGTGTAGCTATTAAAACAGACATGTCAGGAGTGGTGAGCAGTACCAGATACGGTACTCACTTGCTTTCCGATGCTATGCTCCCACTAACCAGCAGTAAAATGCATTAAGAGGACTCTTCTTTGAGTCCTCTCCATTATGTGCATGACCTATACACCGCTTACTCTAGCTTGGGGGGTGTTTCGGAGGTCATCATGAAATGCAGTGCAATCTGCTGGTAGTATGTTATAGAGCAGGAGGAGCTGAGCTGAATGATTATATATAGTTTTATGGAAAGACTCAGTAAAACTTGTATTTTATAGATTGATATCTGCTTTTTCTGACTTCAGTTGTATATGGAGGAGGTGTTACTAGTGATTGGCAGCATTCCCTGTGTAAGTGTGTATACAGAGATAGCTGTCAGTTACTGATAGCTGTACACAGGGGAGGTGTTATTAGTGATTGATAGCATTCTCTGTGTAAGTGTATATACAGAGATAGCTGTCAGTCACTCATAGCTGTACACAGGGGAGGTGATATCAGTGATTGATAGCATTCTATGTGTAAGTGTGTATACATATATAGCTGTCAGTCACTTATAGCTGTACACAGGGAGGTGTTAACAGTGATTGATAGTATTCTCTGTGTAAGTGTGTATACATAGATAGCTGTCAGTCACTGATAGTTGTACACAGGAGAGGTATTATCAGTGATAGCATTCTATGTGTAAGTGTGTATACAGAGATAGCTGTCAGTTACTGATAGCTGTACACAGGGGAGGTGTTATTAGTGATTGATAGCATTCTCTGTGTAAGTGTGTATACAGAGATAGCTGTCAGTCACTGATATCTGTACACAGGGGGGGTGTTATTAGTGATTGATAGCATTCTCTGTGTAAGTGTGTATACAGAGATAGCTGTCAGTTACTGATAGCTGTACACAGGGGAGGTGTTATTAGTGATTGATAGCATTCTATGTGTAAGTGTGTATACAGATATAGATGTCAGTCACTGATAGTTGTACACAGGAGAGGTATTATCAGTGATAGCATTCTATGTGTAAGTGTGTATACAGAGATAGCTGTCAGTTACTGATAGCTGTACACAGGGGAGGTGTTATTAGTGATTGATAGCATTCTCTGTGTAAGTGTGTATACAGAGATAGCTGTCAGTCACTGATATCTGTACACAGGGGAGGTGTTATTAGTGATTGATAGCATTCTCTGTGTAAGTGTGTATACAGAGATAGCTGTCAGTTACTGATAGCTGTACACAGGGGAGGTGTTATTAGTGATTGATAGCATTCTCTATGTAAGTGTGTATACATAGATAGCTGTCAGTCACTGATAGCTGTACACAGGGGAGGTGTTATCAGTGATTGATAGTATTCTCTGTGTAAGTGTGTATACAGATATAGCTGTCAGTCACTTATAGCTGTACACAGGGAAGGTGTTATCAGTGATTGATAGTATTCTCTGTGTAAGTGTGTATACATAGATAGCTGTCAGTCACTGATATCTGTACACAGGAGAGGTATTATCAGTGATAGCATTCTATGTGTAAGTGTGTATACAGAGATAGCTGTCAGTTACTGATAACATCTCCCCAGTGATCAAAGAAATCAGAAATAGCAGAGATATACATTAATAAATGAAAGGTTATGTTGAATCTTTTCCCACAAGTCTATATATAATCTTCTCAGCTCCTCCTGCTCTATAACATGCTGCCTGCAGAGTACACTGTATTTTGTAGTGACAGATTCTTTTTAAATGGGTTTTCTCCGTTAAAGTGATCTTTTCCATCATTGATTCCATAACAAATGGAAAAGTTATCATTCTCTCTTATTCTTTCTATATTAATAAAATTATTGTGAAAATGATTGGTCTCCATTGAAAGTGCAATTTGGCATGTGCAGAATTTTGTGCATACTGTCTTTTATATGGCCAAAATTAAAGCTTTCAGACATTCATTGTAGCCAGCTGACAGACTTTGTATTTTATTTGCAGAGCTATAGGCCTGGCCTTCCTACTTAAAGGGGTTGTCCAGGCTTTTAATATTGATGACCTATCTTCAGGATAGGTAATCAATATCAGATCGGCAGGGGTCCGACACCCGACACCCCCGCTGATCAGCTGTATGAGGAGACGGTGCGCACAATGTGCATGTGCTGTCTTCCATCTCTCTTCCTGTTCACTGCTGTTTATGGCAAAGCAGAGCAAAAGAAGAGAGGCAGGAGATGACAGGTGCACACTGTGTGCGCTGTCTTCTCATACAGCTGATAGGCGGGATGCCGGGTGTTAGACCCCTCCTGAGGATAGGTTATCAATATTAAAAGTCTGGACAACCCCTTTAAAGGAAAAGTTGAGTGCTGTAGTAAATGAGTTTCATGCTCTGCAACTCTGAACTCCTGCCCACTTTTTTTTAACATGGGTGAAAAATACATTAATAAACCTGCCCTGTTGTCTTTGCATTTCATCTTGTTTTCTTTCTTCTTCAGGTACGCTTTCAGCACTGGAAAGAGTTTGCTGAGGGGGTTCAACAGGTGCTGTCAAATCCAGTCTGCCCGACCACTCTTTTAACAGCTGTAGAATATCTGCATAACATATCTGAGGTACCAACAACATTTAGCCAAGCAATGCTTCTTAAAAATTTCTCATTTCTAAGTTCTCATTGTCTTCTCATTCCCCCCTCCCCGATCTAATATCTATCCTGTGGATAGGGGATAACATTTTACACCCAGAATACCCCTTTAAATATCCATAAGCTTCTGAATAAATATTTCTAGGAAATACTGGTTTATTCTTCAAAATGCCTCAGTTTGGTGCAGTGTTAAACATAGTTAACATAGTTAATTATAGTGAGGTAGAGTGTCAGTATTTAATATGACCTGTAGTTAAAGAGGCTCTGTCACCAGGATCAACCCTATTAACCCCTTCCCGACCAGCTCTGTACTAGCACGGCGCTGGCCGGGACTTTAAAGATGGCGCCCGCTAGTTGGATATGCAGGTCACCCGCGGCTAACGTCCACGACCGGCTAACGTGCCGATCGCGGACATTTAACCCCTCAGGTGCCGCGGTCAAGCCTGACCACGACACCCGAAGGCGGCAAACACCGGAAGCGTACGCCTCCGGCGTTGCTCCGGCTCCCCCTTGTGGCGATCGGAGGATCCGGAGCGTGCCTGCAGCAGCCCCTGTCATAGTAAATGACAGGAGGCTGCTGCATAGCCTTTCCTATGGAGCCCTTGCCTGTAATAGGGCTCCATAGGAAAGCAGTAAAATCATCATAGACTCCAATGTAAGTGCATTGGAGTCTATGATATAAGCAATCAAATGATTGCTTCTTATAGTTCCCTATGGGAACTATAAAAAAGTGTAAAAAAAAAAAAAAGTTTTTAAAAAACACACACCCCAGAATGGTATTAAAAGTTCAGATCGCCCCGCAAAAAAATGAGCCCCCATACAGCTCCATACAAATAAATACCAAAACGTTATAGGCGTCAGGAACTGGAAAAAAAAAAGTCCAACTTTATAATTTTTTTTATCACTATGCAAGAAATGCAAGAAAAACTATAGATATTAGGTATCGCCAGATTCGTACTGACCAGTAGAATGAAAGTAACTGGTCAGTTTTAACGCACATCAAACGCCGTAAATAAAAAACCCGTAAAACTGTGGCGGAATTGCGTTTATTTTGCAATTTCACCCGATTTGGAATTTTTTTCCCACTACACCATATGCAAAAAACAAGTCCCGCAAAAAACAAGCTCTCATAAAGCTATGTGAACAGAAAAATAAAAAAGTTATGGCTGTATCAAGGCAGGGAGCGCAAAACGAAAACGCAAAACCGAAAAACCTCCGGGGTAGAAAGGGTTAAACCAGACATACTGGCTGATAGAGCTCATCATGCTGATTAAAACTGCACCTTTCTTTTGTCTGTATGATAAATAGTTGCAGAGAAATTATCGTTTTTATGCATATGCAAATGAGCACTTCAAGCACTCAGAGGCGGGGCTGAATATTCTGAGCACTGCTATGTAACACCCCCTGTGCTCTGCACACGCCCTCTCCCATTGATTGACAGGGCTAGACAGGCTGAGGGCAGAGCTGTGTGCTAGCAAGTAAATATCACATACACTACAGCTTCACCACACTGAGATCTGCTCAGAAAGCTGATACACATATTACTGCTTTATTCACAGTCAGAAGATATGATTATATAATAATGTGTGTTGCCTCATAAGCAGAAAAACACCTTAAATCTCTATGAGGTGATGCTATGCATCCAGAGATCCCAGGTTCAAATCCCTGAAGAGGTTTATATTTTCTTTCTGTTATTTATTTTTTTTTTTCAAAACCATATTATTTATATAATAAATAATATATAATAATAAGGCCTTACTAAATTGAGAAAAGTGTTCTTTTTTTACAGACACAATATATGATTATAAAGAAACCAGTAATACTTATTAGCTTTCTAAACATAATAAAGACATAGACTTTTCATATTAGATAAATGTGGTAGAAAAACATTTTAATGTTCCTCCCAAGATTCAAACCTGGGATCTCTACAAATAAAACCAACTACTAAACCACCAAACTAAAGCATTACCACATAAAGATACCTGTTTTTTCTAAGCTTATTAGCTAACACATATTACCAGTGTCTGTATAATCACTTTGTGCCTGTGAATAAAGCAGTAATATGTAGATTAACTTTCTGAGCAGATCTCAGTGTGGTGAAGCTGTAGTGTATGTGATATTTACTTGCTAGCACACAGCTCTAGGACACAGCTCTGCCCTCAGCCTGCTGTCTAGCCTGTCAGTCAATGGGAGAGGGCGTGTGCAGAGCACAGGGGGTGTTACAGAGCAGTGCTCAGACATCTTAACCCCACCCCCTCCTGGTGCTTGAATTGCTCATTTGCATATGAATAAAAACGCTGATTTCTCTGCAGCTATTTATCATACAGACCAAAGATAGGTATAGCTTTAATCAGCATGAAGAGCTCTTACAGCTAGTATGTTTTAATAGGGTTGATCCTGGTGACAGAGCCTCTTTAAGGAAACATGAATATGCTGACTTGTTCCCTTTAAAGTGCACCTGTCGTTATAATTTTTTTATTGCATACAGAACATGGTAGAATAGTGCATGTGAAAATATGAAACTTTTCAATATAGCTTATAAAAAAGGTGGCCTTCCAGCATCATGAGGTCCTCCTTTCCCTCCCATTCATTTCTATGGGGCTGACGGAAATAGCCCAGCCAGCGCTCGGCCCTATTGAAATAAATGTAGGGCAGCTGCGCATCCCCGCCGCGTTCTCCATGTAGGTTAGACCTGCACCTATCAGACAATGGGGGCATATCCTAGCGATATACCCCCATTGTCTGTGATGGCAAAACCCCTTTAACCAGTTGGGCTCATACACATCTGTGTTTAGCTTAACGTTTTTCTGATCTGTCAGAAGAACAGAAAAATGAAAAATAATTGATCCGTCTTATTTTGAGCATCACTTGTGATCAGTTTGCATCAGTTCTGTCAGAGATCAGTTTTTTTTGACTGGAGTAGGAGAAGTACTGCATGCATTTCTCCTGGATAAAATAACTGATGTCTGATGGAACTGACACAGACTTATGATAAAAAATAATTGTTGTCTGACAGAACTGATGCAAACTGATTACAACTTATGCTGAATATAAGATGTATTAGTTAAGTGAGTTTCACACCATCTGGCAGGAAAATGTCTGCCGTATCTCTCTGCATTGCGACATTGCTGGGAGCTACAGTGTTGGCGTCCGGCCCCGTTAATCTGCTTTTTGTCTGGCCGATTCTCTGCATATTGGCCGGGTGATGGCCGGATCTCCACCAGTCTCCATTATAGGTAATAGGGCTGGATGGCAACGCTGTAGCTTCCAGCACTGCCAGAATGCAGGGACATCCGGCAGGCTGATCGCTACAAGCGCTAGCGTGAAACTAGCCTTAGTCTACTTGCACAGCTGTGGGAAGGTATCTGACAGAGGAACAGCCTGCCGTAGTTCACAGTACCTGGCAGAGCCAGATAGGGCTGTACATATAGTCAATGGGCTATTGCGGGATTGCGTCATGTTTCGCCTGGACAATTTTTTTGTTTGGCCAAAACCCCGCCAGGTCCCATTGTAGTCAATGGGCTCCAGCGATGAACACAACAGTATCTGGCTAGGCCGATCTGGTGAACTCTGGCAGGCTGTTCCTCTGATGGAGCAGCCTGCCGGATAACTTAAGCAGGTGTGAAACTAGCCTTAGTGATGGCTCAGAAGAACAGAAAGCTCAACGCAGAAGTGAACTCAGCCTTAGTTATAAATCTGTACTCACCTTTTCATTGCTAGTGACCACGGTGCTCTTCAAATGTATTCCCTGGTGATGAAATAATTTATTGGTCGGCAGTCAACTGCAGTTGATTGAATTTGATTGGATATTAAATCTTTTATTTAGGATTTTGTTGAAAGAAATGGTGTGTAAAATGTACAAGTATTCGTATGCTATACTTCAGTATTGTTTTAGCATATTTAAGTGCCTCATTCGCTTATGTATATTTCTCTCTGACAGCTATTGTACCTGCCTCAGTACTTTTTACAAGGAAAACACTCAGCTACAAAGTCTTGCAAAAATATCACCACTGAACTGCGTCTTGATGCCACCTCCAGTCCTAGAAATCTTGCTTCTGATTTAATTATATTCGATTTGACCTGGTTACTACAGGACATCTTTGGCATATTTGGCAACTTTGCACTTAGCCCAGCATCTGGAACAAATAAAGAACGATGGAGTTCAGAAGAAATTGCTGCTGCCTTGAACTTGACAAATGGTGAAGTAGACCTGGAAGATGTACTGGAGTTACTGGAAGCATTTCAGCTTGTTTTTAAAACACAAGAAGAAGAATTTGTGGTGCCTGGCTGGCTGAAAAAAAGAGGACCAGAAAGACTTGGGGGATGTGAAAATATGCGAGGTATTGGATATCGCTGGAACAACGGCAGTAGAGGACTGTTTAGCCATTTTTTAGTTGGTCGATTTCAGATCCAGCTTTTGCACATGTTTGGTACAGACAAATGCCAGCTTTGGAAGGAAGGAGCACTTGTAGTTACAAAGGCTCAGTTGAGGGTTGAGGTGTCCGAAGACAGGAGAAATTTATACTTGATTGGGGGTTGGAGAGTGAAGGAAGCAGAGGCAGACTGTTACCACCTCTTGGAGAAGGTAGGAAAGGAAGTTGAAATCCTTCTTAGGAATGAGCATGAGCAGCACTATGAGAAACTTCATCTTTGTCCCACAGAGCTGCGCAATCTGACCATCACTTCTGAAGTAGCTACATTTGTAGGCTCTGTCCGGTTAGCAGGCATAGTGGAACAACTTAGTGGATTTAGTTTTAAGCAGATTTTGGAAGCCGAAAAAAAGAATGCATCTCTTTGCGGTAAGTGGAATATACAGCCATGGGAGGTATTGTTCCCGCACCATGACCCAAGAATGTTGTCCAGCCTTGGAATGGATTGTAGCACACGTTGGCTTGAAGGTGCTACACTATCAACACTTTGCAATTTGCTCGATACCAAAAGTCCTGTAGAACTAAATTGGAAACTGCTGGGAGAATTGCTTGGGAAAGCATCCAACAGTACAGTGACAGAGATTGAGGAAGAGGCAAGGAACAGAGGCGTATCCCCTACCAAACTGTTATTAGATAAGTATCCTGTATCACTATATCGGCTAAGGGAATGCTTAAATGAGATGGGCAGGGAAGATTGTATAGGCACAATTGATAACATGATGGTACAACTGAATCATAAAGTTGAAAATCATTGAATATGAGACTAATAAATGTATAATAGTGTTTCTGGTCTCTGAATATTTATTTTTCTCATAAATTAGTTTCTGTTGGAAGAGTGGCAGCTGTCGGGCTGTGTAGAACATTAGTTATATTATCTTCCTCTTATACAAAGTAGTCTTCTTGTATATCTTAATGGAAGACATTCTGTTGCAGTTACTATACATTACTACATTCTCAGCAATAAGAAGATGCACTGGTTTATTGGAGAGTTCAGACTTGAAGTGTTAGTGAATAATACAGTCTCTCCATGGCTCAAGATATTAATCAGATTTTTTTCCTTTCAGACCCGGAAGGTTTTCCATTTTTGTTTTTTACTCCCTGCTGCCCAGAGCCATAACTTTTAAAATTTTTCCGTTCACATAGCCATATGTTTTGCAGGAGAAGTTGTGCTTTCTAATGCCACCATGTAATAGCATTTAAAGCTACAGATTGGTTGATCTTGTGTTTTAATACTTAAAGAGGCTCTGTCACCACTTTCTAACCTATGTAACTAGCTACATAGGCATATAGGCAACCAGCACCTGCACTCTGGGATGTGCTGACTGAAATTTCTCTTTTTAAATTTATTGTTGTTTTTTATTGTTGTTTCTTCTGAAAGTGACAAATAAAGCTTTAAAAAAAAAAACTACAGATCGCCCTGCAAAAAATGAGCCCTCACTCATCTCTGGAGACCTAACTATAAATACATTATGGGGGTCAGAATATCGCAATGCAAAAAAAAAAAAAGTATTTTTAAGTTTTTATTAAAGAGGCTCTGTCACCACTTTCTAACCTATGTAACTAGCTACATAGGCATATATGTCTATTATTCCTCTCCCCAGACATACCTGTATATAACAGAATCCATCAGCCATTAGCCCGGAAAAGTAACTTTTAAAAACATGCAAATGAGTCTTCGGAGCACCGGGAGGTGTGCTCTTTTCGTCCGAGCGCCGCATCTGCGACGCCCACCTCGCTCCTAAGCACGCCCTGTATCCTGTAAACCTGCCCCCATTTCTTCATGATGGACAGCGCTAGACTCTCCGCACTACATCGAAAGCGCTTGCAGTGTTCGGCGCTGCAAGGGTAGTGCGCACGCGCCAGACCCGGGATGAGTGCGCAGGCGCGGGATTCCAGCGCTAGACCGGAGAGTCTAGCGCTGTCCATCATGAAGGAGGGGGCGGGTTTACAGGATACAGGGCGTGCTTAGGAGCGGGGAGGGCGTCGCAGATGCGGCGCTCGGACGAAAAGAGCTCCGAAGACTCATTTGCATGTTTTTAAAAGTTACTTTTCCGGGCTAATGGCTGATGGATTCTGTTATATACAGGTATGTCTGGGGAGAGGAATAATAGACATGTATGCCTATGTAGCTAGTTACATAGGTTAGAAAGTGGTGACAGAGCCTCTTTAATAAAAACTTAAAAATACTTTTTTTTTTTTTTGCATTGCGATATTCTGACCCCCATAATGTATTTATAGTTAGGTCTCCAGAGATGAGTGAGGGCTCATTTTTTGCAGGGCGATCTGTAGTTTTTTTTTAAAGCTTTATTTGTCACTTTCAGAAGAAACAACAATAAAAAACAACAATAAATTTAAAAAGAGAAATTTCAGTCAGCACATCCCAGAGTGCAGGTGCTGGTTGCTATGGCTAAATACATGTCAAAGGAAAATACATAAAATACAACCACACACTGCTGCCAGATAAAGCACAAAATGCCATAATGATATAGAGTATTCCAAAGCTCATGCTATGCTTGTTTGATAAATAGAGACTCTTGGCAAATATATTTTGTACAAAATTATCTGAGCCCATTCACCAGATCGTCAAGGTGGTCTCTGCAGAATGGGAACCTAACACTATGTCCTACCTGTTACATGCCAGACTTGGCTTCCATATAATCAGGGGGTGTTTTGTTCCACATGCACGTAATGTCCACTTGCCTTTTGCCATTTCTGGTGCTTCAAAGGCCTCCCCTAGTTCAGGAGTGCAGACACTAACATGCATGCCGAATCACTCGGCTTTATAGTTGCACTGATTAAAAACAACCTGTGGGGCAAATGGGCTGGTCAGGAGTGCATGACCAAATGGAGTAGCCACACCTCCAGTACAAACTTGCAAAGAAAAAAAGAGAAATTTCAGTCAGCACATCCCAGAGTGCAGGTGCTGGTTGCCATGGCTAAATACATGTCAAAGGAAAATACATAAAATACAACCGCACACCGCTACCAGATAAAGCAAAAAATGCCATAATGATATAGAGTATTCCAAAGCTCATGCTAAGCTTACCGTAAAGAATCCTCTTCTATGTTTGTGTACAAACCTTCTTTCCTCCAGACGCAGAGGATGTCCCCTCGTCACAGTCACAGTCCTGCGGATAAATAGATCATGGGAGAGATCTCTGTACTGACCTCTGATATATTTATACATACTTATTAGATCTCCCCTCAGTCGCCTTTTTTCTAAAGTGAATAACCCTAATTTCCCCTACGCCTCCACAGCGGCACCACAGGAGGATTCCCCCGCCCCCAGGGACAGGAAACAACCACCAGGAAGCTTTAAAAGGATCCCTCCTCTTACCTAATATCAGTTTTTGTTTCCTGTCCCTCGGGACGCCGGGAAGCTTCGGGTGGTACGCTGCCCTCTCTTTTTTTTTTTTTTTCCTCCTACCGCGCAGCCTGGATCTTCCCCGGCCGGTGTCGGGAGGGCTGCGCAGGGACCGGAGGCTCCGGGCACTACATGCGTGCCTTCTCCGGTCCTAGGCTTAAGCCCTCTCAAGCGAGGCGGCCCCAGACACATTCCCCACGAGGTCGGAAGCAGCGTGGGAGCGGCACATCAAGCGCTGTGTGCGCAGGCAGGGACTCCCTGAGGGGAGGGGACTCCCTCTTCCCCCTCTGCGTCATGAGGGGAGGCGCGGCGGACGGACGCCGCCGCGCTCCGATTGGCCACTGTGACGTCAACGCGGGGGGGCGGAGCCTAATGCGAATGGCGCCAAATTTGAAAATTTAAAACACCAGCAGCATGGAGGTGAGCTGTGTGTGCTCCTTTCTACTACTGAAGGATGTCTGCCCTGTCTGAGCCCTCTGCTGAGTCTGTCAGGCCTTCTGATGTTGCTGCAGCCCCTGGTCCGGTCAGTACCCTTCTCTGGCTAAACCTGGTCAAGAGACAGGGTTTCTTTTTTCTGATTTTATTACTGAGATTTACTCTATCTCTTATGTTTGATATTATAGGAGCATAAGGCATCTAATCGATGCGCTATATGCAGGAAATCCTTATCTTCAACCTATAAAAAACCGCTCTGCAAAAAATGTACTGAAAAGGTGGTCACTGAAGAGTCCCCTTCGTTTATGTCTAGTCTAAAGACTCTGATTAGACAAGAGGTCTCGTCTGCAATAGATCTGCGGTTACCTGCTGATTCTATCTCAGCTCAGCCTTCAACTTCTAAAGCTACTGTGGCCAGCCTACCGGTGGCATCGCTTGAAGAAGAAGATAATAGGGACTCAGACGCCTCGGACGATGTTGCAGGAAAACCATTTTGTGTTCCAGAAGACACTGAATTGTTGCTGAAATCCATTAGATCCACTATGGGTTATGAAGATACTAAGGAATCCCTATCCATACGGGACCAAATGTTCCAGGGTCTAGGAGAGAAGAAAGTGAGAGTTTTTCCGGTTCACCCAAATGTGGAAAACCTTATCAAAAAGGAATGGAAGGATCCGGAAAAAAGGTCGGGAATTTCCAAATCCTTCAAGAGGAAATATCCTTTTTCCTCAGAAGATTCCACCTTATGGGATTCTATTCCTAAAGTTGACGCTCCTATAGCGAAAATTTCAAAAAAGACGTCCTTGCCGTTTGAGGACATGGGTCTGTTGAGAGACCCAATGGAAAAGAAAGCAGAAGGATTACTGAAAAAATCCTGGGAGAATTCTACAGCAATGCTCAGACCAGCCATAGCCGCAACCTGCACTGCCAGATCGCTGAGTATCTGGCTAGAACAACTAGAGGAGCATCTGGTCGCAGGAACTTCCAGCGAAGAGATCTTGGCCTCATTACCGGTTCTGAGACAGGCTTCGAATTTTTTGGCTGACTCGTCTGCTGATGTAGTGAAAATGGCAGCCAGATCCGCCGCATTAGCCAATGCAACAAGAAGAACTGTTTGGCTGAAACTATATAGCGGAGACGCAGGTTCAAAAAGCAGACTATGTGCGTTACCCTGCGAGGGAGATCGCTTATTTGGCACGGGGCTGGATGACATCTTGGAAAAGGCCTCTGACAAAAACAAGGGCTTTCCAGCCGAGCCTCGTTTTTTTCAACAGCGCCAGTCCTTTCGGAACCAGCGTAGAGGGCGGTTCGACCAAAGAAGAGGTGGCGGATCAGAAAGATCTCAACAGTCCAGAGGCAGAGGAAGAGGGTTCCTTTTCAACCCTGCCAATACTAAAGGAAAACAATGACGCCATACCGGTGGGAGGAAGGTTGAGATGGTTCGCCTCAGTCTGGACCAGCATAACCTCTTCCCCCTGGATCCTCCAGTTGATATCGACAGGTTACAGACTGGAATTCATGAGCATTCCACCTACAAGATTCATGACGATAAGGAATCCTCTCAATCAAAATGCGTTAGAACGGGAAATATTAGCTCTTCTGGAGAAACAGGTCCTGGTGCCAGTCCCATCCTCCCAACGGGGGAAAGGTTTCTACTCTCCAATGTTCCTTATACGAAAACCGAATGGTTCATACCGAGCCATAATAAACTTAAAAGACCTCAACCGCTACCTTATATACAAGAGATTCAAGATGGAGACTATCCGCTCAACGGTAAATATTCTCCAGAAAGATTGCTTCATGGCTACCCTCGACCTCAGCGAGGCTTACTACCACATCCCCATCCACAGAAATTCTCAGAAATTTCTCAGAATTGCCCTTTGGATCAAGGGAAGACTGCACCATCTTCAATTCCAAGCTCTGCCCTTTGGCCTAAGCTCGGCCCCCAGAATTTTCACCAAAGTAATGTCAGAAGTTACGTCATTCCTCCACCTTCAAAAGGTACAGGTCATACCATACCTGGACGACTTCCTCATCTGGGCAGACTCACGGGAACTCCTTACCAGTCAATTGGACTACGTCCAGTACTTTCTCCCCTCGTTAGGTTGGGAGATAAACCGGGAGAAATCACACCTACAACCAGCGCAACAAAAAATCTTTCTGGGCATACTACTGGACTCGCATCAAATGATGTCCTTTCTGCCGGAGGAAAAAAGGATCTCCCTCTCCGGCCTGGTATCCAGGTTTCTGCTCAAACCGAACGTCTCTATAAGAGAGGTAATGAAGCTGCTAGGCTCCCTGACGGCCACCATTCCGGCAGTCCGATGGGCTCAGTCTCACACCCGGGATCTACAGAATTTCCTCTTGCGTTCCTGGGACAAGAGGCAAGACTCCTTGAACAGAAGTTTGTCCATTCCAATCCACATCAAGGTATCCCTGAATTGGTGGAGACTCCATCAGAATCTTCTAAAGGGGATATCATGGAGACCTCTTCGTCCGGTGGTTATTACAACAGACGCCAGCGGCAGCGGTTGGGGAGCTCATTCTGCAGGTCTACTAGTCCAAGGTTCCTGGGTAGGTCGTCTGAAGGAAGCCTCCTCCAACCTAAAAGAATTGTCAGCGGTCCAACAAGCCCTGCAGGCCTTCAGTCCTTCCATCAGAGGGAAGCACGTCAGGATTCTCTCCGACAACAGCACGACAGTGGCTTATCTCAACAGACAAGGGGGAACGAGAAGCCGAAGCCTGAATCTGCTGGCAAAAGAGATCTTCCAGTGGGCAGAGAAGAACTTGGAATCTATCACCTCAGTTCACCTAAAAGGCTCTCTGAACCAGGTAGCGGACTTCCTCAGCCGCAAACCCCTAAAAGAAGGAGATTGGTGTCTCAGCCGGGAAGTATTCCGTTCTCTCACAAAGATATGGGGATACCCCTGCATGGACCTTTTTGCCAGTCACACAAACCGACAGGTTCCGGTTTATTTCTCCCTAGAGAAGAACGACGCGACTTGGGGAACCGATGCCCTTTGCCAGACTTGGCCAGACGACCTCCTATATGCCTTCCCCCCCTTCTCTCTGTTACCCAAGACAGTGGCGAAGATCAGAGATCTAAAGGCTCATGTCATCCTGATAGCTCCATTTTGGACAAAACGTTCCTGGTTTCCCCTCCTCTTGGAGATGTCAAAGGGGGAGTACAAGATGCTTCCAGACATTCCAGACCTACTGTTCCAGGGGCCAGTACTTCATCCCAGGGTCCATCATCTACACCTGGCAGCATGGAAACTGAACACGCCCTCCTGAAAGCCAAAGGTCTGTCAGACAAGGTAATTGCTACCCTCTTATCCAGCCGTAAGAAAGTTACGTCTCAGATCTATCATAGGGTCTGGAACACTTTCTTGAGGTTTACTAAAGATAGTTGGGACCCATCAGCTCCCCCAGACGTAGCCTCCATTCTTGACTTTCTTCAAGCAGGAATGGATAAAGGTCTGAGGCCCTCCACCCTGAAAGTGCAGGTGGCAGCGCTAAGTGTGTTTCTGGATATGAGATTGGCTCAGCTTCCTCTCATATCCAGATTTATTAAAGGAGCATATAGGCTACTTCCACCCAAGCATGTGGTAGTTCCCCCCTGGGATTTGAACACTGTGTTATCGGCCTTGACAGAGCCCCCCTTCGAGCCCATCCTAGACGTCTCGCTAAGGTATCTCACCTTAAAGACTGCCTTTCTCCTGGCAATAACAACAGCCAGGAGAGTAGGCGAAATTCAGGCGTTCTCCTGTATCCCTCCTTATCTAAACATCCTGGAAGATCGAGTTATCTTAAAACATCATCCCTCCTTCCTTCCCAAGATGGTCTCAAAATTTCATAGACAACAGGAAATTTGTCTACCTTCCTTCTGCCAGAATCCGGCATCAGACAAAGAAAGGAAGTTCCATAATCTAGATGTCCACCGGTGTATTCTGACTTACTTGCAACGATCTAAGGATTTTAGATGCTCTGACCATCTCCTTGTACAATTTCAGGGACCAAATAAAGGCAAAACCGCAAGTAAGCTAACTATCGCAAGATGGATAAAGACGGCTATATCATCGGCCTATGGGGTAAACAACGAAGTTGCTCCCACCCCTTTGAAAGCCCACTCTACAAGAGCAATCTCAACATCCTGGGCTATGACGGCTTCAGCCTCGCTGGAAGAGATTTGTAGAGCTGCCACGTGGGCCTCACCATCTACCTTCTTCCGTCACTATAGACTGGACGTATTATCCAATAAGGACTTATCCTTCGGACGCAAGGTCCTTTCAGCAGTAGCCCCCCCCTAATATGAGTACTCTGCTATTCCTCCTGTGGTGCCGCTGTGGAGGCGTAGGGGAAAGATGATAATTACACTTACCGGTAATTTGATTTCCCTTTAGCCTCCACAGCGGCAACATTTCCCTCCCTATTGTCTTATGTCATCTACAGTGTTTTGCTGCATTGTATTGACGCTTTTTGTTAATAAATGTCGTGTGCTTGCATCCAATAAGGTTCTCTGAAACTAACTGATATTAGGTAAGAGGAGGGATCCTTTTAAAGCTTCCTGGTGGTTGTTTCCTGTCCCTGGGGGCGGGGGAATCCTCCTGTGGTGCCGCTGTGGAGGCTAAAGGGAAATCAAATTACCGGTAAGTGTAATTATCATCTTTTGATAATCTTTCTGGGTACTGTAGTCCACCCATTCCAGTTATTACTTTAGTTGCCCTCCTCTGAACCCTCTCCAGCTCTGCTATGTCTGCCTTGTTCACAGGAGCCTAGAACTGTACACAGTACTCCATGTGTGGTCTGACTAGTGATTTGTAAAGTGGCAGGACTATGTTCTCATCACGGGCATCTATGCCTCTTTTGATGCAACCCATTATCTTATTGGCCTTGGCAGCAGCTGTCTGACTCTGGTTTCTGCAGCTTAGTTTGCTGTTCACTAAAATTCCTAGGTCCTTTTCCATGTCAGAGTTACCCAATGTTTTACCATTTAGTATGTACTGGTGACTTGCATTATTCCTTCCCATATGCATAACCTTACATTTGTCAGTGTTAAACCTCATCTGCCACTTCTCTGCCCAAGCCTCCAGTCTATCCAGATCCATCTGTAGCAGTGTACTGTCCTCTTCTGTGTTAATTACTTTACACAGTTTAGTGTCATCTGCAAAAATTGATATTTTACTGTGCAAGCCTTCTACAAGATCATTAATAAATATATTGAAGAGAATAGGGCCCAATACTGACCTCTGTGGTACCCCACTAGTGACAGTGACCCAATCTGAGTATGTACCATTAATAACCACCCTCTGTTTTCTATCACTGAGCCAGTTACTTACCCACATACAGACATTTTCTCCCAGGCCAAGCATTCTCATTTTATATCATTCACATCATTGTCAATTCACAGCAATACAGAAATAAAGTGCAATTAAAGAGCAGTGATGTCTAGTTCAATCCAGCGTGTCCATATTTTATCATACTTCTGGGGACATTTTCTGTTGGTAAACAGGATTTTGTATAAAGGAACATATTTATCTATTAGCTGAATCCAGTGAGTAAGGTTAAAGAAGAACTCCCGCAAAAAATTTTTATTCTCTGACCTGTTAGAAAGGTGCATGATATAATCTGTAGTGAATGTCATTTTCTTATCAGTGACTGTTTCTGTGAGTAAAAACCTCTCTTCTTATTGTAGCTGGGTCATGTGACCAACTCCCTGACCTCCAACTGACCCAGGACAGAAAGCCAGTAACTGCTCTATTCATTCCTATGGGAGCCTCACTTTCAGTCTCATAAGAATACATAGAGAATTAGACTTCCTGTTCACACATACAGACATGGCCAAAAGTTTTGAGAATGATACAAATATTAATTTTTACAAAGTCTACTGCTTCAGTTTTTATAATGGCAATTTGCATATACTCCAGAATGTTATAAAGAGTGATCAGCTTAACAGCAATTACTTGCAAAGTCAATATTTGCCTAGAAAATGAACTTTATCCCCCAAAACACATTTCAACACCATTTCTGCCCTGCCTTAAAAGGACCAGCTAACATCGTTTCAGTGATTGCTCCATTAACACAGGTGTGGGTGTTGATGAGGACAGGGCTGGAGATCAATCTGTCATGATTAAGTAAGAATGACACCACTGGACACAAGGAGGCTGGTGCTTGGCATCATTGTTTCTCTTCTGTTAACCATGGTTATCTCTAAAGAAACACGTGCAGTCATCATTGCACTGCACAAAAATGGCCTAACAGGGAAGAGTATCGCAGCTAGAAAGATTGCACCTCAGTCAACAATCTATCGCATCATCAAGGAGAGAGGTTCCATTGTTGCCAAAAAGGCTCCAGGGCGCTCAAGAAAGACCAGCAAGCGCCAGGACCGTCTCTTAAAAGTGTTTCAGCTGCGGGATCGGGCTACCAGCAGTGCAGAGCTTGCTCAGGAATGGCAGCAGGCAGGTGTGAGTGCATCTGCACGCACTGTGAGGCGGAGACTCTTGGAGCAAGGCCTGGTCTCAAGGAGGGCAGCAAAGAAGCCACTTCTCTCCAGAAAAAACATCAGGGGCAGACTGATATTCTGCAAAAGGTACAGGGAGTGGACTGCTGAGGACTGGGGTAAAGTCATTTTCTCTGATGAATCCCCTTTTCGATTGTTTGGGACATCTGGAAAACAGATTATTCGGAGAAGACGAGGTGAGCGCTACCACCAGTCTTGTCTCATGCCAACTGTAAAGCATCCTGAAACCATTCATGTGTGGGGTTGCTTCTCAGCCAAGGGAATCGGCTCTCTCACAGTCTTGCCTAAAAACACAGCCATGAATAAAGAATGGTACCAGAATGTCCTCCGAGAGCAACTTCTCCCAACCGTCCAAGAGCAGTTTGGCGATCAACAATGCCTTTTCCAGCATGATGGAGCACCTTGCCATAAAGCAAAGGTGATAACTACAGTAAATGGCTCAGGGAACAAAACATAGAGATTTTGGGTCCATGGCCTGGAAACTCCCCAGATCTTAATCCCATTGAGAACTTGTGGTCAATCATCAAGAGACGGGTGGACAAACAAAAACCTACAAATTCTGACAAAATGCAAGCATTGATTGTGCAAGAATGGACTGCTATCAGTCAGGATTTGGTCCAGAAGTTGATTGAGAGCATGCCAGGGAGAATTGCAGAGGTCCTGAAGAAGAAGGGTCAACACTGCAAATATTGACTTGCTGCATTAACTCATTCTAACTGTCAATATAAGCTTTTGTTACTCATAATATGATTGCAATTATATTTCTGTATGTGATAAAAACATCTGACAAACACACATAAAAACCAGAGGGCAGCAGATCATGTGAAAATATAATATTTGTGTCATTCTCAAAACTTTTGGCCATGACTGTAAGTCTATGTGTGAGTTGGTGGGTCTAATTGCTGGTCACATGACACAGATAAGAAACTTCAGGATGATATAAGTCAAAAATTCAGACACTGGTAAGAAAATGACATTCACTACAGATTACATCATGTACATTTCTAGCAGGACATGGAATAAAATTTTTGTCGGGAGTTCTTCTTTAAGCGAGACAGTGGATTACCAGGACCTTATTAACATTTTGCAAGCACAAAAGAGGACAAAATGAAAAAAAAAATCATATACCCCTGTATCATTTCTTCCATAATATATAACAGATATATCTGGGGAGTAAGGAAATTGAAAATCCTGGGAAATTGAAAATGAGTATGAAGGAACAGTAGGACCTGATTGGTCATAGGACAGGACCACACCATGTGTATGTACGTCCCAACAGCCACCAGGCAGCGGAAGCATGCATCGGAGGATGAAACACTCATTTGTTTAAATTTTACAGGGGTGCAGTATATCCGGTTTAAGAATTTCGTTTGGATGAGTAAGTCACAAGCACTGAGGAAAGATAAAAGCTCTCTATCTTCCTCTATTCTTCAACTGTTAATGTTGGGATATGTTGATCATTTAGCATAGGATTTCTCAAAGGGCTTAACTTCACTAGACTGCAATAAAGTATAGGCTTTGGTTAGAGCTTATAGAGGTTCAGGGTGCCAATAAGGTCTTACAGTTTGGACGGGGTTAGTGTAACAGCCAGCGACTCAAATTGTGTCTGTGTAGTGTGCCCAAGTTGAAGGTAGCTAAAGAAAACATACCATGGAATCTCGTATTTCTCTCTAAAAGCATCAAACGTGAGAAAGTTATCAGTCTGGATCAACTTGTAGGATAAAAGGCCGAACTGGATGGACAGATGTCTTTTTTCGGCCTTATAAACTATGTTACTATGTTAGTAGAAAATAGATGGGTCACATATTGACTCCTGCTCTAGCCCACATTTCAGCTGCCGGTAAGCCTAGAAAGTGAGGTGAGTGTCAGACCAGATAGGAGTCCAGATAGGAGGTGAGAACACATCAGCCTCAGTAGCCCTAAAAAGCTTCTGCGAAAGTTACCAAACATAACCAATAGTTTTAAGCGAGAGGATAGGGACCCTCGGGCTGACACCTGTATAACAAGTTTGTAAGGCTTTCATAAGATCCTAGGGTGGCACCCGTCAGGGCCATTGCTACATTACTACAATCAGTGTCCACCCACCAATGGGCATATACCAACTGAGACGCCAAAAAAAAAAAAGATACATATTAGGGGCAGAGAGACTACCATAACGTTTTGGTGCCTGTAGGGTAGCTAGGGTGGAACATGGAGAACGGCCCTGCCAATAAAATGTATTAAGGATGGCGTTAAGAGATTTAAAAAATCTCATAGGCATAATTACTGGCGCTATGTAGAATAAGTATAGGAATTTCGGTAGATAAATCATTTTGAAAATAATAATTCTGCCAATATGTGTAAGAGACGGGTGGTCCCATTGTTTCTCCTTTATTTCAGTACTCTTCAACAGTGGCTGTAGAGTTAGTTCCAAAAAGTTGCGTATCTCTGGCTGTATTAGTTATGTGAATAGTTGGCAGACATAGGAAAAAGGGCAGATTTGTTCCAATTCATTCTGAGACCAGAAAAAGACCCAAACATCTCCAAGAGCTTTGAGGGTGCCTCCAGGGAAGGACCCTTATCCGCCAGATATACTAGTGTATCAACCAGTGGTCCACAAGTGATGCCTTTGATGGATAGGGAACTACGGATAGCAGGTGCAAGGGGCTCAATAACCAGAGTGAACAATAAGGGGGACAGGGGGCAACCCAGACGCATACCCCTTTTTAAAGGGAAGGAACCTGATACACGTAGATTTGTTCTAATATGTGCCCTGGGAGAGTCATAAAGCAGTTTAACCTAGTTACAGAATTGAGGACCAATATTAAATCTTGGCAGTAGATTCCAGTCATAAGGCCACTCAATATAATCAAAGGCTTTGCAGCTCTCCAAAGCTAATATAAGATCTAGTGAATGAGAGCCCTCCGCAGCCACTAAGTTTAAGTATAATTTCTGGATGTTTATTTCAGTTGACTTTCCTGGCATGAAACCAGTTTGGTTGGGATGCATCAGGGACAGTATTACTTTGTTTAGCCTCATGGCAAGTATTTTTGCTAGTACTTTCAGAGTTAAGGAGTGAAATAGGGCCATAAGAATCAGGCATCAGAGGGTCCTTCCCTGGCTTAAGCAGAACTACTACCAGGGCCTCTCTTAGTGAGCGCGGTAGGGAGTCTTGGGACACTGAAGTGTACATCTCACACCGTTTAGGGGCAACCAATTCAGAATTGGCTTTTATACCAATCTCCATTTATACCATCCAACACTGGGATTTTCCCTAGTGGGAGGGTGCTAATAGCCACTGAAACATCCTACACAGTGATGGGTGAGTCCAACAGAGCTGCCTGTGCCTCAGTGACCCATGACACAGGAAGGGTGTTAAGAAAGGCATCAGCAACGGTGTCAGAAGCAGGGCACCTGGAGCAATATAGATCAGCATAAAAGAAACTGAAAACAGTTAATCTCCAGAGGGTCCATGCATAATGTACCATCTGTGACCTTAACACAGGGGATAGAGGTACATGGCCTTTCAGAATGGGCTAGATAGTCCAAGAGTTTCCCATTCTCAAAGATAGATGCGTCCCTTGATATAAATTTTTTTAGTTTGCTTCTTATGAACCAGCTCCATTTGCACTTGCGCCCAATTCCTTTTACATACTTCCTGGGGATCATTAGCATAACTCATCTCTGCATTTTTTGTACTTTATTTATTAGTTGAGATTCCCATTGCTTGAGTTGTATTCTGTGTTACGCACTATATCACAAATTGGACCCTGACACTTGTGAAGGCTTTTTTTATCTCTCTTTTATTTACATGTAGTCACAGGACTAAAGACAGCCTAACTTGCACTTGTGTCTAAAGATATGCTCATAAGACGTAGCTTTTATTGTTTCTCTTAAAATTATACTACTTTGTGCTCAATAAATGCTTTTAGTATTATTCAAAGTAGCATTTATTGAGCACATACTGATATTTTTAAAAGCATTTATTGAGCATAAAGTAGTATTTTTTTAAGAGACACAATAAAAACTATGTCTTATGAGCATACCTTTAGACACAAGTGTCGTGTCACACAAGTTACTGTCACGAATGTGCCTGCATCAGGTTGCAGGCGTTCGGCTAGACTTTCAAAAGTGACATAATTTGACATGTTTTCCTCTTGGTTTGGTTGCTGTTTACCACACCCCTTCCCCTCAGCTGTTGTGGGTGTGGTAATTATCTTTCCCATATTTATCCCTTCCTCTCCCAGTATTCCTTGTGGTTGATACTTTCTGCTGACATTGTTGTGTGTGGTGTGGATCTCGGCTGAGATCCGGTTGCTGCAATATCTACATTAAGATAAGTGTCATTTTCCCTTTTGTGTTTATCCTACTTTTCCCTGTTGTGGTTTTCCCTTCTGGAGTCTCCTGTCCGTCCGTCCTTTTGGAGGAACGGGTTGACTCCTTCCCCTGGCACTAGTGGCAGGGTTCTCTAGGGTCAGGTGTTATTAGGTTCCTGTGTATGAACTCTCCTACCACTAAGGCCTGTTCATACTGGTAGTCAGCCAGGGCCTAGTTTCAGGGTTCCCTGCAGGAGGTGACCGTTTCCCTTGTTTGGTCCTTTTCCCTTCCCTCTTACGCTTGGTGTGGCTTTACCCTTCACACCAGAGCGTGACACTCATTCAATTATTGATGACTGACCAGAGAGTGGGGGTGGAAGAAGAGTCTAAGGCCTCTTTCACACGACAGTATATTTTGCGGGCTCCAATCCGCATTTTTTGCTGACAAAATGCGGACCCATTCATTTCTATGGGTCAACAAAAAATACTGACAGCACACTGTGTGCTGTCCGCATCCGAATGTCCGTTCCGTAGCCCGCCAAAAAAAAAATAGAACATGTCCTATTCTTGTTCTGTTTTGGGGACAAGGATAGGCATTGTTACAATTGATCCGCAAAAAAAATGGATGCCATACGGACATCGGGTTTTTTTGCGGATCCGCAATTTGCGGAGAACAAATAACTGGAGGCTGTATTTTATCTAGGGTTTTTCACACAGTAAAACTGTTTTTTTAACATTGATATTCAATAATTGTGCTTTTTATTGAGGTTGGTGCATGATTTTGTTCATTGCAGAATATGCAGTTCATACATAAACGTTCTACTTGCTGCCAGCACCTTCCCTCAGTATGAAACATACACATAGAATTCTGAGGAACCACCCTATGCTTTCCCTGAAAAAAAAACAGACTTTTCTACTTATTGATTCAATCTACCTAACTAAATTTGTCCCTACAACACTCTGAGATTGCTGGCTTGTGTCTGTAATTTCTTTTTGCCATACATATTTAAGACACATGCTCTCAGATCGTAAACTAAGCTCAGAATGACATCTCTGGCTGAATCATGCCCCCTGTCAGCTTCTGAGGCAATCAGGGTAGTAAAATGGCACTGGTGCCATTTTGCATGATTTGTCTGAAGCAGGTCACCAAAACTTCAGATTCATCTGGCAGCAGAATTTTTGTGAAATTCGTATCGGATCCGATTTGTTCAGAATTGATTCACTTGAGTCTCTTATCCAGGGATCAGCAACCTCCGACACTCCAGCCATTCTGAAACTACTGCTCAATTTCACTTCTATGAGGGCTAGAAGAACAGCCAAGTCTGTTTCCATGCTGGGAGTTGTAATTTCACAACAGCTGGAGTGCCAAAGGTTGCCACTCTGCTCTAATCTCTAGCAGGTTTATGGTCTATAAAAACCACCATAGGCAATGTATATCAAATGTGCTTGATAAAACATGGAGAACCTTATAGGGGTTCTCCGGGAACTAAGAAAATGAAAATACTTATCATAAATATATTCCCAAATACCTTTCATTAGTTATAATGGCTTGTTTTGTCTGGGGAGCAATCATCAGGAGAAATAAAATGGCCGCCATCCTCTAGTACACACAAAACCTGTCCTAATCACACAGGAGGACAAGTTACCTCACAACACTGAGGTAAAGAGTTGTCTCATCCTCCTCTCTGCTCTGCTTGTCGGGGATTATGGTCCTGGATACAGGTGATAAGATCTTCAGCTGAATCTCTGTATGGAGTTCATGAGGAGACATGAAGTACAGAGAGGAGGTGGGGATGTGGTAATAAGTAGCAGCACTTGTATGGAGTCTGCATTACCACAGTCTGTCCTGTCCATCCACTCTGTACTTCATGTCTCCTCATGAATTCCATTCCTACAGAGATTCAGCTGAAGATCTTATCTGTATTCAGGATCATAATCCGTGACAAGTAGGAGAAGAGGATGATACAGCTCTTTAGCTCAGTGTAGAAGTAACTGGTCGTTCTGTGTGATTAGGACAGGTTTTGTGTGTACTGATAGGACGGCGGCCATTTTATTTCTCATAGTGATTGCTCCCCAGACAAAACGATCCATTATAACTAATGAAAGGTATTTGGGAACATATTTATAATAAAGTAATACTTAAGTTTTTTCATTTTCTTAATTCCTGGAGAACACCTTCAATGTATGGTCCTACTATTTGCAGGAGGGTAGCAGTGTTTTATCAGAGATGCGGCTGCCTTACTATAATCTTAAAAGGCTCTATTGTTGTCAGTTCTGTTGGTAACAGTAATGCTGACAAGCTGAACCTAAAGGCTAATGTATTATGTTAAGAAGATTACTACATGTACTGGAGGCTGAAGGTTGAGACTTACATTTGTAATCAGTGGGAAAAGAGAGATGCATGAAAACTACCATCTATTTAAGGTATGGTAAATTACTAACTTTTCATCATTGTACATGTGTCTGAACCAGTCTTTATGTAAGGAGATATAATACTATTTGTGTGGTGCTGATTTGTTACTTTTTAACAAATGGTATCTCACTATTAAACTAAAAATTATTTAGGACCCAATCTTTCTTACCATATATCTGAGCAGGCAATATTCACACATCTCATAATGTTCATACGTCTGTTGTATGGCCCCTACTGCTAGATGTAGATCAATAATCATGTTGCCTAATCCGGATTAAATAATCTACAGCAGTCATTATTATAGCATTCTTTTTTTGCTTGCTGACTGTAATGTAGGTGCTTTCTTTTTATTTTTACAACATACTGTAGATTTTAACTTGAAATCATTTCAAATTCTGAGACTTATCAACATTCAGATCTACTCTGTGATCTGAATGTGCGCAAAGAGCAGGAATGCAGTTTACACTTGCTCATTTCTTTATGTTTGCATATGTCTGTGCATGAAGCAGTATGCTGCTACTGGTAGTCCTTGCTTGCCTTTGAATTGTAGCGTGCACCTGAACTCAGTTTTAATACATAATTTAGAGGTGCTGGTCTAAATCTCTTTTACATTCTACTCCATAATTACCATTATTACTACAATTATTATTATTATTATTTTTTTTTCTATGATTTAGAATTGTTACATTTTCAATTACCCCTCCTGCACTGATTGACAGGGACAGGCATCTGAACAAGGACAGGCATCTGAATATGGCCCTGAAATCTTGCACATGAACCAGAAAAAGTACAATTGACGTATGCAGAGTTTGGATCTCAGAGCGGGGACAGCTTTGAGGTCTGGTGAGAGTACAATTGGTGGATGCACAGTTCGGATCTAAATTGCATATATGCCAGTTGTGCTCTCAACAGCACATGTGTGAGATTTCAGAGCTAGGCTTCTGAACAATGAGGATGCCTGGCCCTGTCAGTCAGTGTGGGAGAGGGACTGGTAATGGGAGAGAATGTGAAGTGGTGCTCTGAGGAGCGGGTGTCACGTCCCTGTGTGGGACAAAGAAGAGAGGGAACAACGAAAAAGACCTGAAAGCTAAGGAAGGAAAATCACACCTCCTAGTCGAATCCCTAGTAACAGTCCTGACAGGCTATCAGCATAAACAGACCCCAAGGGTAGGTGAATTCATATGCAGGAGTACCTAGAGTCCTATCACACCCTATAAGACCCTGGCGATGGTGATAGGATTGAGACTACCTGTTCCTCCAAGAATGAAGGACGGACAGGAGTCTCCCTCAGGCCGACAACAAAGGGCAAGGGAAAACAACACACAGATAAACAAAATAATATGCAAAAGGGAAAGTAAACACTTAACTTTCCAGTAGCAATGGCAGCAATGGGATCTCAGCCAAGAACCAAACACCAGCAGACCAAAGACACAACTAAAGCTATAAACCGCACAAGATTGTGGGAGAAACAACTATAAATAAGGAGAGTTAAGTGAGCAAAATAGCAACACTTGGTAGTAAGAGGTGTGGCCAGTATCAGAAACAACACAGTTGTCTAATGATCCACAAGAAACCTGTAAGATCATAGCATGTGTTGCCAATCTCACAGATCTCCTCTCACCCACTGTTGAGGGAACGTCTGTATGTCTTGGTACATCCATGACAGCTAGGCCAGCCCCTTGGTGCTTCAAGCTGATCATTAGCATAAAACTAAAAGTACAAGTGATCCCTCAAGATACAATGGCCTCAGGATCAGAGGCGTAGTTACCGGGGGGCAGAGGGGGCGACGGCTCCGGGCCCAGTGACTCAGGGGGGGCCCAGCAAGGATGACTAACAGGCGAATACAAGTGAGCGCTTCCATTATGGAAGCGCTCACTTGTATTTAGGGACCCCCATCAGACCTCAGATCAGCCCACCCAACCACATAAGATTAAAATAAAAAACCTTTGTCACCTGTCCCGCTGCAGCGTCAGGTCATAGTGCGCGCCGGCCAGGGAAGACAGTGGAGCGCCGGACCGGAGGGCAGCCGCAGCGCGGGACAGGTGACAAAGGTTTTTTATTTTAATCTTATGTGGCTGGGTGGGATATCTGAGGTCTGATGGGGGGACAATACGCTGATCTGAGGTCTGATGGGGGGACAATACACTGATCTGAGGTCTGATGGGGGCACAATACGCTGATCTGAGGTCTGATGGGGGCACAATACGCTGATCTGAGGTCTGATGGGGGCACAATACGCTGATCTGAGGTCTGATGGTGGCATAATACACTGATCTGAGTTCTGATGGGGGCACAATACACTGATCTGAGGTCTGATGGGGGCACAATACACTGATCTGAGGTCTGGTGGGGCACAATACGCTGATCTGAGGTCTGATGGGGGCACAATACGCTGATCTGAGGTCTGATGGGGGCACAATACGCTGATCTGAGGTCTGATGGGGGCACAGTAGGCTGATTTGAGGTCTGATGGGGCACAATACGCTGATCTGAGGTCTGATGGGGGACAGTAGGCTGATGTGAGGTCTGATGGGGGCACAATACGCTGATGTGAGGTCTGATGGGGGCACAATACGCTGATGTGAGGTCTGATGGGGGCACAATACACTGATCTGAGGTCTGATGGGGCAAAATACGCTGATCTGAGGTCTGATGGGGGCACAATACGCTGATCTGAGGTCTGATGGGGGCACAATACGCTGATCTGAGGTCTGATGTTAGGGTTCAGGGAAGTGACGGCACGTGTGCAGATGAATGGAAGCGCTTGCAGTGTTTGGCACTGCAAGCGCTATTGCGCATGCGCCAGGCCCGGATACAATGTGCAGGCGCGGGATTTCAGCGCTAGACCGGTCTAGCGCTGTCAGTCGTCCTCCCGCCCCCTAGACACGAGCAAGGCGGGGTTTTGAGCGCTGGCAATGTTATATTATTATTATTATTATTATTATTATTTATATATTACTATATATAGGGTCACGTGGTGCTGACCACGCCACGTGACCAATTTGGAGTGGTTTTGAGCGCTGGTTCCTGTTTGCCAGCGCTCATTATGCAAATTAGGTCATGTGATGCTGGCCACGTTACATGACCTATTAGGAGGCATATTTAAACTGGCAACCTGCTGGTCACAGGTTGCCTGTGATTAGTCTTTCTATTAGCAGTGCTGTGTTTGACCCTTGACCTAGTGATTGTGTATTTGACTTTGGCTTCGGACTCTGACTACGCTTATCGCTCTCTCCTTTGGTTTTGACGTTCCCTCCTGGTTTGATTCGGCTTGCTCACTATGCTGGTATTGTGTTTGTTCTGTCATTGCTTGTCTCTCCCCTTGTTTTCCCTGCCCTGCCCTGTGCACTTATTCAGTATAGGGATTGCCACCAAGTTACGGTTTTGTCGCCTAGGGCATCTACTGTAAGTAGGCAGGGAAAGTGGTGGGTTCCAGACAGGGCGCACTATCCTGTGTTCCCCTATCGTGACAGCAGGACTTTTTTCCCTGTCTAGAAAATGGACCCCAGCGGAAATGGCTCAAACAGATGACAACTGATGCAACCGGATCTATTTTTTTTACAGAATCCTGTTTTTTTTTTTCTCTCTCCTGACGGATTACAAGAAGCTTAGGACAGCACTTAGATGTTTCCCTCTGGGTTGACATCCAAGCATTTGATGTGTACACCTGCCATGTTTACTTATGGCAGGCATCTTCCCTACCCATGAAAATCCCTACATTAAATGGTTACTGGTACTGTTGGTTGTATATATTACCTGGGCTTTATAGTGCAGTAGGTGGACTGATCAAGCAGACTGGCTGGATTTCACAGTATGTAGACTGGCCAAATGCCATTATTGAGGTGTAGCCCATCTTCTTATTACTAGTTAATTGGCAGGAGTCTGACACACTGCACCCTCACCGATCAGCTGTTCTGTGTAGCTCTGATGCTTGTCACCGCATCATTGCTCCCATTAAATTGAATGGGACCTGTGCTGCAGTTACGAGCGCTGTCCACTACAATGTTGACAGTGCTGTTTAGTTTCAGCGCCAACTTCGGTAGATGGAACTACACAGAACAGCTGATTGGCAGGGGGAAGGGGGTATCCGGAGGACAACCCCTTTAACATCTATCTATTAACATTCTGTGATACATTTTCTCTTCTCATTTTTCACTTAGTGATTGAATGATAATGCAATTCTTTGAAGACGTTAGCATCAGATGAACTTAGAAGACATCATGGAGTCAAATCCTTGGCACCACCTGAAACAGTTAGAAATCATTTTGTAAACTTAATGGAACCAAGTAAGTTTTGTGTGTTAGAGGCAGCAATGCTGCTATTGTACAATTGTGAGGTGTAAGAATAAGCATTAGTGATGAGCGAGCATGCTCATGTTGGCTACTGGCATTACACTGATTGGCTGGCCGGGAACGTGTCATTGGGTGCTATATAGCACCCGGTGACATGTGACCTGGCTTATACCGAGTCAGGGAGAGCTGCTGCAAGGAGGGACAGATAGTGTAGGGATAGAAAATCGCTAGGCAGGGCTAGTTTTTCTGTTTCAAAGACCCAAAAGCCCTTTTAAGGGCTATTATATCTGGCTGCAATATTTTTTTTTTTGGGGGGGGTGACAAAAATTGTGCAAGGTTGCCTGACGTAAGCACCACCTGCGCAGCGTGTGCATTATAATGTGTCTGTATTCTATATATCTGACATCCGTTGCTATTTTTTCTGCCGTTAATCAAGGCGACATTATCTGTGTTTCTTCTGCATTATAACGTGACTGTATCCTATATACCTGACATCCATTGCTATTTCTTCTGCCGTTAATCAAGGCGACATTATCTGTGTTTCTTCTGCATTATAACGTGACTGTATCCTATATACCTGACATCCATTGCTATTTCTTCTGCCGTTAATCAAGGCGACATTATCTGTGTTTCTTCTGCATTATAACGTGACTGTATCCTATATACCTGACATCCATTGCTATTTTTTCTGCCGTTAATCAAGGCGACATTATCTGTGTTGTGTCTGCATTATAACGTGACTGTATCCTATATACCTAACATCCGTTGCTATTTTTTCTGCCGTTAATCAAGGCGACATTACCTGCGCTGCGTCTGCTGTATAACGTTTGCACAAGGGGGGACAGATAGTGTAGGGATAGGATTTGGCTAGGCAGGGCTAGTTGTTCATTACAAGGCTAGTTGTACATTACTAATGTAGCCTTGATTAGCGGCAGAAAAAAATGCAATGGATGTCAGGTATTTAAGATAAATAAACATTGTACTGCACACGCTGCGCAGCTGGTGTTAAGATTAGGCAAACGTGCGCTAATTTTGAACCCCCAAGAATAATAATATTGTAGCCAGATATAACAATAGTCCTTAAAAGGAATTTTGGGTCTTTTAAACAGAACAACTAGCCCGGCCTATCCAATTTCTAACCCTACACTTTCTGTGCCTCCTTGCACAAACGCTATACTGCACACGCAGCACAGGTAATGTGACATTTCCTGCGCTGCGTGTGCTGCATAACGTTTGCGCATTCTAAATATTTCTGCCATTCGGTGAAATTTTTCTGCTCATACACTTTAAAAAAATCTGTGCAACTGTACTTTTGACAAACTTGCATATATACCATTTAATATGCGCAAGTCAAGCAGTAATGGACAGGGAAGTGGGCTTGCTGATGACTCCTAGCTTCATGTCCCAGTTTACAGGGTGGCGCAAGACAGGTTCTTGTTAGGTCAACATGTCAGGAGGAGGACCAGAGTGAGGTTAATTTTATAGGTTCAAAAATTAGGGGTGAGGCCTGCTGGTGAACCTCTTAAATATTTAAAGGCGAGAGCAGCCTAATAAGCAGTTTGATATGATGGAGGAAGAGGACGAGAAGAGGAAGGGGTGAATGGAAATACAGTGTATTCAATACACCTTAAAAGCCACATTTAAAGTTCCTTTTTTTTTTTTTTTTAAATATTTCTTTATTGTCAATCAGGAATCATAACAAACATACCATACACTTCATAAAAACAAGAACGGTACATGGCATGAGTGAAAAGTTACTACACAGATTGTATCCTGATCAATTTTTTTATTTTTTATCCCTCCCCCACCCCAAATTAACCGCCCCCCCAACAAAAACATCCCACAAACAATCCCTCCTGTGAGCACCGTAGTTCCTACAGCTTCCTATCCACCGGCAGTAAGGATGCCTCTAATACTTGTAGTTTGCCCAGCTTATTGCCAATCTGAGCCTCTAAATACCATTTGGTCTGGACAAACGGTTGCATCAATTCCTTTATTTCTACTACTGATAAGGCCTCTTCAATAAACTTCCTCCATTTTTTTATGAACTTGCCTATTGTCCTTTCCTTGTTTGTCTCTGTGTCAAGCCTTTCCATATAAAGAACATGTTTCATAAGGCCCAATATTTCCTCCCACACTGGGACTGACGGTTCTAACCAATGTTTCAGCAGACTTTTCTTCACCGCCATTAACAAAATATGAACACCCTTCTCCTTGACTATTGATGAAGCTTTATCTTCTTGGTCTGTAGGAATGTAGTGAAATATGCATTGTAGCGACCTAGATGCCACCTCTACCCCCCATGTTTGTTTGACATATCCAATAGCCCTATTCCAGAGATTACGGAGGTTAGGGCATTCCCATAAGCAATGTAACAAAGATGCTTTTGGCTGTCCACATTTGGGACATGCTCTTAAATAATGTGCTGGAGCCTCCTTATAAGAGAAGTCAAAAGCATACGTTGCCTTGTGCAGAATTTTCAATTGAGTCTCCCTCCAATATTCTACCAATATCGCCTGCCTCACACAATCCATTCCTTCTCTCATTTTCTTGGTCAGATCTTCCTCCTCTATTTCCCTATGCCAATGTTTAACCACTTCAGCTCTGGGCCATTTCCCCCCTTCCTGACCAGGCCTAATTTTTCAAATCTGACATGTGTCACTTCATGTGGTAATAACTTTGGAACGCTTTTACTTAGCCAAGCGATTCTGAGATTGTTTTCTCGTGACACATTGTACTTCAAGTTAATGGTAAACTTGAGTCGATAAGTTTTAATTTTATTTATAAAAAAATCCAAAAGTTACCGAAAATTTGAAAAAATCCACTGTTTTCTAAATTTCAATCTCTCTGCTTTTAAGACAGATAGTGATGCCCCATAAAATACTTTTTAATTTACATTCCCCATATGTCAACTTTATGTTGGCATCATTTTGGTAGTGTCATTTTATTTTTTTAGGACAGTAGAAGGTTTAGAATTTTAGACGCAATTTTTGCTAATTTGCAAAATCAACTTTTTTAAGGACCAGTTCAGTTCTGAAGTCAGTTTGTGAGGCTTACATAATAAAAACCACCCATAAATGACCCCATTTTAGAAACTACACCCCTCAAACTATTCAAAACTGATTTTAGAAATGTTGTTAACCCTTTAAGTATTCCACAGGAATTAAAGCAAAATAGATGTGAAATTTCAAAATTTCACTTTTTTTGCAGATTTTCCATTTTAATAATTTTTTCCTGTAACACATCAAGGGTTAACAACAAAACAAAACTCAATATTTATTACCCCGATTCTGCAGTTTGCAGAAACACCCCACATGTGGTCGTAAACTGTTATTTGGGGATACGCCAGGGCTCAGAAGGGGAGGAGCAGCATCTGCATTTTCTAACATGGAATTTTTTGTCATGGTTTGTAAGAGTGATAACTTTTAATTTTTTTGTGGACTGAGCTGCGTGAGGTCTTATTTTTTGCGGGACAAGCTGTGCTTTTTATTGGCACCATTTTGGGGTACATATGGCTTTCTGATCACTTTTTAATCTAATTTTTGGGAGGTTAACTAAAAAAAAAAAGCAGTTTAGGGGCATTTTTCTATATTTTTTTTACACAGTTCACTTGATGGGGTAGATCATGTGATATTTTTGTAGAGCCAGTTGTTACGGACGCAACGATACCAAATATGTCTATTTTTTATTTATTTTTTTACGTTTTACACAATAAGAGCATTTTTAGAAGAAAAATCATGTTTTTGTGTTGCAGTTTTTTAAGAGCCATTTTTTTTTTCATTTTTCGGGCTATATTCTTGTGTGGGGGCTCATTTTTTGCGGGAGGAGGTGACGTTTTTATTGCTACCATTTTGGGATGCATACGACTTTTTGATTGTTTAATATTATGTTTTTTGGTAGGTGATGCGACAAAAAAAGCTGTTTTGGCTTAATTTTTATTAGATTTTTTTTACGCAGTTCACTTTATGGGGTAGATCATGTGATATTTTTATAGAGACGGTCGTTTCGGACGCGGTGATACCAAATATGTGTATCTTATTTATTTATTTTTATTTGTAACTTTTTTAATGAAATATTTGGGGGGAAATTATTTTTTTTTATATATATGTGATTTTTTTTTTTTTTATGATACTATTTCTTTTTTATTTATTTTTTTACACTTTGTGTCCCCCATAAGGTCATACAAGACCTCAGGGGGACATTTAACTTCACTTATTTTATTTTATTTTTTTTTACAC
>ONZH01030365.1:0-51472 GCA_900303285.1 Rhinella marina | reverse complement strand
CAGCAGGCCCTCACCTCTAATTTTTAAGACGGTCACCAGCAGGCCCTTACCTCTAATTTTTAAGACGGTCACCAGCAGGCCCTTACCTCTAATTTTTAAGACGGTCACCAGCAGGCCCTCACCTGTAATTTTTAAGATGGTCACCAGCAGGCCCTCACCTCTAATTTTTAGACGGTCACCAGCAGGCCCTTACCTCTAATTTTTAAGATGGTCACCAGCAGGCCCTCACCTCTAATTTTAAGACGGTCACCAGCGGCCCTCACCTCTAATTTTTAAGATGGTTCACCAGCAGGCCCCCTCATTAAGGTACCAGCAGGCCTCCCTAATTTTTAAGATGGTCACCAGCAGGACCTCACCTCTAATTTTAAGATGGTCACCAGGAGGCCCTCACCTCTAATTTTTAAGACGGTCACCAGCGGGCCCTCATCTCTAATTTTAAAGATGGTTACCAGCAGGCCCTTACCTCTAATTTTTAAGATGGTCACCAGCAGGCCCTCACCTCTAATTTTTAAGAACGGTCACCAGCAGGCCCTCACCCATAATTTTTTAGACGGTGAGATCAGCAGCAGGCCCTCGCCCTAATATTTTAGATGGTCAGATCAGCAGCAGGCCCTCACCCATAATTTTTAAGACGGTCACCAGCAGGCCCTGACCCATAATTTTTAAGACGGTCACCAGCAGGCACTCGCCCCTAATGTTTTAGAGGGTCATCTCAGCAGCAGGCCCTCGCCCCTAATTTTTTAGATGGTCAGATCAGCAGCAAGCCCTCACTCCTAATGTTTTACATGGTCAAATCAGCAGCAGGCACTCGCCTCTAATGTTTTAGACGGTCAGATCAGCAGCAGACACTCGCCCCTAATGTTTTAGAGGGTCAGCTCAGCAGCAGACCCTCACCCCTAATGTTTTACACGATCAGATCAGCAGCAGGCACTCGCCCCTAATGTTTTAGACGGTCAGATCAGCAGCAGGCCCTCGTCCCTAATGTTAAAGAGGGTCAGCTCAGCAGCAGGCCCTCACCCCTAATGTTTTACACGATCAGATCAGCAGCAGGCACTTGCCCCTAATGTTTTAGATGGCCAGATCAGCAGCAGGCACTCACCCCTAATGTTTTTGAGTGTCAGCAGCAGGCCATCAATCAGAATTTTTCAAGGGTGTGTCTGATGCCCTACTTTATCTAATATATAAAGCTGAGTGTATGTGTGTGTGTGTGTGTGTGTGTGTGTGTGTATGTCCGCTAAAGGAATCCGCACCGCTGCAGCTACAATCACAAAGTTTGGCACACATGTACATCAGGTGTCCGGGAAGGTTTTAGAACAGTTTTCAGCTCTCCAGGACGTACCGTTCCTGTGATATTCCCAAAAAATGCATTAGCCAATAGTAGCCTGGTCACATGACCCTTATCAGCCAATAGAAGCTCAAAGGCAGTCTCCACACACCAGGTTTCTATAACAACCTAGCCAGTTCACTGCTGTAGGTCTGCATTAAAGAGGCAGAGCACTGTGGATGACAATTTTAAAGGGGTATTTCGGTTACCATAAACATAACTTATGTTTTAGACTAATTCATCATCAATCATTACCTTATATAATGTAAATTTCACATATTTACTGTTCAATAGTAATAAAAGATGTATTCTTCCACTGCTACCCACCTTCCTCCTAAATTACTATGGCATCGACCTGTAATTCAGGCCACCGTCAAAAGAAGGACTTAAAAGCCCCACCTCCAGATCCCACTAAGTCATGCGCCTGACTCAGTCAGGCCACGCCCCTTCCATGCCGCATTTGACCGGGATTAAAAATATAGGTAAAAATCACCTACTTTCAGCTACAGGGGTGGGGGGAGGGTGACTTTCTCCCTGCAGCTCATTGCTCAGACTGCACAGTGCTGCTGCTGAGAGTGAGCTGTTCAAAAGGACATCCCGGTGTCCATCCAGGCCCTGCACATAACAGAGGACAGGGAGTCTGAAATCCAAAATGTCCAGCCTAAAACAAGACCTCTGGCCACCCTAGGGGCAGGCTGATGTTAGGGTGGCCAGATGTCCAGCTTTAGGCTGGACAGTCCAGTTTTCTGGCTACCTGTTCTCCATCCGACACAGTGCATGGACAGACACAGGGATGTCCACCCTTTCAGTAGCTCACACTCAGACAGCTTCTCCTCCATGTCTTCACGGAGCCAGGGGGCGTGGCCTCATGTTTAGTGGTGTGTCTTCATGGGAACTGGGGGCGCTGTTTCACATTTGGGGGACTGGCCGGTGAGGTCTGGCTTTCTGGGGTGAAGACAGTGGCCACTATAGCTGCTGTGGAGGTCACAGTTAAAGGGGCGGGCTGCTGTAGAGGTCACTGTTAAAGGGGCGGGCTACTGTAAAGGTCACTGTTAAAGGGGCGGGCTGCTGTAGAGGTCACTGTTAAAGGGGCGGGCAGCTGTAGAGGTCACTGTTAAAGGGGCGGGCTGCTGTAAAGGTCACTGTTAAAGGGGTGGGCTGCTGTAGAGGTCACTGTTAAAGGGGCGGCCTGCTGTAAAGGTCACTGTTAAAGGGACGGGCTGCTGTAGAGGTCACTGTTAAAGGGGTGGGCTGCTGTAGAGGTCTCTGTTAAAGGGGCGGGCACTGTAGAGGTCACTCTTGATATCTTTTAACAACACACACACAAACAGTAAATGAAATAAATCAAATATACCCGGGCGAAGCCGGGTCCTTCAGCTAGTGTGTAATAAAGGGTGTATTGGAGTGCCTGTTCCTTGTAATTTTTGGCAGCCCTTTCACTTAGTGCATAGGCTTTATGAGTGTAGGAGTCCCACAACATGAACAATTGTACCACAATGTGAATGAGGCCCTCCTTTATGTGATGTACCGGTTGTATCGGAGTGCCTCTTCCTTGTAATTTTTGGCAGCACTTGCGCTTTATATACAAGTAAATATATGTTTCCTAATAATATTTCCTCTAAAATCAATTATATCTTCGGTTTTGGGCGTCTTCTTGTCATTCTGTAAAAGTGGCGTAATACTCGGACATTGTTCACAGCAGCGACTTTGGAGTCCAAGATGCATCCAGACATCCGCCCCATGCTGTTCCCAAACCATTTCAATGATGTTTCCATCATTTTCTCACCTTTTCCTATGAACCAGACACCCTCCCCTCTTCAGAGCAGGGGGTGCCTGATTTAGTGCTCTGGTTCTCCTATTGACTTCCATTGTGCTCGGTTGCTCTGTAGAGCACTCGAGCATCACCTAGTGTTCTACCCGAGCCCCGAGCACTACGGTGCTCGATCAACACTAGCAACGACCAAAGCAGTCTGCTGATGTGCTATTTGCATCCTCCAGGTAGTTGTGTGGGAATTTGGTTTCTCACCACTAGCTGCAATGGAAGAGGGAGCAGTATGCCTTCTGCAGGCCTTGTGCAAGGTGGTCCTACGTTCGACCGGATACCAGAAGACACATACAGTGCCTTGCGAAAGTATTCGGCCCCCTGGAACTTTTCAACCTTTTGCCACATTTCAGGCTTCAAACAAAAAGATATAACATTTTACATTTTTGGTGAAGAATCAACAAGTGGGTCACAATAGTGGAGTGGAACGAAATTTTTTGGATCATTTAAACTTTTTTTGTAATAATAAAACTGAAAAGTTGGGCGTGCAAAATTATTCGGCCCATTTACTTTCAGTTCAGAAAACTTACTCAGAAGTTCATTGAGGATCTCTGAATGATCCAATGTTGTCCTAAATGACTGATGAAGATAAATAGAATCCACCTGTGTGTAATCAAGTCTCCGTATAAATGCAGCTGCTCTGTGATAGTCTCAGGGTTCTGCATCATGAAGACCAAGGAACACACCAGGCAGGTCCGTGATACTGTTGTGGGGAAGTTTAAAGTCGGATTTGGATACCAAAAGATTTCCCAAGCTTTAAACATTCCAAGGAGCACTGTGCAAGCGATCATATTGAAACGGAAGGAGTATCAGACCACTGCAAATCTACCAAGACCCGGCCATCCCTCTAAACTTTCATCTCAAACAAGGAGAAGACTGATCAGAGATGCAGCCAAGAGGCCCATGATCACTCTGGATGAACTGCAGAGATCTACAGCTGAGGTGGGAAAGTCTGTCCATAGGACAACAATCAGTCCAACACTTCACAAATCTGGCCTTTATGGAAGAGTGGCAAGAAGAAAGCCATTTCTCAAAGATATCCATAAAAAGTCTGGTTTACAGTTTGCCACAAGCCACCTGGGAGACACACCAAACATGTGGAAGAAGGTGCTCTGGTCAGATGAAACCAAAATCGAACTTTTTGGAAACAATACAAAACGTTATGTTTGGCTTAAAAGCAGCACAGCTCATCACCCTGAACACACCATCCCCACTGTCAAACATGGTGGTGGCAGCATCATGGTTTGGGCCTGCTTTTCATCAGCAGGGACAGGGAAGATGGTTAAAATTGATGGGAAGATGGATGGAGCCAAATACAGGACCATTCTGGATGAAAACCTGTTGGAGTCTGCAAAAGACCTGAGACTAGGACGGAGATTTATCTTCCAACAAGACAATGATCCCAAACATAAAGCAAAATCTACAATGGAATGGTTCAAAAATAACCGTATCCAGGTCTTAGAATGGCCAAGTCAAAGTCCAGACCTGAATCCAATTGAGAATATGTGGACAGAGCTGAAAACTGCTGTTCACAAACGCTCTCCATCCAACCTCAAAGAGCTTGAGCTGTTTTGCAAGGAAGAATGGGCAAGAATTTCAGTCTCTAGATGTGCAAAACTGATAGAGACATACCCCAAGCGACTTGCAGCTGTAATCGCAGCAAAAGGTGGCGCAACAAAGTATTAATGCAAGGGGGCCGAATAATTTTGCACGCCCAACTTTTCAGTTTTATTATTACAAAAAAAGTTTAAATGATCCAATAAATTTCGTTCCACTTCACAATTGTATATTATGACAACTTATGAACCCCAACAGAGGTGAAGGCTTATTAATACTCTTTATTTTCAAATGGTCTACGACCAATAATAGCCTAACTTGCACCTATGTCCTTTTTATTTTTATTATTAAGACATAGCTTTTATTTTCTTTTGTTAAAAGCCTAATTTCTATGTGCAATAAACACAACTTAAAAATAGCAGTGTGCTGGCTTATTTCCAATTTCACCCTGTGAATCTGTATACTCCTATAAACTAAATAGTTGGCAGGCTGGTAGCCGCGCGCTGGCTCCAGGCCTTTGCCATCTAATCTATCCCTATCTAGACTCTAGTTGCATAGGTGTGTATCGCCTGCTCACTGACACTTAAAATAAGTCCCTCAAACGCTGCCCCCCGACATGTTTCGCTACATCCGTAGCGTCCTCAGGGGTATCGGGCAGTGTCTGTTTGTGGGCGTTGCCCAGCCGTTTTAAAGCCTCCCTTTTGTGATCATCATACCTTCTAACCAATGATTCCCTCCATATCTTACTACTTATTAATCCCCGTCTTGCTATTTGCCATTTTAACATGACGTACCTCCATTTCTATAGATCACATCCCCCCTTCCTCTCCTCTCCCATCCACGCTCGTATTCCCATGAGATTAGCCAAGTCTCGCGCATGCGTGAGCTGATAGTCTATTTTTCCATACTTCTTCATTGCTCATGCGCTAAAACTTAGAATGAATTTTCACTCCTAGCTTTCTTATTGCCCATGCGCTAGAACTTAGACTAAATTTTCCTTTTTAATTCTCTACTGCTCATGCGCTAAAACTTAGACTATTTTGATTCTTAATTCTCTTATTGCTTTTACACTGGATCTTAAACTATATTTTCCATAGTGGATATACTTATTCTATTTATTTATCCTAGCATTTCTAATAATCACTACTATATGACCATTATAAGTTACCAACTATTTTAATAGGGATGACTGTATTCCACTTACAATATACCAGCTTGTTTCATAATCCAATAGGTAGGATCCCCCATAATGAATTATCCACCTTTATGCTCCAACTAATCTTAAATTGATTAAAAAACCACCTGTGGGGCAAATGGGCTGGTCAGGAGTGCATGACCAAATGGAGTAGCCACACCTCCAATACAAACTTACAAAGAAAAAAAGGAGATTTCAGTCAGCACATCCCAGAGTGCAGGTGCTGGTTGCTATGGCTAAATACATGTCAAAGGAAAATACATAAATTGCAGCCGCACACCGCTACCAAATAAAGCACAAAATGCTATAGTGATATAGTATAGTCAAAAACCTGACCAGCCTATTTGCCCCACAGGTGGTTTTTTAATCAGTGCAACTGTAAAGCCGAGTGATTCGGCATGCATGTTAGTGTCTGCACTCCTGAACTAGGGGAGGCCTTTGTAGTACCAGAAATGGCGAAAGGCAAGTGGACATTACATGCATGTGGAACAAAACATCCCCTGATTATATGGAAGCCAAGACTGGCACGTAACAGGTAGGACAAACTGTTAGGTTCCCATTCTGCAGAGACCACCTTGACTGTGGTGAATGGGCTCAGATAATTTTGTACAAAATGTATTTGCCAAGAGTCTCTAACTTATTATACAAGCATAGCATGAGCTTTGGAATACTATATCACTATAGCATTTTGTGCTTTATCTGGTAGCGGTGTGCGGCTGCAATTTATGTATTTTCCTTTAATTTTAAATTGTGTATATACATATATATATATATATATTATTGTTAGTTATTATCCTAATTATGTCTTCATTACTTTTTATATATATTTATTATTTATTTTTATTAAGTCTAAGTTTATTTTTTACTAGTCTAAGTTCTAGCGCATGGGCAATAAGAAAGCTAGGAGTGAAAATTCATTCTAAGTTTTAGCGCATGAGCAATGAAGAAGTATGGAAAAATAGACTATCAGCTCACGCATGCGCGAGACTTGGCTAATCTCATGGGAATACGAGCCTGGATGGGAGAGGAGAGGAAGGGGGGATGTGATCTATACAAATGGAGGTACGTCATGTTAAAATGGCAAATGGCAAGACGGGGATTAATAAGTAGGAAGATATGGAGGGAATCATTGGTTAGAAGGTATGATGATCACAAAAGGGAGGCTTTAAAACGGCTGGGCAACGCCCACAAACAGACACTGCCCGTTACCCCTGAGGACGCTACGGATGTAGCGAAACATGTCGGGGGCAGCGTTTGAGGGACTTATTTTAAGTGTCAGCGAGCAGGCGATACACACCTATGCAACTAGAGTCTAGATAGGGATAGATTAGATGGCAAAGGCCAGGAGCCAGCGCGCGGCTACCAGCCTGCAAACTATTTAGTTTAAAGGAGTATACAGATTCACAGGGTGAAATTGGAAATAAGCCAGCACACTGCTATTTTTAAGTTGTGTTTATTGCACATAGAAATTAGGCTTTTAACAAAAGAAAATAAAAGCTATGTCTTAATAATAAAAATAAAAAGGACATAGGTGCAAGTTAGGCTATTATTGGTCGTAGACCATTTGAAAATAAAGAGTATTAATAAGCCTTCACCTCTGTTGGGGTTCATAAGTTGTCATCATATATTATTTAATAGGGGAAAACCCTATAGTATGAACCCAAATAAATATAGCAGCTGAAATACCATATTATTATGGCAGGATTCCTGTCCACTCAACTAACCACACAAGGCATATTAGAGGAAGCTAAACAGGTTTTTTCTACTGAGAATTTACCAATTAATGTACTAGACATCAACCAAGCGTTTAGAGAGTTGAATAAAATATATAAACAATATGTAAGGTCTATATGGGAGATCACAAGCTTGGAGACTTATGTACAACAAAACATTGTTTATAGAGGAATGAGAATTAACATCACACCCAATTCACATCAGCAAGACTCAGATTTTATTAAAGGGTGGGAACAAATCCTGACAGAGAATTCTCTACGCATGCAGGTATACCTGCTGGATTATGAAAAAAAGTATCTGACTAGAATATCATCACAGTTAGAAAAAGGAATAAGTGAGATACAAAGTTTCAGAACACAACCTGAGTTTGGGCAATTGGAAAATAAATTACAAAAAAATATAGAAAGCTTACAGAGTGAAATAAAAGAGAGAAAACACCGGAAATATAACCGTGATAGAACCGACTTTGAGACGGGTCAGATATATCTTAAAAATACAGGACAGAGAAGAGTGTTTAATTATCAGAAGAGAAATAATAATAACTATATATTTCAGATATTTCAGATACAGAAGCCTCAGAATCAGAGGGAAGAAATTATCAGTTTAGGACAGGGGCTAAACGTAAAGCCAGGAATAAGGGAGGACCACCGCAGAGAAAATCAAATATAGATAATTTTTCAAAAAAATGCCCAACGAACACCAGTGCCAGACAAGAGGAAAATGTACAAATGTTTCCTCAAGATGCCTCTATATCTCCCTGCTTGTCATCTTCGCAGTGAGCCAGTGCATCTACAATGCCGAAGACAGTTGGAATAACACAACAACATTTTTTAGTACCAGGGATCCAGTTAAGAGACCGGGACAAGTGGGGATATCAAAAAACATAGCCACTGAATGTCAAAAAGAGCAGTTACAGATTATTAATTTATCAAAAACTATTCTCGATTCGGAACATGAAGACCTTATTAAAAGAGGGTTATCTTTCACACCAGTACCACCCTTTGATTGCTTCACATGGGTAAAAGATATCAATCTTTTTGCTCGTAAACTGGCCCTGCATAAAGAATTTAAAGAAAAAGATAAAGGAACTCATTTTTCATCCAAAGAAAAAAGAGCCATATCAGTACTAGAGGAGTTGCAGAGGGAGCATAGGGGGGAGATGGTAAAGCCAACGGCCCCTTTTAGCAATATGAGTCCTCAGTCGACATTTACACCACCTTTTAGTAAGTATGGCAATATTCAAACTTTTGTAGACTTAGTTACGCAGGACTTACAACGAATTAAAACCAATAAATCTAATATAGGTAATAACTTGAGAAGTGAAGTAAAACGAGCACTAAATGACCTGATTGCAAATGAAGAATTGGAAATAAAACCATCAGACAAAGGTGGAAATGTAGTAGTGATGAATAAAATAGACTATCACAATATGGTGATGGACCTTTTAAAAGATGAACAAACTTATAAAAAACTGACAATTAATCCTACTTCCAAGTATCTACAAGAGCTGAAGGTAATATTGCAACAAGCGAAAAAGGATAACCTTATTAGTTTAGATGAATACAAAGTGTTATATAATTCAAAACCAACAATAGCAACCTTCTATGCAATCCCAAAGGTACATAAAAAGCGTAATCCTATTCCAGGGAGGCCAATTGTTTTGGGCAATCAAAGCCTATGTGAGGGCATCAGTTGTTATGTTGATGAAATGCTATCCCCATTTGTCCCTAGTCTGAGCTCCTACATTAAGGACACAAAAGATGTTCTGGTCAGGCTGCAGGACATACAGGTCAATACAACTACTAAGTTGGCAAGTTTGGATGTAGAGGCTCTTTACACGAGCATCCAACATGATTTAGGTATACAGGCTGTTAAATATTATTTGAGCATGAGGGGAACTCACTATCAGGAACATAATAAGCTAATACTCACCTTATTGGAATTTTTGTTAAAACACAACTATTTTATATTTGATGGTCACTTTTATTTACAAGTCACAGGTACCGCAATGGGTACAAAATGTGCACCAAATTTTGCTAATTTATTTTTAGGATGGTGGGAGGAAAGAGAAGTATTCACTGATAATTATGTTGAATTTACACGGCACATCACGTTCTGGGGACGATATTTAGATGATGTTTTAATTTTGTGGGAGGGCACAAAAGATCAGTTTTTTCAGTTTACACAATGCCTTAACAATAATACACTAGGATTGAAATTTACAGCTGAGATACATGAGACAACTATTAATTTTTTGGACCTGAATCTTGTCCTGCAGCCTGATGGAACAATTCAAACAAAAATATATAGAAAGCCAACGGCAACAAATAATTTGTTGCACTGGCAAAGCTATCATCCTCCATCTTTAAGGAAAAGAATACCTGTAGGGCAATACCTACGAGCAAGGAGAAATTGCTCTAATGAAGTAGCCTTTGAGAAAGAAAGCAGGGATTTATATGAGAGATTTATATCCCGTGGGTACCCTAAAAAAGTACTTCATAGGGCATATAGGAGAGCCAAGGAAACAGAACGCATAGACTTATTAACAAGTCAAAAATATGAGGCGAATAAAGTGATATGTTGTATTGGCACATATGTTTTACAATACAAAAAAATAAAACAGATTCTGACTAAACATTGGAATATTCTACGAACTGATGAAGATCTGACAGAGGTAATTCCTATCTATCCCTCAATAACATGTAGAAGGGGAAAAAACTTAAAAGAAAGTCTGGTACATAGCCATTTTCAATGGAAAGCATCTTCTTATAATAATAAAAAACTTGGCTATCTACAGTGGGATCATATCCTTGTGGAGACTGCATCTTCTGTAAGAGGATGCTACCATTGAAAGAATTTGTAAACCCAGTAGATGGGAAAAAATATCAGATAAAACAATTTATAAACTGTAAAACAACAGGAATTGTATATGCTATCCAATGTGGATGTCCAAAGTTATACATTGGGAAAACCACCCAAGAATTTAGAAGGAGAATGTCGAGACATTTGAGTAGCATCAATACGGATGGTGATACCCCACTGTCAAGACACATTCAAACTGTACATAAAGGAGATGATAGTACATTAAAAGCCTGGGGTATTATGAAAATTACAGCAGGCCCCAGACAGGGAAATATAGATAGAAAACTGCAACAAGAAGAAGCACGATGGATCTACCGCTTAAAAAGTTTGTCTCCTTCAGGTTTAAATGAAGGATTCACATATGTATCATTTTTATAAAAAGCTGCATTATAAGAAATAAAAATTTTATAAGATAAAAATATTAAGAAAATGTGAGAACAATAAACAAGTTGCCCAAAGAAGAAAAAGAATACAATGACAAAATAAAGGTAAATAAACTATAAAGATAATAAAATCCCCTGTGATTCATTAATATTTTCCATTCCCCCCTCCCTCTCCCCCTCTCCATATCATTTCTCTTCCCTCTCCTGTCTCCCCCCCTTTTAATATTACATATTTTTCAGAATAAATAAAAAATAAAAATAAATAATAAATATATATAAAAAGTAATGAAGACATAATTAGGATAATAACTAAGAATAATATAAGTGGATAATTCATTATGGGGGATCCTACCTATTGGATTATGAAACAAGCTGGTATATTGTAAGTGGAATACAGTCATCCCTATTAAAATAGTTGGTAACTTATAATGGTCATATAGTAGTGATTATTAGAAATGCTAGGATAAATAAATAGAATAAGTATATCCACTATGGAAAATATAGTTTAAGATCCAGTGTAAAAGCAATAAGAGAATTAAGAATCAAAATAGTCTAAGTTTTAGCGCATGAGCAGTAGAGAATTAAAAAGGTAAATTTAGTCTAAGTTCTAGCGCATGGGCAATAACAAAGCTAGGAGTGAAAATTCATTCTAAGTTTTAGCGCATGAGCAATGAAGAAGTATGGAAAAATAGACTATCAGCTCACGCATGCGCGAGACTTGGCTAATCTCATGGGAATACGAGCGTGGATGGGAGAGGAGAGGAAGGGGGGATGTGATCTATACAAATGGAGGTACGTCATGTTAAAATGGCAAATGGCAAGACGGGGATTAATAAGTAGGAAGATATGGAGGGAATCATTGGTTAGAAGGTATGATGATCACAAAAGGGAGGCTTTAAAACGGCTGGGCAACGCCCACAAACAGACACTGCCCGATAGCCCTGAGGACGCTTACGGATGTAGCGAAACATGTCGGGGGGCAGCGTTTGAGGGACTTATTTTAAGTGTCAGTGAGCAGGCGATACACACCTATGCAACTAGAGTCTAGATAGGGATAGATTAGATGGCAAAGGCCTGGAGCCAGCGCGCGGCTACCAGCCTGCCAACTATTTAGTTTATAGGAGTATACAGATTCACAGGGTGAAATTGGAAATAAGCCAGCACACTGCTATTTTTAAGTTGTGTTTATTGCACATAGAAATTAGGCTTTTAACAAAAGAAAATAAAAGCTATGTCTTAATAAAAATAAAAAGGACACAGGTGCAAGTTAGGCTATTATTGGTCGTAGACCATTTGAAAATAAAGACTTCACAATTGTGACCCACTTGTTGATTCTTCACCAAAAATTTAAAATGTTATATCTTTTTGTTTGAAGCCTGAAATGTGGCAAAAGGTTGAAAAGTTCCAGGGGGACGAATACTTTCGCAAGGCACTGTACACTGCCTCTGGCCAAAACATGAGGGTGATGCATGGAGTTACTGTCGCAAGGCTTATGGTCTCCATGGGAACACTGGGGTCAGCTCTGAGCTTGGACATAAGCCTCACTTCATCAGCCCATTGTCTGCCCATGAGGTAAACCAAGTCTTCCCACCATAGGACCACATCGGGTGGACGTTCATCAGTATCACCCACGTGATATCAGGGTGCAGAGAGACCAGGGGATACATCATCTCAGATAGTACAGCACTTCCACCTCCCAGTGGGTGCAGCTGGTATCTGCAATAACACTTTAAAGAACCTGAAGGTGTAGCAGTGATGTAAAGTCCTAAGGGTATGTTCACATGACAGAATTTGAAAATCTGCCTACAAATTTCAGTGCAAAATGTGCAATTTTTTGACAAGTTTTTTGTATGTTTTTTACTGCATTTTTGATAGTTTTTTTTTTTTTTAACCAATGGGAGTTCACTTCAATACAAAACTGCATTTTTAGCTTGTGGATCCGCCCCAAAAACCGCACAGAAAATGCGCAACAAAATGTGTGGATACATACAAAGCATTTTTTAAGCTTCTCATTCATTTCAATGGGAGATTCAGCGTGGATTCTGACCCAAGATAAGGCCTCGTCCACATTTCCGTTTTTTACTGACGTGTGCTGTCCGCATTTTTCACGGACAGCACACGTACCCATTGATTTAAATGTATCTGTTCACATTTCAGTATTTTTCTACTGAGCGTGGGTCAGTAAAAAAATCATGGGGACATGCACTACTTTGATCCGTGATGCGGACCAAGCACGCCCATTGAAGTCTATGGGTCCGTGAAAATCACTGACACACATCCGTGTTGTGTCCGTGATGCGTCCGTTTTTCACTGATGACTAATAGGAGATTCTTTGGAAATCAATTTTTAGCTGAGCAACGTCAGTGAAATACGGATGCCACACGGATGGTAAAAACGGACACACGGACCAACCACGGATCCTTCACGGACAGCTTCACGGATGAAACACGTACGCTTTTTTTCACGGATGGGTCACTGACACGGAAATGTGGACGAGGCCTTAGGCATACGCCTTCTTTTTTCCAAGTAGAAAAAAGGCAAGTGCTGCTTCCCATTGAAATGAATGGGAGACTGTTTTGAGGTGTGTGTGTGAACCTGCTCTTATACTGCTGAATTACAGGGTTTACTACAATGTATCCAAACTAGGCCATCATCTGTCACACACTGCAATCACTGTGCTAGAGCAGCACGTCAATAGGTTGAGAGCTCTGGGTTGGTTGGCTACTAGGTCGGACATCGCCTTTAACTTAAAACTTAAAGGGGCTGCCCCACGAAAAATATTCTACAGTTTTCAAACCAACACCTGGATCTGAATACTTTTGTAATTGCTTGTAATTAAAATTTTTGTATAGCTAGTGAGCTATTCAATAACATGTATCTGTATAACACAACCTGCTGTTTGTCTTTTTTCTTATTTCTTTGTCCTGCTCACTGAGATGGCCGCACATGCTCAGTTTCATCCTTCAACTGCCTCCTGAGCTGTGATAGGCAGAGCATGGACACGCACCCTGAGCTGCAGCAGAAAAGACACTCCCCTTGAGCTGTCAGTTTGATATAAATCTAGCAGAGCAATGAATGTGGAGATCTCTGGATCCATGTGTGGTACAGGGCTGCTTCTAGCATTGTTAGAAAGAGATTGTCATGTACTGTATGATGTATGATTTTTGTTTTTTACATTAGTCATGGGATAACCCCTTTAAGGGGTTGTCCAGGATAAATAAAATAAAAATGGCTACTTTCTTACAGAAACAGTGCTACACCTGTCCACAGGCTTTGTCTGATATTGCAACATTGAACTGAATGCAGCATTGAGAATAGGTCATCAGTACAAAAATCTCGGAAAACCCCTTTAACCACTTCATTTTTCACCTTAAAGGGAACCTGTCATCTCCGAAACACCCCCTGAACTAGAGTAAGCGATGTATAGTGTAAGTGATGCTGAATCCGAATATGTAAGTTTTATCTTCATACTCCCTTCCATTCAGACGCTGTGCTCCCACAAACCAGCAGTAAAATGCATTGAGAGGACTCGTCTTTTAGTCCTCTCCATTATGTGAGTGAGCACCAGAGTCCACTGAGTGTATTTTACTGCAGGTTTGTGGGAGCACAGCGTCAGAATGGAAGTGAGTATGAAGATAAATCTTACATAACCAGACTCGACTTCACTTACACTATACACCGCTTACTCTAGTTCAGGGGGTGTTTCGGAGATGACAGGTTCCCTTTAAGGACTAGGCCATTTTTAGCAATTCTGACATGTGTCACTTTATGTGGTAATAACTTTAAAGCGCTTTAACTTATCCAGGCCATTCTGAGATTGTTTTCTCATCACTTATTATACTTCATGACAGTGGCAAATTTGAGTCAAAATATTTGATTTTTATTTATGAAAAAAATACCAAATTTACCAAAATTTAGAAACAAATTGCAATTTTCAATTTCTCTAGTTTTAAAATACATAGTAATACCTCCAAAAATAGTTATTACTTTACATTTCCCATATGTCTACTTCATGTTTGGATCATTTTGAAAATGACATTTTACTTTTATGGGACGTTAGAAGGCTTAGAAGTTCAGAAGCATATCTTGAAATTTTTCAGAAAATTTCCAAAACCCACTTTTTAAGGACCAGTTCAGGTCTGAAGTCACTTTGTGAGACTTACATAATAGAAACCACCCAAAAATGACCCCATTTTAGAAACTACACCCTTTTGAAAAAAACATTTTTTGTTATTTACAATGTTCATCTGACAAATTAGATCATGTGATATTTTTAATAAGCAGGTCATTACAGACATGGCAATATCTAATATTTATACTTTTTTTTATTTATTTAAGTTTTACACAATAATATTTTTGAAACAAAAAAAATCATGTTTTAATGTTCCATAGTTTTCATTTTTTGCGGGATGAGATGACGGGTTGATTGGTACTATTTTGGGGTGCGTATGACTTTTTCATCGCTTGGTATTACACTTTTTGTGATATAAGGTGACAAAAAATAGCTTTTTTACACCCGTTTTTATTTATTTATTTATTTATTTATTTATTTATTTATTTTGTTCTTTACTGTAATTTTTACTGTGTTCACCTGAGGGGCTAGGTCATGTGAGATTTTTATAGAGCAGGTTGTTATGAATGTGGCGATACCTAATATGTATACTTATTTTTATTTATTTAAGTTTTACACAATAATATCATTTTTAAACAAAAAAAATCATGTTTTAGTGTCTCCACAGTTTTAAAGCTGTAGTTTTTTTATTTTGTGAGTAATTGTCTCAGGTAGGGGCTAATTTTTTGTGGGATGAGGTGACGGTTAGATTGGTACCATTTTGGGGGGCATACACCTTTTTGATCGCTTGGTGTTGCACTTTTAGTGATGTAAGGTGACCAAAAAATGGCTTTTTTTTTTTACACCATATTTATTTTATTTTTATTTTTTTTTTTTACTGTGTTCACCTGAGGGGTTAGCTCATGTGATATTTTTGTAGAGCAGGTTGTAACGGACATGGCGATACCTAACATATATACTTATTTTTATTTAAGTTTTACACAATAATATCATTTTTGAAACAAAAAAAATCATGTTTTAGTGTCTCCATAGTATGAGTCTTGCGGTAGGAGGTGATGGTTAGATTGGTACTATTTTGGGAGGGATGCGCCTTTTTGATTGCTTGGTGTTGCAATTTTAGTGATGTAAGGTGACAAAAAAAATGTTGTTGTTTTTTTTTTAGAACAGTTTTTATTTTATTTTTTTTTACAGTGTTCACCTGAGGGGTTAGGTCATGTGATATTTTTATAGAGCCAGTCGTTACAGATGTGGCAATACCAAATATGTCTGTTTTTCTTTTTTACAATTCTTGCGCTTTATTTTGGGAAAGGGGCATTTTTTTTTTTACGTGAAACTTTATTTATTTTTTTATTATGGAAAACACTTTTTTTACTTTTTATTTTTGTCCCACTCTGGGACTTCTATTTCTGGGGGTCTGATCCCTTCTGCAATACATTACAATACATCGTTTATTGTAATACATTGGCTGTCAGCTTCGATGCTGACAACCTGCCTGTGGGACACATCCTTAGGGGCTGGCTCTCACAGGTTTCCGTAGAAGGCAGTCCCGATGCCTATGGAAGGCTTCGAGGCTGCCTTCTGTGACATCAGGTCCCTGTCACTACAACGCAGGGACCCGATGGAGATACGGAGGGCACCCATACCCTCCGCAAACCCCATGCATGCCACGGTCAGCTTAGACCGCGGCATACAAGGGGTTAATACACCCGCATCTGTGTTTTCAACAATGCAGGCGTCCGCAGCAGTTGTTCGGCTATCTGGACCCTGACTGCTGGACCCATACCGCTGATTGGATGGGCGCAGCTCCTGCACCCGCCCGATCAGCATGACGTACATGTACGTCACTGGTCCTTAAGTGACGGCCAGCCATAACGTACATGTACGTCATGGGTCCTTGTGGGGTTAATATATGCAAATGAGCCTCTAGGAGAAACGGGGGTGTTGACATTACACCTAGAGCTCTGCTCTTTCTCCAACTGCCACGTCCTGTCCACTTTGATTGACAGGGCTATGCAGTGTAAATGTGAGCACACCTGGCTCTGAATTCTCCTAAAGTCTCACTCCTCTCTGTGTGCTTCAGTATCAGGTCAGGCGCAGTACAGGAAAGAGGCTCTCCGGCAGTTCTTTCCTGTACTGCGTCTGCGCCAGATACTGAAGTGCACGGCGAAGCATGAGACTTTAGGAGATATCAGGGCTATCTGTGATCACATTTACACTGCGTGGCCCTGTTAAAGTGCAGAGGGCACAGCAGTTGCAGAGACAGCAGAGTCTCTAGGTGTAACAGCAACGCCCCTGTTGTTCCTAGAGGCTCATTTGCTTATATTAAAACTTAAAGGGTTATTCCCATCTCAGACAATGGGGGCATATCGCTAGGATATGAGAACAGAGTGGGAAGAGCTGTCCACCACCAAGCGCTGCTCCCATAGAAGTGAATGCAAGCGGACCGCGCAAGCACGGCCTCCGCTCCCATTCATTTCTATCGGCCCGACGGAAATAGCCGAACCGGCTATTTTTGGCTCAGCTATTTTCGGCAATCCCATAAAAAGGAATGCATGCGCAGTGTGCCCTCTGTTCATTTCCCCGCTCCGTTCTCGTTGTTCTGCTAGAGATATGCCCCCATTATCTGAGATGGGAAAAGCCCTTTCATTTTTCTCAGTAATGCGGGCACATATGAACATGGGACCAAGGGCTCATGCACACAAACGTATTTTCTTTCCGTGTCCGTTCCATTTTTTTTTGCGGACCATATGCGGAACCATTCATTTCAGTGGGTCCGCAAAAAAAACTAAAGCTGTGCATTCCGTTTCCGTATGTCCATATTTCCGTTCTGCAAAAAAATAGAACATGTCCTATTATTGTCCGCATTACGGACAAGGATAGGACTGTTCTATTAGGGGCCAGCTGCTCCCTTCCACAAAATACAGAATGCACACAGATGTCATCCGTATTTTCTGCGGATCCGTTTTTTCATATGAGGCCCAACACAGATGTCTTTAGCTGCCAAGTGCACATGTAACAGGTCAGCCAGTGTCATAGGTACAAATCTGCTGACAGATGCCCCAGGCTCAAATGTAGTCAGTGGAAGGATTTTCTCTGATTGAAAAACTCAACAGTGTTCTTACAAAGCATTATGTACTGGTGTCCACAGATACATCTCTATATACCAGTACAATGTACGTGTTCTTTTTAAAGGATAACAAAAGTATAATGTACTTAGTAATCAGAAAACATTTAATGCCACAAATTAAATTACAATAACAACATATACTGCATATGTTGCCTGTATGCAAATGTTTAAAGGGATTCTGTCAGCAGCATTTCACATATTGAGATATTTATACCATTGGATTGGGCCAGTTATAAGCATTTCTAAACTGTAATTGTTATAGGTCACTGAGGCAGGTTTTCAGGTAAAAAAACGATTTTTAGGAGCTGTCACTCACAGTAAATAAGGAGCCCAAGGGGAGTTCCCAACCGTTGCTGGAGCCCGGGCTCGGCGATTCCTTGGAGCCCAGGCACGCCCACCTACTTAATATTCACTTCACTTCGTTCAGTGAAGCTCCGGCTCCGGCGAAATCCCGCGCATGCGCAGTACATCCAGAGGCCGGCGCCCGCAGACTGCACGGGCGCCGGCCTCTGGATGTACTGCGCATGCGCAGGACTTCGCATGTTGGGGCTTACAGATTTTGCACTTGAACCCACAAGCTTCATGCTGTGCCTCAGCTTGTGGTCTTTTTAAAGAGGTTGTCAGGAATTTGAAAACCATAGCTGCTTTCTTCCAAAAATAGAACCAAACCTATGTACAGGTTGTTTGTAGTATTGCAACTCAGCCCCTTTCATCTTAACCCTTTGCTGACGTAGCGATTTTCCATTTTTTTACTCCCTGCATGAGGACTTGTTTTTTGTTTTTTTTGCGGGACAAGTTGAACTTTTTAATGGCACCATTTAATACTGCATAGGATGCTGGAAAAAAATTTCAAATGTGGTGAAATTGAAAAAAAAATCAATTCCAACACAGTTTTATGAGTTTTGGTTTTATTTCATTATGCGATAAAAATGACTTGTGCTCTTCATTGTCTTGGTCAGTACAATTCTAGAGATTTTAATACTGAAAAATAAAGATCTTGAAACAATTCGTTTTTTACTTTTTATGGCCATATTCTGACCCTTACAACTTTTTTTTTGTAGTTTGTAAGAAACTGTGTGAGGGTTCTTTTTTCCGGGGTGATCTGTACTTTTCATTGATACCATTTTGGGGGGGGGGGGGGTGAATTTTCCAAAAAACAGCAAATTGGCCATTCTAATTTTTTTTTTCTGTTTCGTCATTTGCCATATGGGATAAACAGGGGCGGACTTGGAACTTAAAGTGGCCCTGGATAAAATACTAAAAGTGGCCCTGTTTTGTAGTTGGGGCAGGGCCAGCAACACCATTATACCACCACAACAGAGCCAAATACCACAGTCCATCACAAAATACTACCATCAGCTCAAATTACATCTCCAAAAACTTCCACTGTCGGCCTTGAGGAGGGCACAGATGCCCCCCGGGCATTGGCTCACCCAGAAATTTCCCTGTAAGGTCTATGGCCAATCCACCCCGGGGATAAATATTTTTATATTTTAATAGTACTGGCGTTTTTGCATCTGGCGATGCCTATGATGTTTATTTTTTATTGTTTATTTTTATATTTATTTTGGGGAAAGGGGTTGGTTTCAATTTTTATATTTTTCAAACTTTTTTTTATATCTTTAAAAATGTTTATTTTTGTTTTTAAACTTTTTAAAAGTTCCCATAGGGAAATCATCAAATTGCTCCTCTCTCTGATGCATTAGGGTCTATGAGAATTACACTATATTTCTATGGAGCCCTGCCATAGACAGGATCTCCATATAAACCTACTGTATGTGCAGCAGCCTCGTATCTTTCAGAAAGACGGAGGCTGACGCACAATCCATCTAGCTCCACCAATCCTCGCTAGGGGAGCTTGTATACACCCAGAGTGCAAGCTCCTGGGTTTTTGTGCTCCCAGATGCCGTGGTTACATTTGACCACAGAATCTGAGGGGTTAAACGTCTCTGATCGGCATTAATGCCGATCACGGACATTAAGTCCGGGAGTCTGCTGTGTGAAAAAGCATGCATTCAGGTTGCTGTGGCGCTCGTTCCGCTCCAGGTACCAACTTTAAAGACCTGACATGTGACGTAGTATTATGTTACATGTAGGGAAAAGGTTAAAGGGGTTGTCCACATTTGTTTACTTAAATCTCCAACCACGAGCAGGACCTGTGAAGGGAAGCATACCTACTGCTCCCTAACACTTGGCTCTGCCTCTGTGTCCCCTAGCTGCTTTCACTGCACTTATGGTCTCTGCATGTAAACTTCCTGCACGGACAGGTGACATATGGAGCCAATGACTGGCCTCAGTGGTGATGTGCCCACAAGTAGCATATGATCACTGAACCTCTGTGGTCACAAGCCACTCAGGGATATGTCACCCTTGAGGCCATTGAACGACTGCAGCAGTGCACATGACCAGGGACCGGACATCACACTTCTGGTCCACAGGCAACCGGAAGTAGCAGAATTGAGCTGCTTCCAAGACGTGAATGACTTTTTTTTTCTTAATTTAAACATACTCCAGACATTAATTAAATTTGACGCCAGGTTTGGACAATTAGCGTGTATGGCGGATCCTCAGCAAATTACAATTTACACAGGCTTTCCTTTAAAGCCCTGATTTTCATATATGAGCTCTAGCGGTGGAAAGTAAGGGACGTTAAAATGGCACGAAGACCTGATTCATTCTGTAAGGAATGCTCCTAACGTATCCGCGTACAAAATGCAGATAAGATTTATTTTAGCTTTTCTGCCTTGTCTCAAACTGCAAATATTTTTTGTGACACGTCACAGTCTGCAGCCAAATAGTTATGTCTTTTTGGTCTGGAACATTACTAACCATAAAAACAGCTAAATTATATTTAATGGATAAATCAGTGCTGTTTGTCTTATTTATGGATCTGTTAAAGTAAGAGCCACCGCATTCTCAGAAGACAGAGCAAGTCATCCTTATATCATTCTCCAGCTACGCATACAAAAAGGCCTCCAAAGAAAAACTGTGCTACTTTATTAGATGTGTTACTTACTACCAGAGCTAAGAAGTCAGAGTGATCCTTGACCTGTGAAAGAAATATACTCAAGATGACAAACTCCATGGAAGAACAAAAAGCTTGCCTGCCAAGAGAACATTTATCGAGGTCATGATTAGCTAAAAACACAGCTTTCCCACAGTGATGTGGATACAGGGTGAAAACTACTAACTGCCTATAGAGGTTGTCACCAGGGCTATGGAGCCCCGACTTTGACTCCTCAATTTCCCCTTACTTCGACTCCCTCATACATGGCGCATGTTTAAAGGGAACCTGTCACCTCCTGTAGCAAAAAAAACCTGTTAGCAGTACCTTAATTTAGAGGCCAGGGTGATGCTAAAGAAGATCTTCATAAGGAGAAGAGATTCCTCTAACTGCCAGAAATTGGTCTTTTAATCCTCCTGAGCGCGCTGTCTTGACTCCGCTTGAAGTCAAGGGGGCAGCGGCCTCCTTGCTTCAAGTCAAGCAAACCACTCCCCTGGTCAACTTGACTGACAGGTTGCCGTTGAGCCGGGGATCGCGCAAGTCTTGCGCATGCGATGCGCGATTTCTTCCTGCGCGATCCCGGCCCCGGCTCTTCACTTTGCCGGCGCTTTTCTCTCTACAGCGCATGCACCGCAGAAGCAAGCGAGCGCGCTTGCCAGAGCGCGCCCGCCGTCCCCACACGCAACAGCGCCCGGCATGCGCTGTAGAGAGAAAGGAGCCGGCAAAGTGAAGAGCCGGGGCCGGGATCGCGCAGGGAGAAATCGCGCACCGCGCATGCGCGAGACTTGCGCGATCCCCGGCCCAACGGCAACCTGTCAGTCAAGTTGACCAGGGGAGTGGTTTGCTTGACTTGAAGCAAGGAGGCCGCTGCTTCAAGACAGCGCACTCAGGAGGATTAAAAAAACAATTTCTGGCAGTTAGAGGAATCTCTTCTCCTTATGAAGATCTTCTTTAGCATCACCCTGGCCCCTAAATTAAGGTACTGCTAACAGTTTTTTTTTGCTACAGGAGGTGACAGGTTCCCTTTAAGGAGGACCTTTTACCTCTCCTGACCCGCCTGTTTTAATAGCTTCATGCATTCTCTATGTAATAACAATTTTGAAACATCTATTCCTATGACTTTATGTTCTGCTATTCCTTTATTATTTGTACTAGAAGTTATGAATGAAATACCAGCAGTCTGCAGTAAGGGTACAGAGGGGAGGTAACCAATTGGGGGTGTGTCCCTGCACAGACTCACTCTATCCAATCAGTGCTGCCATTTTCAGACTGTGCAGGTACACCCCCCCAACTGGTTACCACCCCTCTGTACCCTTACTGCAGACTGCTAAGCAATTCATTCATAACTTCTAGTAGAAATAATAAAGGAATGACACAACATAGAGCCATAAGAATAGATGTTCCAGAATTGTTATTACATGGGGAATGCATGAAGCTATTAAAACAGGAATTTTAGGAGTGGTGAAAGGTCCTCTTTAAGCGATAACTTAATTTAAGCTTTTTATCACCCTTATGATACAATAATCAAGCTATTTAGGTAGAACATAAAATATATTTATTATTATCCTGCTCTGTCTTCCCAGGCTGTAGGTGGGTCTCCAGCAGATATTAGCATATATTAACTTACTCTGAGCAAGAGACTGTGATCTCTAACACAATTCCAGGTAAAGCCATGCTTCTCAGTCCTCACAACACTCGTGCCTTTTGCTTACTGCAGGTAATCACTCAGAGCTCAGTCACATCATTCCATGGGGGTGAGGTCACTCCTGCTCTCAGCCAATCAGATAACAGTCTTTCTGGTATGCAGGTTACCATAGAAACCTGTGTGCAGTGAGAGACCTGATGAGCTGTCTATAGTTCATGACTGACCAATGAATTTAGAAAATGTCTTCTTTTAACTGTCCCTTTATGTTGACAGTTAATCTTTGTAACTAGTGAGAAAACCTCTTTAATCCTGTTTTCTCTAGTGGATCTGAGATGAGTGCAGTCATTCCTTCCCAGTGCCTTTTTCCTCTGATCTGTAGCAGAGTAGCTTCACTACTGAGCATCTACATTCATCTCAACTAACAGCCTAGATTCTTAGATCAGGAATAGAACAGACATTTATAGGACATTTCATCATTTTCCCAAATTCTTATGAAAATATATTCCGCACATACTGCACTGAACTAACTGTGCCAATTTATTATATATTTTTGGAATTGGAGTCGGTCCATTTTATAACGACTCTGACTCCACAGCCCTGGTTGTCCCCAGGCTTTCCACAAACCAATGACAAATATACAATTCCTGAAGTTACATTTCTCCCTTTACCCTTTCAGACGGACATATTTTCCTATGCAGTCCCTGCAATGACAGGAGGTATGAGGTAACACAATAAATAAGGTGGCCGGAGTTGTCAGGAACCTGAAGACAGCTGATGTCAAATACTTCCTGGAAAAAACATCTGAAGAATTTTTATAATCATTAAAAAGGTTTTCTCAACTTATACAGTGATGGCATATCTCTACAATATACTATCACTTTATGACTCTGGGGTCATAAATCATTAAAGGGGTTATCCCATGAATCAAGTACATATAGAAAAGTCTCAAAAGGCCTTTAATCGCTATTTTAAACTATTTTACACTGTTTCCGTCCCAAAATACTGTATAGCATTTATTTCTTCTCTCACCATTGTATTCTCTGCTATTGTGGCCTTGTCCTATGAGCCATTTCCAGTGTTGTACTGTCAATGGAGGCAGAGCACACAGTTGCTATGGGGCCCATCAGTTTGAGAGGGAAACTGTCAGGGCTGAACACCCTACCCCCTTTCCAAGTATATTTAACTTACTCTGTTTTTACAGCTTATCTCTGCTCGGTCTTGAACCAAAGACCTGCTGTACAGGAGGCAGAAAGCCATAGGTTAAATGTAGTCAGTGGAAGGATTTTTTTTCTAGTACAATATACTTTTTAAGGATAATAACAAAAGTATGATTTATTTAGTAATTAGCAAAAAAAAAATTAAGGGCACAAAATGTGTTACAATAAAAATATATACCATATGTTTCTTGTATGTAAATTTTGGTAGGTTTTCGGGTGATATGCAAGTCACAAATACAGATGTGCTAGACAAAAACATTGGAAAATAGAACAGAACTTTAGATCATGTGATGTTAAAGCAGTTATGTCACTTCAGCAAATGACATTTATCATGTAGAGAAAGTTAATACAAGCCACTTACTAATGTATTGTAATTGTCCATATTGCTTCTTTTGCTGGCTGGATTCATTTTTCCATCATATTATCCACTTCTTGTTTCCATGGTTACGACCACACAGCAATTCATGAGTGGTGGTCGTGCTTGCACACGATAGGAAAAAGCGCCAGTTTCTGGTGGGCGGGAATGTGTCATGTATAATGTGATGGAAAAATATGGGATGGATCGTCGCACTGATCACTTTAAAGTGACACTGCACTTTAGCATGTCTTTTGATATGTCATATAGACAATCAAAAGTTTTGATCAGTGTGGATCCAGGAGCTGAGACCCCCACCAATCGCTAGAACGAGGAGAGAGGAGCACTCACATAGAGAACTCTCTCTTCTCTCTGCAGGAGACAGAATCCAGACTGGCACCTAGACCATCTAATGAGTCCATCTTGCTTCCGTCTCCTGCAGTGAGGAGGGAGAGCTCAATATGAGAACGCTTCTCTCTCCTCGATCTAGCGATCAGTGGGGGTCTCAGCACTCAGACACACACCGATAAATAATTTTGATATGTCACTATGGTATATCAAAATTTTTAACAAAGCACAGGGACACTTTATCTTAGGTTAAACAAAACTTGCAGGGTTGCATGCAACAACTGAACTTTTCACTTTACTCAGAAGGTAGGACACTCAAATCACTTAGGCTGAGTTCACACTTCAGTTATTTTTACTAGGTTTAGGTCAAAAACACTTTCCATTATACCTTATCTCTGAATACATTCACTACTGGTTTTGGCTCTCAATAACTGATGGAAATAACTGATGAAATAATTGAAGTGTGAACTAAGCCTTACTGTATCTTCAAAGAGCTGTTGTGCTCTGTCCGTCTGAAATCCATTAGTTTCACCAGACTGGAACTCAAAGGCCACAGGCTGGCCACTAGATCTCTCAGGGCCAAAGCCTCACATATTCCACATAGTCTGCAGTACACTTTCTCACAACCAGGCCCCTAACTTCATTTCTGTGACAACAGTATGGTACTGCTGCAGTGCTTCTGACCTTTGGGTCTTTGTCTCAACTTTATGGACCAACTATATAGCTTCCACTCAGGCTCGCCACATGTTCCAGTTCTCCGCCCCCCCCACGGACAAGCTCAAGCCTACTGCTCCCATAGGCTAAAACCCATTTCTGAGCCACTTTATGCAGTCCATCCCCACACAAACCAGCTTTTGACATTCATTCTTGCTTCCTTCCAGGGGCCTACAATCTCCTGACTGCACTACATAGACTCCCCAACACTAAGATGACCATCTGTCCTCATTTTCCTGGACATGTCCTCTTTTTGGGAAATAAAACAACTGTTTGGCCGGGATTTTTTTATAATCTCATTACAATGTCCTGGATTTACATGGACACTATTAATTACTAATGAGCGCTAATGAGTGCTTCCACTATGGTATTACTCACCGCTCCCTGGTCTACTTCCAGCAGCCGCACTGTGTCCTGACTTAGAACATAGTTAGTGCACTATGACCCAACACTGTGCTGACGTCAAGTCACAGTGCAGAGCGGCAAGAAGAGCCAGGCTTCTGAGTGGAGGACCTGGAGAGGTGTTTTTTATTTTTTGTCTGATCTGAGGTCTGCAGGGATCCGAGTGTGTAGGGGGCACATAAATATTGAGGTATGATCTGAGGTCTGCAGGGATAGGAGGGAAGGGGGTCTCATCTGAGGCCTGCAGGGATCTGAGTGTGTGTGTGGGGCACATAAATATAGAGGTTTGATCTGAGGTCTGCAGGGATCGGAGGGAAGGAGGTCTGATCGAGGTCTGCAGGGATCTGAGTGTGTGTGTGGGGCACGTAAATATTGAGGTATGATCTGAGGTCTGCAGGGATCTGAGGGAAGGAGGTCTGATCTGGGTGGGGTCTGCAGGGATCCGAGTGTGTAGGGGGCACATAAATATTGAGGTATGATCTGACGTCTGCAGGGATAGGAGGGAAGGGGGTCTCATCTGAGGTCTGCAGGGATCTGAGTGTGTGGGGGGCACGTAAATATTGAGGTATGATCTGAGGTCTGCAGGGATAGGAGGGAAGGGGGTCTCATCTGAGGCCTGCAGGGATCTGAGTGTATGTGTGGGGCACGTAAATATTGAGGTATGATCTGAGGTCTGCAGGGATCGGAGGGAAGGAGGTCTGATCTGGGTGGGGTCTGCAGGGATCTGAGTGTGTTGGGGGGGGGGGGGGAGACATGAATATTGGGGCAATATACCTGCTTTGCCTAGGGCACCAAAATACCTTGCCCTGGCCTGCTCATTAGTGCAACGTTAAAAGACAGGCACTGCCATCTGTTGGTGACAGCTAATATTACAGTGTAAACTGTACACATACTGTAGGATTATAGAAAAACAGTAACAAGGGGTAAACAGAACAGTCACAAAAGCTAAAGTCACATTAGTGATTCCATTTAACTTTTTGTTTAAAATGCAGTCATACTAGTAAGGGGTGGTAAGGCTTAACCCCTTATAGGTACCCTACAGACTTCATATAACCAACCAGGTTTATTTAGACCATTTCCTGAGTATTGTCAACACCTTTTCATGATATGAAAAGATAACAAATGCAGAACAAACTGGTGTTTTACCGTAGAAAAAAAAAACGCTACAAAAAAAAGTGCTGAAAAAAGGCACAAACTAGCTGTATGTGACTCCAGCCTCTTGAGCCACAATAACCACTGCTATACACAAGTGCTTAATGAGCGGGTAATTTTTTTACATTTTCGTCAGTACATAGATAACAAATGATTACAGTGACAAGACACATGTTCCGTGAGAGGAGATATTAAAAGACATGAAATCAAGAACGACTAGTAACGGACTGCATTACTCCTAGGAACCTTCCTGTCGCTATAGTTCCTGCCGGACATGTTTCATACGCGCACTGCACATCCAAGATGGCTGCGCCCAGGCGACGCTGCGGCCCGGGAGGTTGTAGGCACTTTTGAATGTGAATTTACGGTAATTGTACGGGATTATGGGCCTATATACCCCGCCGTGGAGAGCGTTGTCCCGGCTGGAAAATGTCTGCCCCTCCAGGATTCGCATGTGGGGGGCACATCCAGTGGATGGACGTGTGACCTGCGGAGAGGGCACGCCACCTGTGACAGTGGGGGACAATACTCTGCTTCTCAGGGATGGACATAAAGCAGTACCGGCGGCGTCTTGGAGAACGTCCGGTGTCTGGAGATGTAACCGACAGATGTTATCAGCCGGTTACCAGAGCCGACCATGGAGCTCCTGCACACAGAGCGGTCACTACCCGCAGGGCACTGATAGAGGCCATGGACGTGACCGGAAGTGCCCTGGCTGCGGGTACGTGCGGCTATATAGCTGCTGCCACCGACTGTCAGTCAGTGACGGGTGTAGTCGGACACGCCCCCCGTGGAACGTCATGTTCTTTGGCACAGATGAGTTTGCTCTGGAATGTCTGAAGAGCCTGAACAAGCAGAGGTGAGGGCAGCTACACAGGAGGGCACCATAGATCTCACACCAATCTACTGTCTTCAGCTGCTGGGACCTCTAGAGATAACCCGCTGTCTGCCATGCGAGCTGATGCAGCCAGTGTGTTCACATACCCCCTACTACCACCCCCTATACAATTTTTGGATGTGTTTTTGGAAACAAGTTATCTCCTAGCCACTGGATAGTGGATAGCTTTTATATCATTGGGGTCTGACACTGAGACTCCCACGATCAGATCAAGGTCCTGTGTCCAGCACATGAACATCGCCACTCCGTTCATCTCTATAGGACTGCCGGGGGTCGCTAAATGCTGTACTCTGGTATCTCTGGCAATCCTATAGAGTTGGAATAGAGTAGTGGTGGGCAAGCTTGAAAACTGCTCCATTCATACAGGGGACACGGCTTTTTGCGGACCCATTGAAATGGGGGGGGGACACCCATTGTTGTAATTGATGGGTTCCTAGCATCTGGACTCCCACCAATCTAAGAGGCCGGTCACACGGCAGTAAAACCCACCGCTGATCATCGGAACTGCCTGCCATTGAAATGATTGGGAGGCAGAAAGGATGTGGCTGCCGATGGTTTACAGCAGAGATCTCAAACTCGTGGCCCTACAGCTGTTGTAAAACTACAACTTCCATCATGCCAGGAGAGCCTACCGCTATTGGGGCATGCTGGGAGTTGTAGTTTTGCAACAGCTGGAGGGCCACGAGTTTGAGATCCCTGGTTTACAGTGATATTTAGGGGTGGAAGTCTGCGCCAAAAATATGTGGTAAAACTCCCTGTGTGAACGGCCTCTAAGAGTTCTGCCCTGTGTAGTGGATAGGAGATAAGTAGAGATGAGCGAACGTGCTCGTAACGAGCACTGTACCGCCCGGCTCCCCTGCGCTCGCATGGGCGCAGGCAGCCGGATCCGTCGGGTGAGGAGGACGGAAGCGACTGCCTGCGCCATGCGAGCACAGGGGAGCCGAGCGGTACAGTGCTCGTTACGAGCACGTTCGCTCATCTCTAATTGCATCCAGATGTCTTCCATTTTTCACTTCTATGGAGCCAGGGCCGGGTGAAAAACACACAATATAGAACATGCTGCGATTTTTCCTGAACACAGAAACGATGCGTGAAAACGCGCGCACACCTAATGAAATGAATGGGTCAGGATTCAGTCCGGATGCTATGCGTTTGCTTCAGGCATCGCTCATGTGTAAGACGACCTTAACCCTTTCGCAAACCAGTGCCGTACATGTACGGCGCTGGAGCGATGTGGGAACATGGCCGGCAAGTCTCTGCTGTTTCAAATAGCAGAGACTTGCCGCTACTTACTGATATAGATGATTGGTAACTAAAGGCATTAGATGCTGTGATCATGTGAGATCACGGCCTCTAATAGCGCTAAAACCCAGAAGCACACACTTCTGGGTGTTGTACAGATGCCCCGTGTGGTCAATCGGGGTATCTGCACTGGATCTGAAAGCTGTAAACATTGCTGATGAGGTTTACAGCTTTCAATCTGAATTTCTTATTTTGGCCACCAGATGGCAGGCCAGGATAAGAAATGAGCAAAAGGTACCTAAAATGGAGTTTTAAAAATCCCTGATTGCTCAAAATTAAAAATTAAAAAACATTATCTATATGCTCATATATGAGCCTTAAAATAATCACCAAATTTAAAAAAAAAAAATATAAAAAATATAAAAGTTTAAATCACCCCCCTTTCCATATTAAAAAAATAAATACCTAAATAACAATAAATATAAACATCATGGGTATTACCATGACCGAAAACGCCCCTACTTTTAAAATATCCCAAAAAATTCCAATACGGCGAATTGTTTAACGGAAAAAAGGGTCAAAAAGGCCGATTTGCCATTTTTTCACTACTTCTCTTACCCAAAAAAATGTAATAAAATGTGATCAAAAAGTCACGCACACTCCAAAATAGCATCAATAAAAACTATTGATGGATTGTCCGGCAAAAAATGAGCCCTTAAACAGCTCAGTGGATGTAACTAAAAAAAAGTTCAGAATATGACGATGTAAGAAAAAAAATTTTTTTTTCAAAGCTTTATGCCATAATTAATGGCGCCAATCGAAAGTACAACTTGTCCCGCAAAAAAGTAAGCCACGGAAAATAGGGAAGAAAAATGAAAACGCAAAACCGAAAAAACCTCTGGTACTGAAAGGGTTAAAAGAACAGTGAAACAATAAAAAAAAGTTTTTTAAAAAAAGCTTTAAAATGTAAAGCACCGACGTTACATAATTTTGCACTTGCGTAAACAATAACAAATAAACATAATTGGTTTTGGCCCCCAAAATGGCAGAGATGGGGGGGCGATCAGCTGTAGCCAGAGGGGTCTGCACCTCCTCAGTGATATCAACATGAAAACTGGGCCGATCGCTTTGGACGGACTGATCCTTGACCATTATATACTTGTATGATGTAATGACATTGAGAAGTGGATGTCGCTAATCTGCATCTCTCCGTTATGTTTGCACGGGCAAAGCAGAAAGGCACAAGAGGAAGTAGTTGGAAAACTAGAGGTGGTTTCACTGCCCTCCTTATTGCCAAAAGGACTACCAGTGACGAACTATGCTTCAGACGAGGGGATCCCGCTCCATGAATGGCCCGACATTGGCCGCTGTGACCAGTTTGATGTTGGAGTGGTGGCATCGTTTGGGCGACTCCTCAGTGAAGACCTCATTTTAAAGTTTCCATAGTAGGTAAATTACAGCGATGCACGTAATGGTTGAATCTGTTTGGACGTTTCTGACTGGACTTGATCATTTCAGCGGGATCTTGAATGTACATCCCAGCCTCCTCCCGAGATGGCGAGGGCCAGCTCCCCTAATCCATACAGTACTGAGCGGAGATCAGAAGACTGGAGTCACCATCATGCAGATCAGACCAAAGAGGTACAGCCCAGCTACACCGTACAGTAGATGTGTGTATATGGGCAAGGGACTGTAACGGTGGAAGGCAGCATGAAAAAACAAAGAGGGTGCATTCACACGACCGTAGTTTTGGGTCCGCTTAAAATTGCGGAACGGGTGCGGACCCATTCATTTCAATGGAGCCGCAAAAGATGCGGACAGCATACCGTGTGCTGTCCGCATCCGTTGTTCCGTTCCGCAGTGCCGCAAAAAATATAGAGCGTGTCTTATTCTTGTCCGCGGACAAGAATAGGCATTCTCTATATAGCGCTAGCCATGTGCGGTCCGCAAATTGCGGAACGCACATGGCCAGTATCCGTGTTTTGCGGATCCACAAAACACTTACGGTCGTGTGAATGCACCCTTAGGCTTCATTCACACGTCCTTATTTTGTTTCCTTGTCCGTTCCGTTTTTTTTTGCGGACCATATGCGGAACCATTCCTTTCAATGGGTCCCCAAAAAAACGGAAGGTACTCCGTATGCATTCCGTTTCCGTATTTCCGTTCCGCAAAAAAGATAGAACATGTCCTATTCTTGTCCGTTTTGCTGACAAGGATAGGCATTGTTACAATGGATCCGCAAAAAAAACGGAAACACGGATGACATATGGAACGTCATCCGTATATTGCGGATCCACAAGAACGGAAAACACATATGGACGTGTGAATGAAGCCTTAATAACGTCTTTGTCTAGTTCTGAGGGTTATACCCAAGGAGATCAGTGGTTGCTTCAAGACAGATTATATGTGAGCTAAAGCGGAACCAAGAAAATGATGACTGAATTCACCAGTGCCACCATTATTAGCCTAATGACTGGGGGCACGTTTTGCTATATGTCTGCTCCTGCATTGTATAACAAGGCTTATTGCTCAGAGGCTTGAAGGAGTTGCAGTATTATTAGTTTATTCACTGTATTTCTGTCCCTGCTGCTGTTGTCGCCTTCATTAACTTGGATCCATATTCTTTTTCATGTGTTTTTTTTTTATACTGGCTGCTGCTGCACATAGGACCCCCTTGATATGACATCACTCAAAATGGCTTCATAGACAGCCGAGGCGCCGCTGCTGCTGGCTCTGTCGGTGCGCATGTTCGCTTCTGTAGCCAGCTGTGTTCCAAGGCCGGGACACTGGAGGCAGGAAGTTATTCTACTGCGCAGACGCTGATTGCTTGTTGTGGAGTCTGCACAGTAGAAGACAGGATGGAAGACACTTGTATAGTTTTCTTGCATTTTAACACTGAAAAGAAATCACCATATTCTGACTCCTATAATTTTTTTTTTGTAGTTACCCGTACTGAGCTGTGTGAGGGCTCATTTTTTGCAGGACAAACTGTACTTTTCAGTGATACCACTTTTGATTTGTGTGTGATTTTTTAATCACTTTTTATAAAAAAAAATTTTGGGCAGTTGAAGTGACAAAAAATGTCAAATTGACCAATTTTTATTATTTTTTTTCCATTACATCATTTACCGTATGGGATGAATATTATTATATCTTTATAGAACAGGTGTTTACTCATGCGGTGACACCCATGAGTATTTTTATTTTCATTTTGGGGTGGGATGGGTGGGGCGAACATATATATATATATTTATATATATATATTTATATATATATATATATATATATTTAAACATTTATATAGTTTTTTTTTTTTTTTTTTTTTTTTACTGTGGCCTATAACTGGCAATCATTAGATTGCCCATTGTGTTCATTATTAAGCATTTCAGTGCTGCCACCTGGTGGCCTCAGTTGATATTTTTCACTAATAGCTTCCAAAACTTGATTGAGGCTTCAGTCTATTAGTACAGTAACAGGTTGCCTGATCTATCCTGGGAACGCTGTTGCGGCTCCTGTTTCCAAACTACTTTTGATAACATTTGACCACTGCATCTGAGGGGTGATATGTATGCAGTCAGCCTTATGTGCCGCGGGTCTCTGCTGTTTGAAACCGCAAAAACCTGGCGGCTATGGCGCAACTTCTGCCGTACATATATGACGGAGGTCGTGAAGGGATTAATAAATACAGAGACAGTTTGGACTCTGCAGGGACTGATTCAGCGGAGCTATGCTGACTTGTATGCACTAGGCTCATCGGTGACCATACTCTGTAACTTTATGTGGTCTCCACTTCGTTGCTGAGGTTCCTAAACTCTTCCACTTTACAATAATACCACTCAGAGGTGATGGAGGAATATCTAGGAGGGAAGACATTTTATAAACTGACTTGTTGCAATGGTGGCATCTTATTACAGTACCATGGTCAGATTCAGTGAGCTCTTTAGGGTGCCTCACATGAAAATGTTCTGCAACTGAAAATCATTTCTATTCATTTGAGTGGAGTTGTTTTGGCGAAATGCATATGGATTTCTGCAAGCACCATTCAGGTGAATGCATCTGTTTTTGAGTCGTAGAAAATCTTCTGCATCAAAATGTGCTGCTTGTGAATGGGCGATTCTTTCCTAAATGTTTGTAAAGGCAGACTGCATGGCTAGGAGCAGGATTTTATACACCTGTGGCAAAGGGTCTGAATTCACGGTGTCGTACTATATTTCTCCATATAGTGTACTTTTGGGAACAGTTAGAAGGTTCCCATACATATTAGGTTGCATTCACATGGCCGTGTCCATTTTGCGAACAGTGGATCAGCAAAACACGGACACTGGCTGTATGCACCCCGCATCACAGTGAGGACTCATTGACTTCAATTCGTCCTCGATCTGCATGTTGCAGCCGAAGATAAGACAAGTCCTATCTTTTGTGGCATGACTGTACAGGTCTGGAAGCCCTTCCAGGTCTGTGTGGCCATGCGGCAAAAGATAGGACGTGTCCTATTTTTACCCGCAACATGCGGATTGGGGATCTATTGGCTTCAATACAGAGGGTGCACACGGCATAATAGGGTGTGAGGAGACACTTGGCTGCTGTTTAGAAACTGTACCAACCACCATGCATCAGATGGGGTGGGAGAATGGAATTGAAGGGACACGTTGAATTTAGGCTGAGGCTATTCTAATTCATTCGTTTTCATTTAGGTTTGATGTGGGACCTATAGTGATGCAGGAAACCTTTCCCGTTGCTCCACAATGTACCTCTAAGGAGCTGGAAGCTGTGCTGTCCAAGCAGGGGGCTGAAATGGTAAAGGGTAAATGATGTCTTGTGAGGACAGAGGCTGATTTCTACAGTCCTGCCCAAACACTTGTCTCAGTTTTATGGTTTTCTTCTCTCATAGCTTATGTCAGTTTTAAAAGACTTACCTGAACGGCTGAGAACTGCGACAGAGCAACCAAAAGAGGGGGCAACATTTGGTGAGTCCTTACTAATGTAACCCCCTTGGAGATGACATACTGCACAGATATGTATAGTCTGATCATACAGATCTGGTAAGGGACAAGGATGGAAGATCTCATTACTCTCACTTTTTGTTTAGCACCCAAGATAACGGCTGCCATGAGCTGTGTCAAGTGGGCAGAACAAACTCCAGAACAGATCGTTCGACTAGAACGTGCCATTGGATTTGTGGTAAGCAAGTTTTTGTCTATGAAACGTATGCATTTTTTTACAACTTTTTGGACTGGTGTTTCATAGCCGCACAGTGTTTTTTTTTTCCCCTAAAAACAGACATCTATGTGAAAATGTCTGAAAAAATGCCACACCCAGAGCATGCTGCAATTTCCAGAAAATACGCTATTAAACGCCACAACAAAAAAAAAGAGTGTTTAAGCACATTTTATGAGTTCCTATTGGCCAGCATGTAACCTTTGGCCACGGTGTTTTTTGCTTAACCCTTAGTGACCAGCATTTTTTTTGTTTTTTACTGTCCATTAGAGATGAGCGAGCATGCTCGAGTGCCATTTTTGCGTATTTGCGTACGCATTTTAAAATTTGTACGCTAATCATACGCATATTTTAATCTATACGCAAATGCGTACAAATTGAATTTGTATGCTATTCGTACGCATTTGCGTATAGATTAAAATATGCGTATGAATAGCGTACAAATTTTAAAATGCGTACGCAAATACGCAAAAATGGCACTCGAGCATGCTCGCTCATCTCTACTGTCCATTTTTAAGTAGTCATTACTTCATTTTCTCTGAGGACTTGTTTTTTTTGGTGCTGTTTAAGGGTGCCTATGAATTACTGTGTAATTTATATAATTTTTTTTTCCAGATTTAGGGAAAAAAAAAGTTTTTGCCCTTTTTTTTAATTTTTTTTAAAATTATTTATACTGTCCAGGTTAGGGGATAAGTGTCTGCTTGGCAAGCGTCTGAGTCTGTGATCAGAGCTTAACCGTATAACTCAGTTCTCATTAAACACGAGTAAAACCTCTGATTTCTTGCAGATGCCACTACAGGCCGTATGGATGGGTGCACCCGTTAAACTCCTCCACTTTGTAGAAGTTCCAGATTCCCTAATCACTTCAGGTCTGTCTCTGTTTTCCTGTAGTTTCAAATATGACGCTTTGCATGCACCAGTTCTTTGAGCGTGTCTGTAAAATGGCAATTATTTTTTCTTTCTGATATGTCCTTGCTTTCCTTTTTGTAGATTTTCCCAGATTCCCTGGCTCAATTCATTATCTTTCTGCACCACAGATCATGGTGGTTCGGTGTAAGGTGGGCATCCTTAAAATATTTGGTTTGATTGGATACTGTACTTCTATTATTTAGCTTTGAATTTGGACATGAGATTAATGCAGATACTGATGTAGCAGAGCTGATTTTGTTGTGTGAACGCCTTGCTTGTGCATCATAATTCATTCACTTAAAAAATACCGTATATTCACTTGCAGTCCTTTGTAAAACTATATAGAACTCTGAGTCAGGCCCAAAAGTGAACACAGCTCTGCTTCCTCTAAACCAGGGATCTCAAACCCGTGGCCCTCCAGCTGTTTCAAAACTACAACTCCCAGCATGCCCCAATAGCTGTAGGCTCTCCTGGCATGATGGAAGTTGTAGTTTTACAACAGCTGGAGGGCCACGAGTTTGAGATCTCTGCTCTAAACGCTGGAGTCAGTATTCAAAAATATTCTCTAAAAACATGCTAGTCATGTATATTTCATGTTGCATTTTTGTGTTGGCAGGATGGCTGGGTGGGCATCAGGACTGTAAAACTCAGGAAGAAGATGTCTGCCAAGGATTTTTATAATGGTTACTTGCATCCTTGGTTTGTGAAAAAATCGGACATTCCCCTGGAGGAGTGCCGCTTCCACACGCTTCATCTTCCGCCAAAATCTAAGACTTCAAAGCAGAGATCTGTCAGGAACACGGGGGGCTAGCACAGCAACAGAGATGGAGAGTGAAACTACCACATACAATAATTCATGTTTAACAGGACAGAAATATCGAAGTGTGCAATCTAATAACGTGACTGAATAACTCAAAAGAAAACAAAAATCATTGTAATTATGTATAATAAAGACTGAAATTAAAAAAATCATGGACAAAAATGATAAATGCCGTTTCTTTAATGTCATTTTTAGGCTTTAAATACTTAATATAAAAATATAGCCATATAAATTATACTTCTTTAAAGGAAGTCTTTCACCTATATAACTAACAGCAGTGCCCCACAGAAGATTGCATACACATCTCAGACATACCTGTGTGCACTGTGTGTCTGTATTACATGTCACATCCCAGACATACCTGTGTGCACTGTGTGTCTGTATTACATGTCACATCCCAGACATACCTGTGTGCACTGTGTATCTGTATTACATGTCACATCCCAGACATACCTGTGTGCACTGTGTGTCTGTATTACATGTCACATCCCAGACATACCTGTGTGCACTGTGTGTCTGTATTACATGTCACATCCCAGACATACCTGTGTGCACTGTGTGTCTGTATTACATGTCCAGGAAAAGAACTTTTATTCTGCAGGAAAACAGCTCCCAAGTGCCCAGCTGAAAGTGAAACTAAAAACAGCTTTCTCTCCCGACTCGAATTCTAACAGATATATCTTCTGATATACTGGATATAGTGCTGTGATTTTGGTATCATATTAAAGCTTGGAATGTCAGCTTTCAAAGGAGGTCAGAACCATTGTTCTATCTGCTACCAGTCCCAAGATATGAGCAGCTAAAGCTGCCCTCCCCCCTCCAGTCTGGTTTGCAGCAGCAGCAGAGCCGGGCACTTGGGAGCTGTTTTCCTGCAGAATAAAAGTGCTTTTTCTGAACGAGGAATACAGACACAAAGTGCAAACAGGTATGTCTGGGATGTGACATGTAATACAGACACACAGTGCACACAGGTATGTCTGGGATGTGACATGTAATACAGACACACAGTGCACACAGGTATGTCTGGGATGTGACATGTAATACAGACACACAGTGCACACAGGTATGTCTGGGATGTGACATGTAATACAGACACACAGTGCACACAGGTATGTCTGGGATGTGACATGTAATACAGACACACAGTGCACACAGGTATGGTCTGGGATGTGACATGTAATACAGACACACAGTGCACACAGGTATGTCTGGGATGTGACATGTAATACAGACACACAGTGCACACAGGTATGTCTGGGATGTGACATGTAATACACACACACAGTGCACACAGGTATGTCTGGGATGTGACATGTAATACACACACAGTGCACACAGGTATGTCTGGGATGTGACATGTAATACACACACACACAGTGCACACAGGTATGTCTGGGATGTGACATGTAATACAGACACACAGTGCACACAGGTATGTCTGGGATGTGACATGTAATACACACACACAGTGCACACAGGATGTCTGGGATGTGACATGTAATACACACACACAGTGCACACAGGTATGTCTGGGATGTGACATGTAATACAGACACAGTGCACACAGGTATGTCTGGGATGTGACATGTAATACAGACACACAGTGCACACAGGTATGTCTGGGATGTGACATGTAATACACACACACACAGTGCACACAGGTATGTCTGGGATGTGACATGTAATACAGACACACAGTGCACACAGGTATGTCTGGGATGTGACATGTAATACACACACACAGTGCACACAGGTATGTCTGGGATGTGACATGTAATACAGACACAGTGCACACAGGTATGTCTGGGATGTGACATGTAATACAGACACACAGTGCACACAGGTATGTCTGGGATGTGACATGTAATACACACACACAGTGCACACAGGTATGTCTGGGATGTGACATGTAATACAGACACACAGTGCACACAGGTATGTCTGGGATGTGACATGTAATACAGACACACAGTGCACACAGGTATGTCTGGGATGTGACATGTAATACAGACACACAGTGCACACAGGTATGTCTGGGATGTGACATGTAATACAGACAACAGTGCACACAGGTATGTCTGGGATGTGACATGTAATACAGACACACAGTGCACACAGGTATGTCTGGGATGTGACATGTAATACAGACACACAGTGCACACAGGTATGTCTGGGATGTGACATGTAATACAGACACACAGTGCACACACAGGTATGTCTGGGATGTGACATGTAATACACACACACAGTGCACACAGGTATGTCTGGATGTGACATGTAATACAGACACACAGTGCACACAGGTATGTCTGGGATGTGACATGTAATACACACACACAGTGCACACAGGTATGTCTGGGATGACATGATACACACACAGTGACAGGTAATTGACATAATACACACACACAGTGCACACAGGTATGTCTGGGATGTGACATGTAATACACACACACAGTGCACACAGTGCACACAGGTATGTCTGGGATGTGACATGTAATACAGACACACAGTGCACACAGGTATGTCTGGGATGTGACATGTAATACAGACACACAGTGCACACAGGTATGTCTGGGATGTGACATGTAATACACAGACACACAGTGCACACAGGTATGTCTGGGATGTGACATGTAATACAGACACACAGTGCACACAGGTATGTCTGGGATGTGACATGTAATACAGACACACAGTGCACACAGGTATGTCTGGGATGTGACATGTAATACAGACACACAGTGCACACAGGTATGTCTGGGATGTGACATGTAATACAGACACACAGTGCACACAGGTATGTCTGGGATGTGACATGTAATACAGACACACAGTGCACACAGGTATGTCTGGGATGTGACATGTAATACAGACACACACAGTGCACACAGGTATGTCTGGATGTGACATGTAATACACACACACAGTGCACACAGGTATGTCTGGGATGTGACATGAATACAGACACACAGTGCACACAGGTATGTCTGGGATGTGACATGTAATACAGACACACAGTGCACACAGGTATGTCTGGGATGTGACATGTAATACAGACACACAGTGCACACAGGTATGTCTGGAATGTGACATGTAATACAGACACACAGTGCACACAGGTATGTCTGGGATGTGACATGTAATACAGACACACACAGTGCACACAGGTATGTCTGGATGTGACATGTAATACACACACAGTGACACAGGTATGTCTGGATGTGACATGTAATCACGACACACAGTGCACACAGGTATGTCTGGGATGTGACATGTAATACAGACACACAGTGCACACAGGTATGTCTGGGATGTGACATGTAATACAGACACACACAGTGCACACAGGTATGTCTGGGATGTGACATGTAATACACACACAGTGCACACAGGTATGTCTGGGATGTGACATGTAATACAGACACACAGTGCACACAGGTATGTCTGGGATGTGACATGTAATACAGACACACAGTGCACACAGGTATGTCTGGGATGTGACATGTAATACAGACACACAGTGCCACACATACATGCACACAGGGTATGTCTGGATGTGACATGACATGTAATACAGACACACAGTGCACACACAGGTATGTCTGGGATGTGACATGTAATACAGACACACAGTGCACACAGGTATGTCTGGGATGTGACATGTAATACAGACACACAGTGCACACAGGTATGTTGGGATGTGACATGTAATACGACACACAGTGCACACAGGTATGTCTGGGATGTGATGTAATGACACACAGACACACGTGACACACAGTGCACACAGGTATGTCTGGATGTGACATGTAATACAGACACAACAGTGCACACAGGTATGTCTGTGGATGTGACATGTGACATGTAATACAGACACACAGTGCACACAGGTATGTCTGGGATGTGACATGTAATACAGACACACAGTGCACACAGGTATGTCTGGGATGTGACATGTAATACCAGACACACAGTGCACACAGGTATGTCTGGGATGTGACATGTAATACAGACACACAGTGCACACAGTATGCTGGGATGGACTGTAACACCCCAGTGCACACAGGTATGTCTGGGATGTGACATGTAATACACACACACAGTGCACACAGGCATGTCTGGGATGTGACATGTAATACAGACACACAGTGCACACAGGTATGTCTGGGATGTGACATGTAATACAGACACACAGTGCACACAGGTATGTCTGGGATGTGACATGTAATACAGACACACAGTGCACACAGGTATGTCTGGGATGTGACATGTAATACAGACACACAGTGCACACAGGTATGTCTGGGATGTGACATGTAATACACACACACGGTGCACACAGGTATGTCTGGGATGTGTCTGCAATCTTCTGTGGGGCACTGCTGTTAGCTATATAAGTGAAAATGAGGTGACAGACTCCCTTTAATGTAGTTTTTGTAGGCCATACTCTTTTAATCTCCCTCAGAGCTTTTCTTTTATTTGCTGAGGCACCTTACCAGCACCGCTCCATTGGCTGCAGCAGTGATGTCAGAAGTGCAGCAAGTGACCACCAATGAGTGGCCGGAGCAGTCGCATGCAAGTATGGCAGCTTCAGCCATGGTAAGCACTAGAGATGAGCGAACGTGCTCGTAACGAGCACTATGGCGCTCGGCTCCCCTGCGCTCGCATGGGCGCAGGCATCCGCTTCCGTCCTTCTCACCCGACGGAAGCGGATGCCTGTGCCCAGGGGAGCCGAGCGCTACAGTGCTCGTTACGAGCACGTTCGCTCATCTCTAGTAAGCACAGATTTCCGGAGAGTATGGACCAGTGGCGGGGATTAATGTAGAGTATGGACTTTTTTAAAAATTAATTTATCACATGTAGAGCTATTTTTATTTTTTAAAGCCCGGAAAACTCCTTTAACCCCTTCAGGACTAGGTGATGTTCCAGTTTGGAGTTCTCATTTTTTACCTCCTGCCTTCCCAGAACCATAACTTTTTTTTTTATTTTTCCGCTCGCATAGCCGTATAGGGCTTGTTTTCTGCAGGACAAGTTGTATTTTCTAACAGCACCATTTAATATTGCACATAATGTAATGGGAAGGTGGAAACTATTTAAAATGGGGTGGAATTGGGAAAAAAAAAACGCAATTCCAGCACAGTTTAAAGAGTTTTGTTTTTACGGCATTTCTGTCATTCTCTGGGTCAGTATGATACCACATACATTATATAGTTTTTCTTGTGTTTTTTTCTTTGTCTACTGAGTTGATGTGTGGGCTCATTTTTTACAGGGAGATCTGTAGTTTTCAGCGATACCATTTTGGAGAGTGTGTGACTTTTTTGGTCACTTTTTATTCAATTTTTGTCGAAAGAGAAGCAATAAGAAAACGGCTACTTTAGATTTTTTTTCTGTTACGGTGTTCTCCATACAGGATAGATACATGTGCATTTTAATAGTTTAATATAATAGGCGATGTCTATGATGTTTACTTTGCTTATTTTTATTCAAATTCTGGGGAAAGGGGGTGATCTGAACCTTTATATTTTTTTAAAAAATGTTTATATTTAGTCACCTTAGGTACTATAACAGGGATGCTCGAACTGTGGCCCTCCAGCTGTTGCAAAACTACAATTCCCAGCATGGCCTAATAGCTGTAGGCTGTCCAGGCATACTGGGAGTTGTAGTTTTGCAACAGCCGGAGGGCCACAGTTTGGGCATCCCTGGACTATAACATGCAATCATTAGATTGCAATTTGTATTCTGTAATACAGAATATTCCAGTGCAACGCTGCCACCTGCAGGCCAGCATTGGAATATACCAGTAATAGGCTTGAAAGCCTTGAGTCAGAGATACACAAGCGAGTGCAATGTGTTAAAGAGGACCTTTCACGGTTTTGAATTACTGTAGATAAATACCTCTTGTCCCGGGGTACCCCCCGCTGATGCTGCCACTCTGCCTAGTTTTTTAAAATACAGCTCCTACTCCCCGCTGTGCCCGCCTGTAGTTTTCGCGCTCAGTATGTAAATACTGAGCATCGGTACAGGGAGGAGGAGACGCCGGCATTTCTCAATGGGCGTCTCCTTCTCCCTGGCTGTGCCGCGATCCAATCACAGCGGAGAGCGTCACAGCCAGGGAGAAAAAAAAAACCTCACCTTCTCCCTGGCTGTGACGCTCTCCGCTGTGATTGGATCGCGGCACAGCCAGGGAGAAGGAGACGCCCATTGAGAAATGCCGGCGTCTCCTCCTCCCTGTACCGATGCGCGAAAACTACAGGCGGGCACAGCAGGGAGTAGGAGCTGTATTTTAAAAAACTAGGCAGAGTGGCAGCATCAGCGGGGGGTACCCCGGGACAAGAGGTATTTATCTACAGTAATTCAAATCCGTGAAAGGTCCTCTTTAAGCTCGCAGCGTGTGTCAGTGAGAGGTACCACTGAAAGGATCACACAGCATTCTACCGATTTTATTATGCTGGCTAACCCTTACAGTCCTGAAATCTATGGTATTACACTGACAGACGCTGTGGGTTTGAGGCATAGCACTTGCTCACGTGTCTTTGGCCTTGTACGGACCTGAAAAAGGGAGAGGCGTTCTGGACCGGGAAGTGCGTGGATCCTGGTTTTCGTGTTCTTAGATGCTATGGTCACGGCATCTGAAGGGTTAAATGTGTGTGACTGGTATTATCACTGATCACACACATTAGTCCCAGATCTGTGCTGTTTGAAAAGGCAGAAACCTGGCAGCTATGGCGCCCACTGTGTTTGCGAATGGGCGGCATTTTTAAACACTGGACTTTTGCCATGCATGTACAGAGGATGTGCAGAAAGGGTTAACGTTATGTGAATGCCTCTGTGGCCTGGAAACCTCTATACTATATTACATTTATGGAAAAATGTAAAAAAAAAAGTTTAACATAAAAATGTGATTTATACAATAGGTCATTTTTTGATGACACAGTTGCTTAAATAAGGATTTCTCGTACTTTATAAATGCACAGTTACAGAATTGTAAAAAGCTGCTTTATTTTCTTTGCGTTGTAAAAAGCTTCTTTTAAAATCAATCCTCATCACTTATGGTGCCCCAGTGATATTAGATTTTAGCACAGCGTTAAACAGTGGTTTAACACAATCCTGTATAAAACATCACTGGGAGCCATATAACAGAACACAAACTGACTATTTTGGCATGAAACATAATATAAGAGCAGAAGGTTAAAAGTACATTTTAATTCTCTACACATTGACCAGCAATGAGTCCTGGTGTATAGAAATGGAGTGCCAGCCGTTGTGATGGAGCAGCAGGAGGAGACTGTGTGCTTTAAAATAAGCACAGATACCCAGGTTTATGTATGGCGGCTATGAGGAATTCTTTCAGGATGGTTTTACCAAGGGGAGATACCACTGTAAGAACAGAAATAACAGTTAATAAGTGTATGCAGAGTATCTAACCACAAATAATAAGAGCCGCCACCACCATTGTTGCTAAACCTACTGTTTCCTTACAGAGTTAGGCCCCATTCACATGACGTATGTTCATTTCCATATCTTATCCGCATTTTTGCGGATAAGATGCGGAACCATACGGACCCATTCATTTTTCCATAGGAGAAAAAAAAAAAGTGTGCATTCCGCAGCCGTATTTCACAGCGGATTGTCCGCAAAAAAAAGGAAACGTCCTATACTTGGCCGCAAAACACCTCCGTAACCCTGTTAAAGTCAATAGGTCTGAAAAATTACGGAACACTACGGAAGACTTTCCGTATGTCTTCCGTTCCGTTTTTATACGGATCACGGAACACATACGGTCGTGTGAATAGGGCCTAAGGGCCCTTTTACATGAGGAATGGATCAGAGACAAACATTCACACAAATGCCCCATGTAAAAATACTGCTGATCACATTGTGGGCAGGACAGCACCCTGTGTAAAACGGGATGTGCTGCGGAAAGCATTTAGGGTCCATTCAGACGGCCGTAATAATGCGGACCCGCAATACTACAGCTGCCGCCCGGCATGTGTTCCGCAGCGCTGCGGGAAACACGGCCGGGCGCCCCATTGAAAATGCCTATACTTGTCTGTTCATTCGGACAAGTTTTATCTTTTTATGCGGAGCTAGCAATATTGCGGAATAGATACGACCGTGTGAATGGGGCCTTAGTGTGTATGGGGATTAACAATCGCAGAAGTAATCATCAACAGATGGGATGATTGCTGCATATGCACTATTTATGCATAAAGACGTGGAAACGAACCCCCCGCCACAAAGAGCAACTCTGGTGGAGATACCATGACTGGGTATTAGCATATGGTCTCCACTGAAGAGCAAATGTGGAGGTACCAGAAGCAAACTATTGTAAGAGTGGCTAATAGAGACTAATCTGTGCGTGGGGGCCTAAAGGGGTGTTCCGGGAATTCATAAAATTACTGAAAATACTTAAAGAGGACCTTTCACCACTCCTGACATGCCTGTTTTAATAGCTTCACGTATTCCCCATGTAATAACAATTCTGGAACATCTGTTCTTATGGCTCTGTGTTGTGTCAGTAAGGGTACAGAGGGGAGGTAACCAGTTGGGAGTGTGTACCTGCACAGTGTGAAAATGGCAGCACTGATTGGATAGAGTCTCTCTGTGCAGGTACCTCCCCTCTGTCCACATCCGTTGCTCTGTCCCGTGGCCCGCAAAAAAAAAAAAAAAAAAAAAGAACATGTCTATTATGGGCGTCCGTTCCGTAAATTGTGGGACGCACATGGGTGGCATCCGGCAAACACAGCACGGTCGTGTGCATGAAGCCTAACAGGTGCTAGGAGATGTCCTGAGCCGCAAACAAGTGTATCCACAATGAACAAAATAAAAAACGATAAATCACCAGCACTCTGTAAAAATTCACTTCTTTATTGTAAAATCCTTAAAAACACCTTGTGCAACGGTTAAAACCATACCATGGTATCATAATGAATCATGATTAAGAACAAGTCATACTATGTCTGAAACGCGTAGGTATGAGTTTAACCGTTGTACAAGATGGGTTAAAGGATTTTTCAATAAGGCTAGTTGCACAATAGCATCAGAGATCCAGCAGGCTGTTCTGGCAGAGATCAGCCTACCGGACCTCTGACACTAGTTTGCAACTAGCCTAAGTAAGGCCCCTTTAACACCTGCGGCATGAGGCTCCGGCAGACTGTTCCGGTGGGTGAACAGCCTGCTGGATCCGTGCTGCCGCAGGTGCACATGTTGGGCCGGAATTACGCCCCGGCCCCATTCACTGTAATGGGGGCGGGACACGGATCTGGCCGCAGCACGGCAACTCCTGCCGAGAGGGGGTTGTATTTTCGTTCCGGTTGCCTCACGGCAGGGGTTGCCTTGCTGCAGCCGGATGCGCGGCCCACCCCATTACAGTGAATGGGGCTGGAGCGTAGTTCCGGCAGCATGGATCCGGCGGGCTGTTCACCTGCCGGAGCCCCGTGCCGCAGGTGTGAAAATAGCCTAAGTGAAGTTTTTACAGAGTGCTGGAAAGTTATCATTTTTGAATTTGTTGATTATGGATATACAACGGCATGCAAAAGTTTGGGCACCCCTGGTCAAAATTACTGTTACAGTGAACAATTAAGCAAGTTGATTATGAAATGATCTCCAAAAGGCAGAAAGTTAAAGATCAAACACACATTTCAACATTTTAAGCAATATCAATGCATTACTTTGGTTTTGTGAGTATGGGAACCAAAGGAGTATTGAGCACTCAGATAACTTTGACCAAGGACTCAGACCTTAAAGGGGTGCGGCGTGGGGAGCCAGATAAGTAGATTCAGTGTGAGAAGCCCGGGCATATGGGGTGCCAAAACTTTTGCATTCCACTGTAAATTAATAAGTTATATTGAATATTTTCCTATAAAACTGAATATCCATCTGCTGACCCCCTCCTGCCTGCAAGTCGAAGTAAAACACTAATGGGGTCATTTATCAAACTGGTGTAAAGTAGTACTGTCTTAGTTGCCCATAGCAACCAGATTCCACCTTTCAGTTTCTAAAGATGTTATCAAAAATGAAAGGTAGAATCTGATTGGTTGCTATAAGCAACTAAGCCAGTTCTACTTTACACCAGTTTCATAACTGACCCCATATGTTCAACATGACAGCTTCCCTTTAAAACCACGTGTCACACACCGCTCTTTATCTATACCCCACCACTTGCTTTCAGATCCGTTAAAGCTTATAAGCTTTTAGCTTAGAGAAGCGGGTACATGCAGGAGGCCACCCCTTCAGCTAATCCTGGCATAGTACATTGTTACAAGGCACTGATGTGCTATGCCAGCATTTAGCCAACCTCAGGGGGCACAGGCCGTGTGTGCTTCTGCCCATACACTCTTTACTGCAGCCACAAGGATACCATGCAGAGTCCATACTCTGCACACTGCTGACATGTCAGCAATGTGCGAGAGTAGTGAATTTAAAGTGCTGTTGAAATCAGAACTTTAGGTGCAATTTGTTTTTAGTAAAAAGTCAAAATCAATTAATAAAGTATATTAGAAAAATTATTTTAAGGGCACTTGGGACATTTTGAAAAAAAAGCTGAACAAAAGTTTAGTTACTCTTTAATAATTTATAAATTTAAACCTCTGTTCTTTCAGAACTTAAGACCACCGCATGTACAGCCATCAGTTACTGACAGCTATCTCTGTATACACACTTACACAGAGAATACTATCAATCACTGATAACACCTCCCTGTGTACAACTATCAGTGACTGACAGCTATCTCTGTATACACACTTACACAGAGAATGCCATCACTGATAACACCTCCCTGTGTACAACTATCAGTGACTGACAGCTATCTATGTATACACACTTACACAGAGAATGCTATCAATCACTGATAACACCTCCCCTGTGTACAGCTATGAGTGACTGACAGCTGTCTCTGTATACACACTTACACAGAGAATACTATCAATCACTGATAAAACCTCGCCTGTGTACAACTATCAGTGACCGACAGCTATCTCTGTATACACACTTACACAGAGAATGCCATCAATCACTGATAACACCTCCCTGTGTACAACTATCAGTGACTGACAGCTATCTATGTATACACACATACACAGAGAATGCTCTCAATCACTGATAACACCTCCCCTGTGTACAACTATCAGTGACTGACAGCTATCTATGTATACACACTTACACAGAGAATGCTCTCAATCACTGATAACACCTCCCCATGTACAACTATCAGTGTCTGACAGCTATCTATGTATACACACTTACACAGAGAATGCTATCACTGATAACACCTCCCTGTGTACAACTATCAGTGACTGACAGCTATCTATGTATACACACATACACAGAGAATGCTCTCAATCACTGATAACACCTCCCCATGTACAACTATCAGTGTCTGACAGCTATCTATGTATACACACTTACACAGAGAATGCTATCACTGATAACACCTCCCTGTGTACAACTATCAGTGACTGACAGCTATCTATGTATACACACTTACACAGAGAATGCTATCAATCACTGATAACACCTCCCTGTGTACAGCTATCAGTGACTGACAGCTATCAGTATACAGCTTATGTATACACATAAAGAGAATATGAATACTGTATATGTTGTTTATCTATCTACATATATACACACACAAAGAAAACCCACAGATTCCGGTTGTGTTCATGCCACCGTTTCTTTCAAACTCCTGCAAAATGGCCTACCCAAGAATAGGACATGTTCTATCTTTTTTCGCAGGGGCACGGCTACATCAGGAAATTTCACATTACCTCTTCAGACATCCCTGCTGATTGCCTGCCCTCCGTATTGAATGGAGGTTTTAGGTATCCTCTGAAATACAGTGGTACTAGCTCGTGGAAGGTTGTTAAGCAGTCCTAATGGAAGAAAGATAATGAGTGCATTCAAATATTCTCTACACAGTCATTACAAACGGCACACTTTTCATGTTTCAATGCCTTGCAGCAGATTGATTCACTTCCCTTTAACTGTGTACTTTTGGTAGGTAAAGGCTCATGCACATGGCAATGCCAAAATAATAGGCCTTATACTGTGGCACACACTCAATGGGGCAGAATTTCAACTCAAATCAAGTCAGTAGATGTGGCGCATGCTATGTGAGCAGAATTGTAATTGGTCGATATTCTGGACACTTCCTTCACCACGTCTGACAAAGAGCATAGCTTCACAGAAATGGGTCATGGCAGAACGCACACAAGAATTGTGGCACAAAATTCTGGTGTAATGTAAGCCAATAGATGGTATAAATTGATAGTCGATATGTGTGCCAGATTTACTCTCCAGCATCAACCACCTTGATTTTTAGGGTGTCTATTGTACATTTACACAGCGGGATGTAAGAAAGGATTAGTAAATCAGCCCCAATGTTTTCTCCTCGGAAAGAATACTTCTGCATAACATGAGGTGTGATGATACATTCATAATTATTGCATATTTTTAGTGCGGAAGGGATACAACTGCTGAGACCCGCAGTGATCTCGGCAGTGATCTCGGTACTGCCCTCCTTCCCAGCGGTGGTCTTGCACATGTAGTAACTCTCCCATACACTAAAAAGTGAAAAATACAGGTCAGTCTTGGCTGTTTCTCAATTTACCCTTGGTCTTGCAGCCTACCCCTTGGGATTGTGAGGGTTCCAGCAGTTAGACCCCTACCGATGAGACATTTACGACAGAACCAAATCAGTATGCCATAAAAAACTTTTAAAGCGTTAAGCACATGTTGTCGGGCATTGGCGGTATATAAAAGTAACAAACAATCCACCGTAGGAGAACAGGCCATCAGTAGATCTGAGCCACTTACCCGCTGCTCCTTGTCACATATATACGTGAACCACTTCAGGCCTGCTGCCACATGGGTGATCTCGTCTGTGTAAATGACTTCTAAGACCTGAGCTGAACTGTCATCTCCTTGTGCCGAAAATCTTTGCAGCGTCTGAGGGTGGACATCGAGACCTCTTTCAAAAAAAGAACTAAATGGTTAATATATTGGGCTCCTGTGAACAAGGCAGACATAGCAAAGCTGGAGAGGGTTCAGAGGAGGGCAACTAAAGTAATAACTGGAATGGGTGGACTACAGTACCAAGAAAGATTATCAAAATTAGGGTTATTCACTTTAGAAAAAAGACGACTGAGGGGAGATCTAATAACTATGTATAAATATATCAGGGGTCAGTACAGAGATCTCTCCCATGATCTCTTTATCCCAAGGACAGTAACCATGACGAGGGGACATCCTCTGCGCCTGGAGGAAAGAAGGTTTGTTCACAAAAATAGAAGAGGATTCTTTACGGTAAGAGCAGTGAGACTATGGAACTCTCTGCCTGAGGAGGTGATGATGGTAAGTTCAGTAAAAGAGTTCAAGAGGGGCCTGGATGTATTTCTGGAGGGTAATAATATTACAGGTTATAGTTACTAGATATGGGTTGTTGTTGATCCAGGGAGTAATTCTGATTGCCTGATTGGAGTCGGGAAGGAATTTTTTCCCCTAAAGTGAGGAAAATTGGCTTCTACCTCACAGGTTTTTTTTGCCTTCCTCTGGATCAACTTGTAGGAAAACAGGCCGAACTGGATGGACAGATGTCTTTTTTCGGCCTTATAAACTATGTTACTATGTATATGTTAGTGTACATCACACTCAGTGACATGATCTCACGTGGCCACAGACTGCACTTGTGAATGGAGGCAACTGTAAATCGTGGTGTGCACCTGCTATAGGTGATTCCCACTCTCTGGTGTTATGATGGCTTCACATTTGCAGCTTATTACCTGGCTTCATGGACCATATGTACAATAGCCAAGCGTCCAAGTAAGTCATGTGCTGTGTCTGAAGCAGACTGCCACAAGCCTGCAAAGATAGCCATGGTCATAGGAGTCTGTGCACAAAACACTGATTACTGATCCACTGCTGCATGTTCTCACCATTGTGCACAGGTAGATCTCCAAAATGACTGCCCAGGTCCGTAAGCCGCTTCTCCAGCAAGCAGTAATGCTACAGAAGACAAGTCATCATCAGTTATTTGTGTCACATGAGACAAGACTTCTAGTATTTTGTATTATGAGAGTTACAAACCTTTGCTTCATCACCAGCAACTTTCACAAAATCTGAGAAGAATTCTTTGGGAAGCCTCTCACCGGTCTGCAGTTCAAAGGTGGCAAAGCGGGCAACGATGTCCCAGGACAAGTCTATTGCCCACTGCTCAATGTTTGCTAGGGAGTGCAGCAATGCTATTCTACTGGCCTAGGATTGTTAGAAAAATGCCAGATTAGACAACATTATGCGACTACTCTTCATTCTTTAGGGATCTTAACCCTTTCACTCCCGGAGGTTTTTTTGTTTTTGCGTTCCCCTGTCTTCACAGAGCCATAACTTTGCCCATCCCTCGTCTGCGATTTTCACGCAACGGCGAACTGATGCGTGAAAAAAAAAAAAAATCGCCCATGTGAAAAGCCCCATTGAAATGAATGGGTCAGGATTCAGTGCGGGTGCAATGCGTTCGCATCAAGCATTGCACCCACGCGGAAATCTCGTCTGTGTGAAAGAGGCCTAAACCCATTTTAAGTCAATGGCCGCCAGATCCGTTTTTTTCGGATCCAGCACCATTGACTTACATGACTTCCAGATGTGAAAGTAGCCTAAAATGGCATATCCAAGGGGACAGGTTTCCTTTAAAGGGGTTGTTCGCTTTTGTAATATTGATGACTTACAGTTACTTTAAAACCCCCAGCAAAATCCACCCGAATTCTTTTGAATGTCATGTGCCATGCAGTATAAATAATCAGATTTATTCTATGGATTGTTATAAGTGCTGTGGTACCGAAGTTTTATGGTGAATCTGCTTAAAAATTTCTTTTTTGGGGAGCTTAGTTTTTTTGCTAATGTTTATTAAACTTTTCATTTTTGAAACAATGATTGCTTGTATTCCAACACATTACTTCCCGTCCATATTGCACTGACAGGCAACCTATTAGCCCATGCCTATAGCACAGGGATGCCCAACCTGTGGCCCTCCAGCTGCTGCAAAACTACAACTCCCAGCATGCCCGAACAGCCTACAGCTATCAGCCTACAGGAGGAGTTGTAGTTTTACAACAGCTGGAGGGCCGCAGGTTGTGCATCCCTGCTCAGAAGGTGGATATTGATAGCAAACATGGAAGCAAAAGCTAATGGGCTGATAGAAACCCTCTGTGGAAAACACCTTAGTCGCCAGGGTCACTATTGACTGCAGCATCTGAGATGTGAAAATGAAGATTACTCTTACCGGTAATTGGATTTTCCTGAGACCCACGACAGCACCACGAGAGAGAGGATCCGCCTCCAAAGACAGGAAACCTGTAGCATAAAAAGCGGAGACTCCTCCTTCGCCTTCAGTATGTATCCAAGGATTTGAGGAACTCCGCCATGAATGATTAGTCAATGAAGCTTTAATATACGCTTTGTCTTTTATTTCTTTTTTTTTT